>JAODKC010000049.1:9480927-9494315 GCA_026777985.1 Mormyrops attenuatus | reverse complement strand
CCCCAACCCCACCCGGCCCATCACAACCTGCGCCGGCAAGCAAATCTGTGGATTAACTCCCGACTTCATTATCGATGCAGAATGGTGGAAAAACACATTTTAACAGTTTCCTTCCAATTTCTCACTTGGTTGATCTAATATGTAAAAGACAGACCGAAAAACCCCTCCCTTACGCGCAGTTATTATTTCGCTAATATAAAATATTTTGGCTAATGCCGTTTTAAATTCTCATCAGCATTCTGACCACAGCCGAGCCTAAAATTTCAATTTGTTGAGATTAAAAAACTTTGCTTATATAAATAATAATTAGCACTCGGCACAGGGTCCATTTAATGGAAGTCAACAGCTGTAGATAGTTCTTAATAATGTGCTCCTATTAGCGTATTAGTGTCCTTAAATGTTTTATGGCTCTGAGGCCTTTGCTTTTATTAAAGGGATGTAACAGCTCACTTAAAAGCAGAAAAGAGCGCTCGTGATGCATAAAGTTATTATAATTCTGCATTAAGGCACAGCGCTGTGGGTTTTACCGCTATATCTGACTATTTATATTTATTATGCATTATGCTGTACATTTCTATCTTTTTAGTGTTTCTCAGTACTGCTGCAATTCCTTACTTTCAGGTAGTTTTTCATTTCAACAAACGTTGAATAGGCATCTGTTTGGTCAGTGGATTTCTTTAATCTTTGTGAAATGACTATTTGCTTAAGAGGCCACTGTAAGCTGGAGAGAGTTAAGAAACGTAAGTTAGTAAGTAGTAGTAAGAAACTTTAAGTCATCTGGTGCACTGCTTCCTAATCCGGTCCTTGTGGACCCTCAGACAGGCCATATTTTTGCTCCATCCAAGTTCCCTGCCAGACAGCCCACATTTTTGCTCCCTGCCGGGAGCAGGGAGGGTGCAGATATGTGATCTGTGGGCTCCCGAGGACTGGATTGGGAAACATTGATCTAGTTAGTTCAAAGGATCTTGAAGATTTCTTATTTCTTAGGTGTATTGTGACATTTTGATTATGAAACTGAGTTAGGCTGTATTCACATGTGCAAAGAAGCAACATCCTGTCTTCCAGCCGCACATGTGTTCAGCTGCTTTTCTGACCCGCTATAGTCTGTTATTTTAGATGGGCTTGTGATCTGCCGTCTATGAGGCGCCTTCCTGTCATTCTCCCCTTGTTGACACTCCCCCAATGGCAGCCTGTCATTTTCTCTTTGTTGACACCCCCCCATCACTTCTGTCTCCCCATGCCCCCCCTCTTCTCTCCTTTCGCTCTTCATCTCTGCCCATTTTCACTTGCAACACCCTCCCGCTGCTGTCATCCAATGTGTGACCATGTGACCATCCTGCTTCCTATTCCCCCCATCATCCAGCGTGTGACCATGTGACCATTCTGCTTCCTATACCCCCCCATCATCCAGCATGTGACCACGTGACCATGCTGCTTCCTACCACCCCCACCTATGCACTTTCCTCCTGGGTCTCTCACCTTTCTTGGGCAGAAACTTCGCTGAGACGATGAAAACGACAGCAATTGTTTGTTTGTTTTCATTTTTGTAGGTGTAATCTGTATTCCCAGTAGAGAAATGCAGGTGAATTTAATCATGGGGGAGATTTGATTGGCCGAAGACTGGCAGAGAAGGCGGATCGCCACGGAATGCCACCATGGCCTGGATATTTCCGAGACTTGTCCACAGGAAGACAGGGGAATGAAGAGGGTGACCTGACTGGCTGGGTCAGACAGGATGCTCATCTGGCTGCGGTCGCTATGGAGCCGATCTCACGCCCTTGTGCCCCAGAGGCTTGACCCCACCCTCCGTTGTGGCTGAGACACCTCAGGGGCAGCACAGTGCTGAAATCAGGGGCAAAACAGGGGCTGATCCTTCCAGATTCTCCTTAGAGACAGCTTCACTGGGGCCAGTGTTCAGCTCATAGGAGTTTTACCTACATAAAAATGTTCTGAGGACAGAACGAAAAATTATTGGTTCAGAGAGATAGCCAATCATATTGTAGAGGAGGTGGGTCCAAGCAACTAGAAGAGGCAGGACCAAGCATTTTTCGTTCTGTCCTCAGAACATTTTTGTGTAAGTAAAACTCCCATGAGCTCGCACTTGTCCTTGCCTGCATACTTAACGTATGACTTTCTGCAAAAATAACTAATCCCACCCTCTGAATCCCACTCCTCAGAGTTAGTGATTTTGCTACATTTTCTGAGGAATACTTCTGCAACATGTGTCCTTTTTGTTGCCATTTTTCTGTGACCCTTTGACAGACACAAGCCTGTTTTGTTACACCTGGATGGATACAGGAACCTTGAAATACTTACAGTTGGATTAACAGATTCCTCCTTCACCGGACTGTGCAATGTGGACACACATCAGTGGAGATAACAGCATTTTAATAGGCTTATTTACTACTCAAATAAAATATGATTATCATCAGACATCACATCTGATTGTATCGCAGCCTTGTCTGGCTTATGCTGGTGTTTAATATAGATAAACTTAATTAATTGCACTTTGCGTGAAATGCCCTGCATCTTACAGAATGTTTTATGAGTGATACTTCTGTTTAGTTTCAAAATACTCTCTATACATAAAATCTCTGTACATGATATCTTTGGTAACACTTTCCATTAATTGCACCTTCATAATGCATTCATAATGTCTTTACAGAATATTCATAAGCAGCATTTAAATATGCCTTAATATTTAAGTATACCTTAATATCCTAGCATAACAATAATAGCAAACATTGTATGATTATTATGTTTGTTATTATCATACAGTGTTTGTTACTAACGTATATTAAAGCCATTAAGGCATGTTAAGATGTTAAGGTATACTTACATGCTGCTTATGAATGTTCTATGAATGCATTATGAAGGTGCAGTTAATGTAAGTTAATGTGAAGCATTACCAAATCCTCTCGACTGTGAAGTGCTTCCTAAATTCTTCACCCTCAGAAAAGTAGGTGTTTGTCACAAAGACATGTTAAACAAGGTTCCACACACAGAGATGTAGCTTTTGTCGCCTAGAGGGAACATCCCCATGATGTCTGTCCTATCTTGTCATGCTTATACTGTATATCTGTATTTGTGCAAAGCAGCTATGCGATATTTACTATTACCACAGTCCACAGAGTCGCTATTCAATGCTCACTCGCCATGTCACTGCATTTCGGCTGTGTTTTTTGCTTTTCCTGTACAATGTCAACGGGGGGGACGTTCTTCCACCTGACCCCAGATGGCACACCGTGGACGATTGTTGCCGCGTAATGATTGTGGCGCAGTAGAGAGTGCGTACGCTCGTGGGTAGATCTGGTGAGTGGGGTTTTTTCCGAGGGATCCACATCGTCCCCCTGTCTGGTCTGCAGAAAAACGCTCCAGGTCGCCTAGTCCTCCAACACTAATCTGGTGCCAATTAGTTTGAGCCCAGGAGGGTCAGGGTAATAACACAATATGGGATTACCATGCTCTTGTAGCAAGCCTCCGCTCCATCATCAAATGAAATATGAGATGTGCAGAACAAAGTCATATTAAAAACCACCAATTGATCCTGGGTGGTATCATCGCTAGACGTGTGCTTTGTTCACTTATCCCACAGTGTGGCGACATAAATCAAACCAAATTGTTTCTCGAAGTCTTCTGGGTCAGGAACAGTTTGTGGCTAGTGTGTGTGAATCTCAGCGGCAGGCCAGCGGCGGTCCTGAGGTCTCTATACAGAGGCTGCCGGGATCCACGCCTTGGCAGAACCAAGTTTGCCTCTCCATTACTGTCGCCTCATTTTCTGAGCAGCCCGTTCGGTGTGTGATTCCCTAAAATGGTACTGGAAGTGAGTCACCTCCGGTGGAGCTCTCGGTGAAGTGTGAGAGGACACATGTTCGAGCCAGAGTCGCTGGAGAAAGCACAGACCCGGATTGGCCCCGGGCGCTCTGTCAGGTGCTACAGTCACGCCATCATTAAGACCTGTTGGCTCCCCAAAGAACCGCCTGGTGCGCACCACCTCTGCCCACTCGCCGGCTCGCAGAAGAATAACAGCATCGCCTGCACGTTGCTGTCGGGAACATCTGTTTCAGGTTCGAGTCAAATTAGCTCTGACCTAAATTGGCTGAAGTGAATTCAGTGAGGAGGCAAAATTGTATTTTTAACTAAGTAAGTGGTAGTAATAATGTCCATATTGATGTGCTGGGTTATACGCTTCAGTGGTGATCATTCCTGATGTGGAGCTACAGCAGATATGAATCCACACCTACAAATTCTCTATAGATGAGATGTTACAGGCAGGATTTCAATTAAAAACATGGCTGGCCAGTTCACTCACACTTAAACCTTGCCTGCACAGTAATTGGCCCATTTAATGTTGAGTTGAATTTCTCATGACATGATTCAGACAATGGAAGGTTAATACAGCATACATTATCTCCGTGCTGTAAAATGCTGATGTTTACAGTGGCAGAACATGGCCTTCATTAGCGCCAATTGCTCCGAGTGTGTGTGTGTGTGTGAATTATGTTTCTATATCATTGTGGGGACCAAATGTACCCCAAGATTGAATAAAAACCTGTTATTTTGACATTGTGGGGACCATTTTTCAGGTCCCCACAAAGATCTGTGACTGCAATCAAAAAACTAAAAATGCTAAAAATCTCGTATTTTGTTTGGTTACTTATGGTTAAGGTTAGGGCTGGGTAGGGGTTAAGGTCGTCATGTTGGGATTAGAGTCCCCACAAAGATATAATTACAGACTCGTGTGTGTGTGTGAGTGGGTGTGTGTGGATGCTGTGAATGCCCAGCATTCTGGTTCAGTTGCTTGTATGTTTCCACGGAATGCGAGATGGTCTTTGCGGATCCTTCCGGCAGGAAAGTGATCTCTTGAGGCTCAAGAGGATCTCAGCTCCCCATCGAGGTCCGGCGCGGTGGAGAAGAAGTAGCACACACCTCACGGCAATCATGAGAGGGATGGGCCAGGCCAGGTTGAGGAAACCCGCTCGTTTAGCGGCTCCCATACTTTTGGCCCCGCTGGGGGCTCAGTGAGGCCGAGCCGACAGCAGCATACTTCCTGGGGCTCCCCTGGGGCACAGGGCCTGGGCGCCGCGGGAGCGACTTGTCCAGCAGACCTCGAGTCTGGTGGAAAATTATGTGTCACCAGCACTGAGGCGGCCAGCTCCCTCCTAAGCCATGGTGGGATACTGAGGCAGACCTCCACATGGGACCACAGCCGTGCTCAGGCGTCCAGAAGCATCAGTGTCACTCTGACATCGCCACAGACACCCCATTCATTTTTCAGGTGCTCAGCAGAAGGCAGGGGTGGGAGTAGGGGGTCCTTAATACCTAAAAACCGTCCGTGAATATCAGAGAAATCGCAAATGACAGAATGAATATAAACACTACCAACACAAAGGATATTCTCTAAGCAGAAGCATTTCAAAGAAAGAAGTGACCACATTAAAATTTTATTCACTGGCTTGGGTTCACAGTTCTGACAATACTTTTGCCTAAATGACTCACTAATGACAGATTTATTCTGAAGGTAAATCAGTCAGCCGTGGCTAACATTTAATCTACACTGGAAGTGAAACAATATGTATTTTTATACCCTCATCACCTCAAAGACGTTTGGTGCATTAAATAGCATTTTTGGTTCTGTTCTTACACAGGAGTTTAATTGTTTTAATTAGCAGAAGGTGAGGCAGTAAGACAGTTGCTGAGGGAGGGGTGTAACCAGGTGGTCCCGTAGCCAATCTGGTCAGGTTCCTGTTACATTTCACGCTGCCTTTATTCGTTTTCTTATTGTTTTTAGTGGGGAAAACAGATGCTTTCCCGGTAATTATTTCTCGCGTTGCCACAGCGAGCTGACAGGCAGAATGTGCTCTGCGGAGAGCTGCCACCATTCAAACAGTCTACCAAAGTGGGCCGACTGGAGCGTGGAGGAACCGGCGCAGTGTGGCCCGGCTTAACGAGAACCTCTGGGGCTGCGGGGGCCCGAAGGGGCCCCTACGGGGCCCTCGGCAACCCGCAGCAGGAGCTCGGTCCCCCTGGATCAAAAAGATAGAGGATATGCCTTAATGTGAAGACAGCTGATCCTAAGAGTCCATCAGGAGATTAAATAAGACCTCAAGGTAGACTTCATGTTCCCAGATGCGAGACTACAAGAAGCCACCTGGCCTGTATTCCAAGGTTGTTCGAGAGACAGTCTACTAGGGTTTCCTAAAGGAATCGCAGGTCATAATCTTTCATGTTGAAGAATCCCTATAGATGATTATCACATAAGTAGGAGGTGAGCATGTATGTTTTACAAAATGAAAAAAGGGCTCAAATGGGAGTAACAAACACACAAGAGATGTTGGAGTGAGTTTGGCCAACTTCGTGAGTTTTAATTCTCAATACAAAAAACAGATTGTAAGAAAAATTAAGTTCAGGGATTTTTTTGTCCATCAGGTCATGGCATTGATTTTAGCATCAGAGCGTTATGTACCTACTAGGCTTTTTTATTTTTAAATGAAAACAGCGGTAGATTGACAGGTATGAACAAATCAATATAGTAATATGTAGAAATGCAATGTGGACGGCTGCTACCCAGGTTTTGAGTATTTTGCTGAAATAGATCGCATATAAAGTATCTATTTGTGGAAATACCCTTCCAGGATCCTGAAGTGGGGCCTTTGATCCAGGCATAGTATGGCTGAAACCGGATCCCAGCGCATGTCATTGTGGAAAATGCTGCGTCTGGACGGATACAGGGGAAACATCCTGACAACGTCAACAGCTCCTGGCCGTATTCCGATATGCCAGACACTCCGAGGTGCAGTTACCTGCGGCATTCCCTGTCTTCTGGATGGGCCCGGCACCCTCACCACACCCCAAACCTCCTATCCCAAAGGGTAGGTTCTAGACCCGTGCCACCGAAAACAGTTTAAGCACACTTACGATTAAGTGGTTCACCACTGCTTAATTACATGTAAGAAGGGGCTGATTTCTCGTTAAGCAAGACACCATTAACGGGCAGTGGATCCAAATTAACGTTAAATTAACGTCAAATACATATTTAACAGATAAGAACCGATGTGAATCTGCCTCACTTTTTTCAATCAAATATTTGTGAAGTAGAACACATTACCAATCGTATTAATTAACTTCACTGACCTATTCTGATGTGTGCAGCATGCTCCTGAATTAAATCAGTCGCATGAAAATTTTGCATAGTTATCCCAGTATGACATTCGACATTGCAACATCCCAGGCAAGAGATTTTCAACTAAACGGCAAAATTACTACTTATGTTCAAAAATTTGGATCGATGCATTCATATTTTTAAATGCTTTAATAAAGTTTTTAAAGCAGTTTGCCTTGTAGATTTATTATCAAAGATTAAAGGGGTCCAATTTACATGAAAGGTTAAAAAAAAAAAAAAACACCTTATATTTGGCATTTAAAATGAGCTGAAAGTAAAACAGTGAAAACTATAAAGTAAAAAATTGAACAGTATGTATGACTTTAACCTTCTCCATAAAAGAACCCCTTCTGAAAAAAAAAGACTAAAAAGATAATCTGTATAAATCTGCTTAATTATGCCATTTGAAATGAGGAGGTGGGTTACATTGCATTGTGGGTAACCTGCAATTTTAGCCGTGTAAAGACCTTCAAAAATGAGTGCCTGTCACAGGTATCTGAACTGTAACGGATGCGACCTATTAATGTTAATGTTAATGACAAACAGTGTGCCAAAGCGGCCAAGGTGAGTCTCGTTGGTTTGCGTGTGTGTGTGTGTGTGTGTGTGTGTGTGTGTGTGTGTGTGTGTGTGTGTGTGTGTGTGTGTGTGTGTGTGTGTGCACGCAGGTTATGTTTATATTTCTTTTGCGGGGACCAAACAATGTGATAAAAACCTTTTATTTTGACATCGTAGGGACCATTTTTCAGGAAGCTGTATAAAATGTAAATAAAAACAGAATGTAATGATCTGCAAATCAAATAAACACATATTTAATTCAAAATTGAACAGAGACAACATATCAAATGTTGATGCTTGCAAATTTTTGTTTAATGGCAAATACATGCTCAATTTGAAGCCAGCAGCACATTTCAAAAAAGCTGGGACAAGGAGAGCAAAAGACTGGAAAAGCTGTGTAAGGCTCAAAAACACCTGGTTGAGCATCTCGCAATAATTAGGTTAATTGGAAACAGGTCAGTAAGATTACTGGGTATAAAACGAGCCTCCCAGAGAGACAGAGTCTTTGGGCAATGAAAACTCTGTGAAAGACTGCATAGGCAAATGTTACAACAATTTAAGAATAATGTTCCTCGACATAATATTGCAAAGAGTTTGGAAATTTCATCATCTGTGGTAGATATCATTAAAAGATTTAGAGAATCTGGTGAAATCCCTGTACGCATCAGACCAGACCAAAAACCAATATCGTATAGCCGTGGTCCTCAAACAGCACTGCATTAAGAACGGTTACATGTTCATAGTGGAAATCAGTACGTGGGCTCAGGAACACTTCCAAAGACCATTGTCTGTGGACACAGTTCGTTGCTGCATCCAGAAATGCAGGATGAACTCTCCCATGCAAAGAAGAAACCATATCTAAAGATGTTCCAGAAACGCCGTTGACTTCTCTGGGCCGAGCTCATTTAAGATGGACTGAGGCAAAATGGAAAACTGTCCTGTGGTCTGACGAATCAAAATTTCAAATTCTTTTTGGAAATCATGGACACCATGTCCTCCAGGCTAAAGAGGAGAGGGACCATCCAGCTTATCGACGGAGAGGTCAAAAGCCAGCATCCGTTATGGTATGGGGGTGCATTAGTGTCCATGGCTTGGGCAGCTTGCACATCTGGGGAGGCACCATTAATGCTGAATGATATATACAGGTTTTGCAGAAACGTATGCTGCCATATAGACAACGTCTTTTTCAGAGAAGGCCTTGTATATTTCAGCAAGATAATGCGAAGCCGCATTCTGCGCATATTACACCAGCATGGCTCCATAGTAGAAGAGTCCATGTACTAGACTGGCCTGCCTGCTGTCTAGACCTTTCACCCATTGAAAACATTTGGTGCATCATAAAACAAAAAATATAACAAAGCAGACCCCGAACTACAGAGCAGTTGAAATCCTATATCAGGCAAGAATGGGACAACATTTCTGAGCTAATAATCTGAGCTAGATAAGATTTTAACGACTCTGAGCTATTAGTTAGGTTCTCCCCAAACGAGCTTTATGGGCCGAATGGCCTCCTCTCGTTTGTAAATTTCTTATGTTCTTATGTTCTTATTTCACTCTCAAAACTCCAGCAGCTAGTCTTCCCAGTTCTATGATCTGTACATCATTTCATTCTGTGTTTATTTATATTTTACTCAGCATCCCTCCTGTTTTGGACACAGGGTTGTAATTCAAGGGTCAAATGTCCCCACAATGTTATTTTGTTATTTTGATGTTGTGGGGACCATTTTTTCGGTCTCAGGTCAGGTTAGGTCAGGTTGGGGAGCATGCGCTGATGTAGTGCGTTGCTGCACCCACCACACAGCGAAACTCCTCGAGATCCCGGCTGGCGATCCTCCAGGCAGATACATGGTCCAGTCCCACTCCCCGGAATTGGCCATCCATCTGCCGCAGCCAGGTGTTACGTGGGCGTCCCCTTGGTCAGGTCCAGCCGCTTGGGTCCTCAGCAATGAGGATCCTGCAAGCCGGATCACCCTCAGGGAAATGCGCCACATAGCTGTAGTGCCATAACTGACGCTCCCTCACAATGCAGGTGATGTTCCTCATTCGGGACTCCTCTAACAACCGTTCATTCCACACAAAGTCAAACCAGCGGTACCCAAGGACTCTCCGAAGACACACTGTTGATGTTGTGGGGACCATATTTTCGGTCCTGATAAGGTGAAATTCATATTTTAAAAAAATCTGTGACGGCAATCAAAAAATTAAAAAGGCCAAAAGTCTTGTATTTTCTTTGGTTACTTATGGTTAATGTTAGGGGTTAAGGTTGTCATAATGGGATTTTCCCATAGAAATGAATGGAGGGTCCCCACAAAGATATGAATACAAATGTGTGTATTTGTGTCTATGTGTGTGTGTGTTTGTGTATGTGTGTCTGTGTGTGTGTATGTGTGTGTGTGTTTGTGTCTGTCTGTGTGTGTGTCAGTGTGTGTGTATCTGTGTGTGCATGCGTGTTTGTCTGTGTGTGTGTGTGTGTGTGTCTGTGTGTGTGTGTCTCCGTGTCTCTCTGTCTGTCTGTGTGTGTGTGTGTCTGTGTATGTGTGTATAAGTGTTTGTCTCTGTCTGTGTGTGTGTGTGTATGTGTGTGTGTATCACGGCCTTCCTGTCCGTTCCCCACCCTTAGCTTCCACCCAGCAGCTTGTTCAGCATTCAGTGGGACGACCCCCTTCAATCACAGCGCCAGCCTGCCACGCGACCACCCCTCCGCTTGCAGGGCAGCCCCCACCGGGCCACGTCCATCACCTCCCATCTGGGTGACGGAGCCGTGTGACCGAGAGGGCGTGGGGGGGCGGGGGTGGGGGGTGAGAGAGCATCCCTGGTCCTCATTACAGCAATTCCAGCCCAGGCAGAGAGAGAGATGGTGTGAGTGAGACTGCATGTGATCATCCTCGCCGTCCACCCAGCTGGTGGGGGCTCATTCCAATTGTTACCCCCCACTCCACCCTTTTATTCAACACCAAGTCTCCCTCCTTCCTGACATGTGAGACGGAGCTACTGTTAATTAACTTAATCGTCCTTTCGTCTTCTCTAACCACTTCCATGTGTGCAACCAGCGACAGAACCTTCTGGAAAAAAAAAACTAACAAAGAATGCAACACTGAGAGAAAGCCTTTCGGCTGATCTAATTTTCACAAAGCCTCCCCCCTCCCTTTGGAGATATTTCTCCAGAAGCGCTTTGAGAGTGGTCTGCCGAGATTAGGAGTGTGTTTTTTTTTGGAGGTGGTGGCTCAATGTTAAAGCACAGTGTGGGGGGGGGGGGGGCCTCAATCAACACCACGCGTGGTTGGAGATGAGGGGTCTCCCCTTTTTTTCAGTTAGCAGTATTCTCATTTAAAAAAACATCTAAATGGATTAGTCATGCTTTATTTTGGAAACAGATATATCTGTTCATAAAAAAACAGGGTGAGCAGAGTTGGGGAGGGGTATTCCAAGGCTGACCAGTATGCATTATATTTTGCGAGGTGTCTTGGGTTTGTGGTGTCTTGGCTAGAGGCTCTCAGCCAGGGAATCTATCTTTGATTCTCTTAGTGAGGAGATGTGGGTAAAGACCCCAGGACGCGCTGGGGAGATTCGCTCCCTTTGGCGTGCGGAGGTATCTCCAGGAGTCCAGGAGTTTTCCGGCCAATCGAGAAGATTAATCAAGTGCCGAAGATGAGTGAAAGCAGGTCATGCAGGAGATGGAAGCGGCCACAATTAGGGGCAGCGGGACGGCGAGGTGACCACAGATGTCCAGGATCCCACACTGTTCCGGGACACCCCCCCCCACCCCCTCATCAGGGGAGGCCGGGTTCTCCTTGACGACACATTCCATGCGTAGCGACCCCTATCATCTGCCAACCCCCTGCCGGTATTTGTTTAGTTTCTTTTCACCATTTAGCCATTATGCCCTACGACACGGAAAGGCAAACTGCGGCGTCCACCTTCACCGGATGCCAGCATCTGCGCAGACGTGCTGGACCCCCAGTGATGGAGCAGGACACCAAAGAACGACCCCTGACCTCTCCACAAAGGACCAAGTGAGCGTCTGGTGCCAAAACGGGATAAGACCATGAATCAGAGACGAATGAGAGTTGGGCTAATGGGTCGTGCTGCTTAGATCTGCAGCAAATGCAATAAAAGGTATAGCTCAGTCAACTTGCTGGGCATCTGAACTGCTCTGAAAGCCGACGTGAAACTTCTAGCAGGTCTAATTACAGAGAGGCGCAGTGACGTGGGGAGGAGAGCATTTTCTCCCAGCTAATGCTGCTTATGCACGTGGCTCCGTCCCACTGACATGCTGAATTAAGGAAGAAAAATGCCCCTTCATTACGGCTGTACACTGACTCTGAGATTAATTCTCATGGTAAAAATAAATTTGTCTCGTGCTGGAGTGTCTTGGATGAGAGAGCCTCTGCTGGACCTGATATTGTAAATGTACCATCTCACATATCAGCCCGAGAAACCCCTGCCTGAGTTTTAGGCGGTGCACTCGGATTTGACGCAGCCTGCCTGAGACTGCCATCACCAGGGACACGGAATGATCCTTTCAAATGGCACCCACACATATTTCAGTGACCCCATCCTTTGCCAAAGACATTCTACGCAGACTTGTTCTTATCTTGGCCCAGTTACAGTTGACTGGTCACAATAAGCCAGGGATGCTGAAGGAAGAGAGCTTTTTAGAATAAAGGTGATCATTCCTGTCGGCGCACTTCCTGCCAGTGCACTTCTTGCCCGTGTACTTCTTGCCGGCGCACTTCCTGCCAGTATACTTCCTGTCAGGGCACTTCCTTCCAGTGCACTTCTTGCCCAAGTAATTCTTACCAACGCACTTCTTGCCAGTGCACTTCCTGTGAGATGCTGCAATGTGAGGCCCTTCATCCAGCCTCCTGCAGCACCAATGAAATCTGCGACTGCACGGAGGAGCCCTAGGGTGTTTCTCAGTATGTGTACTTGACCATTCCAGTACTAAGAACAGACGTACCGAGGACGGTAAAAATCCCTGGATGTCGTTGCTCCACCCCAAATATCAAGGATACATTGGTTGCATCCTCGCCAAATGAGACCAATCCCATCACTCACTGCACTCCAAGTTAATTCTTGGGACACAATTTAAGAAGAACGCTCTTGCCAAGATGACAAGTACGACCTTCGCGTTCATTGCGGAGGGAGTGATGGGATCACCCTGAGGGAGAGGGGGAGGCGGCGAAACGGCCAGTTACAAGCTGACAGACTGCATCTCGTCCGGGGGACTCTTCAAGAGACGTGCGGGGCCCCGGGGCCAGGGACCGAGCCCTCGCTCGCTCAGGCCGGCAAACAGGCGACGGGAGTGCCCCCCAGGGCCGATGACTGCATGCGGAAGCTGCTGACCAAGTTGTTTGGCTGCGCTGTTATCCTCAGCTCTCCTCCTGCTGCCCAGTTAACCCCTTTTGAGTCGCCTGCACTTTGTTTAGAAGGCAGTGCCTTCGGGCGGGGGAGGGGGGGGATGCTCACCCCCATCTCCCCGCCCCTCCGGACCACTGTTGTGAGGAGACAAACCCTGTAATTGCCTCATGAAGGAGCTGGGTGGCGGCTGAGACCCTCTTAAGCTCATGATCCCCCCCCCCGCCCCATCCCACACAGAAGGGGTATAGGGTCAAATCCCAGGGAGCACATGTAAATTTTAACCCTCCCTCCTACAGCCACAACTAAGCTT
>JAODKC010000049.1:9444174-9480912 GCA_026777985.1 Mormyrops attenuatus | reverse complement strand
CTTGTGTGATGCCTTTGAACACATAAAATGTAAAAAAATATACATAGAATAATATATACAATAAACATACAATACATTAGACACAAAGAATGTCCCCATGTGGAACCGAGGGCCCCACTCCGCAGGGTCCGAGATGCCACATAATTTGAAAATCATTAACTGCGGGGACGGCCCATTCGTTTCTGACGGGGGTGACGGGCGCTCGCTCATGGGGGGGGGGGGGGGGGCTTGGACAGTAATAAGCCTATTTGTTTTGTCAGACTGGCAATATGGTGTTAAAGTTGATTTGTGTTTTAACATCTGGTGCTCGTTCCCTGCTCCTCCTATTCCAAACTTTCGACGTGAGATATTATAAAAGAATGAATAATATTCTGAGGCCACTAAAACACCATCCTTCTGGTTAAAGTCATGGGGTATTAAAAAAATGCAATACACATTTAAAAATAATGTAAAGACAATGAATCTCATGGTGTAATTCGTAAGACGCTTTGAATTTTAAACATGCTGGAATCTTCCTTTTCAAATTAATGACGGGCAGAGACTTTTCTGTGACTGCCTTGCTCTTTTCTTGGTAGTCTTTTTTTTTTGATAATTAGCGTAATCTATTATGCGACGGGCGTCTTTTCGCCGCACAGCTGCTTGTAGACACAAAGGGCTGGCTGAGCGAGAGGCCTGTTGTCCCACACCACTCTATAGCAGGGATCAATTAATTAACACTGCGACGATCCGGCCGACTGCAATTACCGATTAGCTCCTAGCTTCTTTAAAAACGCCCTGGGTGTTTTAACAGCATGACCGGTCCCCATTGGTACGGCGTCGGGTTCCCAGCCTCTTCAACTGGCATTTCCGAGGTAATACACTCCCAAAACATGTTCTGGGCTCTGGTTCTCAGTGCAGTTAAAAAATGACTCTTTGAAGAGGAAGTGTTTCCCTTCCCAGGGATCCTTGTGATTCGCCCTAGATCCACAGCAGTGGAAATGTTGTTTGGGTAAATTATAAAGTATATGTTCCTGGATGAGTCAGACTAAACCAGGGAGCTGAGCACTGTATCTCTGGCCCTCCCAGGCCGCGGCCCCCGGAGCTGGCCCCGCAGTCACTGTTCCTCCGCACCGTGGCCTTTCGGCTCGGAGTGCATTATCCAGGCAGGTGTGCGGCAATACCGCTGCACCATGCAGGCCCGTCGCTGGTTGCCCTACCCATTTCATTAGCTGCGTGGAAATTGGGAGAGTGGGGGAGGGGGGGGGGGCAATGAGACGATATTAACCTCATGAAAATGGGCTCTTATCTCCTTCAATGGGCTGAAGTGGTTGAAACAATCCAGGCTGATAGAAGGTCTGCCTGAGAGAACATTATAATGAGCCCGATTGGGCTGGAGGACCATTACTGACACCAAGACCTGCAGTGTGCGATGGAGAAGTATACTCAAGCCTCATTCACACTCATAGTGATGATGGTAACAGTAACGACAATATATAGATAGATAGATAGATAGATAGATAGATAGATAGATAGATGAATGAATGAATGAATGAATATAAAAATAAACCTTTTTTTCTGAGTGAAATACAGTGAGAAGTTTCCAAATATGAATACCTTTAAAATGTACTACACTCTGCATTACTATTGTAGATTTAAAATAAAATTATTCTCTTAATTACCTAACTATAGCTTTGTAATATAGTTATTTTTATCAATTTATTTATTTCAGTTCTACCTGGACTCTGTAAAAAAGTGTTGTACCGCCCTCGTGTGGACACAATTGTATCCTGCAATATGCACACGATCAGTCCCTTGCGAGTTTCTTATAATTGTGTAACATGGTGAGAATGACAATAGATTATTTGTTTTTATATAAAAAATGTAAAGATACTCCTCGTCATAAATAATAATATAAGCAGTGAAGATCGTTTCTTAATAATAATATATATCGAAGGCCTTAGTAAGTAGGTTACGTTTAGTTACCTGAAAATCGCTCGAAGTCCAGTATATGACCAGACTCCAGCAGTGACACGCCATCTGTTCAAAGGTGAAAATCAGATACATTTTGCATCTTTAAAAAAAAAAAAAAAAAAAAAAGCTGTGAGCTGTGAAAGTCACACCAGAGCCCAGGACCGCGGAGGTTTTCACGGTGAAAGATGAGATGTTGTGCAGATGACGAACTTGCAGCCACACAAAACCCAAAGGCGGCGTCAGAGAAAACACGGCGCGTTTCTGATTAGGAAACTCTCGTTTTGGAATCCCCTTCAGTCAGTGAATTACCTGTTAGCATTCCCCTGTGCTGGGTTGGGGGGGGGGGGCAATCTGTAGCGTGACCCAGAATCCCAGTACTGAAGTGCACCATAGGGCATGTGAGAGCAGATGCCAGATCTTAAACATGCTGAGGATCTCACTACTTGAGGTGTACCTGCAGCATAGCCCTGCTTTGCTAAGGATCTTTCTGCCGGCCTCAGCTCATACCTTGTTGGACTGTCTACTCATTTGCTTTCTCAGCTGCCTCCGTCTAGTTTTGCAAGCCGTTCGTACCCAACCAAAGAGCACTTCTCACATCGCAGGCTCCCGTGCTTATTTCCAGACCCCTAGAGGCAATTTGGTACTTTACAGTAGAGGGCGCCAGCTGCCCTTCGTCTCCTGCTTCTTTGACATTAATTTAAATTTCACCCCCTCAGACAAAATTTGTTCCAATTTCAAACCTTTCAAACCTTTAGATGAATGAGAGGAATGAAGTCAGACTCGCATAAATGTGACAGAGCCGCTTTTATCAGAACGAGGGTGGATCTTTGTTATTATGTGGCGATAAAGGATATTCAATAATAAATTATCCCTTATTTGCCTTTCGTGTGAGTGGCGTATAGTACATCACATTGGATCGAGTTGTACGAGCAGCCTTTGGAGAACATCTGCTCCGCTACTGGGAGGATTACAGGCCCTATCGCCGCGGTTAGACGCTAACACACTTCGTGTAACTTACCGATCTGGTGGGATTTCAGAAACACCCGAATGAAACTCAGCCATTAAGTCCATCCTCACACCGAGGATGTGCCCGGCACAGGCTGTCATACGCATGAAGGAGGACAGCCGATCTATTTAAGGCAGCTCACATGCATTTATCTCAGCAGGTGAGCGCTCCTCGCACCCCTTAAAGAAGCTGACGCTTATGACAGAATCTGATGCGGTGTCCCTATTGTCACCAAGCTGGCAATGCTGCCGTGTGATAGCCACTTCAAAGAAGCGATATGGAAATCGGGCCCCTAAACTGAGATGTGTGTGGGTTGGCCTGATACTCAGAAACAAATTAGTCCACCACATCTAATCTAAGTATCCCCCAGTTTTGGTGCTGATATTGCTAGATACAGATCTCACTTTCCATCCCTGTTACTGGCAGCCACACTTGTTATCATTTTTAAATTAATCACGGACTTGGAACCGAAAGATTTATATAGTTGCAAAATGGCGTTAAATGACATATGAATGTCAGGAACATACTACTGAAAACAGTAGCCGGGACGTCAGCAAAGGGTTAACTAGCGAGTCCTGTGTGTCTGCGCCCAGATGCAACGGGAGAGATATTAAACCGTCAATGCCGCGGTTTTCTGCCATCCCTCCTAGCCTGTCACCTTCTTTTAGAAGACTGAGGAGCGGAAGAATGAGTTGATCAGAGACCTGGCGCATATTTCCTCCCAGTCACTGTTACTCAGTAATATTAAACCCATCCGTCAGTTTGAACATCAGGTCAACGGTGGACGCAATTAAGTTTCCCCGTTTACTTTGTAACGCCAGAGACCTAATGCGCGATTCAGTGCATCTTTGGGAGGAAAAAAAAAAAAAACAGTCAAATATATTCACGCAGAAACTTCCAGCAGAGCCCTAGCAACATGCTAAAAACTGTTATAAGTAGTAGATACAACGTTATTTGTTTACAGAAATAATGAAGTGTCCTAGACACCGGCTGCGGTAGCAACTATACGCTGAGAGGAGATCGTCCTGCACTCTCTATAAGGTCAGGTTTGATTGTGTACCTTTGTATAATAGGGAAATCATTTCCCCCTGACGTGATGTATGGTTTGCCTGAAATAATTTTAAATTAATCACCAGAATAAAAACAAATGGCCCGAATACCATGAAACCTATGAGTTTCACAGGAATGACCTCTTTCCAATTTACTTGTCTTGAAGATTGCATTCAAAGATTAACACAAACTACACACAGAGCTTGGATAGAGACATTTATGTGATGAGAATAATATTGGAGTGAAGTGCGTTCCATCAACTGCAGGGTCGCACGCCCCGTCCCGGGGCGTTATGTAGGTCTCGGTTTTATATAGCGCTGGAAAGACACCACGCTACTTTGACCCAATCAAATGGGAGGAAAGTAAGCAGGGTGAGAGAGCCATCTACCTTTGCAGGTTCAACCTATATGCAGAACATTGGCAAGACAGCTGTCCGTCTCAGCTGGAGAGGATCCCCTGTATCAAAGCATCTTATTTTGATTTTTGTTTTCAAAAACAATACGGCATTTATTGAATTTTAATGGCAACAATGTTAAAGTTTTCACAAGTTCTTCTGTTGTGCCTTAGTCTGAACTCGCACTGCTGCGCTAACGCCACCAAACGCAACATCTATATGAAGGTCCTGGAATTAGTGGCACCTGGAGAAGATCAGCTGCACGAGAAAGCTTTTCGCTCGTTACTCTCAATATTGGAGAAACGTGTGCAATGCCCCGATGTGTCGTGTGAAAAGGTAATTTTTTTTTCTTCGCTTCGTCTGCCTTAAAAGAAGGTCGAGGTCCAACATGTATCTGCAAACTGCATACAGCAATTCCGCTGTTTATTAGTCAGTCTATTTTTATATGTTCTTTTAAGGAAACCTTTTTAGTTTTGCAGTAAATCATCAAAAATAATAGTTAGATAAATAAATAAATCTAGAATTACTTGAAGTAGGCTATATACCATACAATTAGTGACACTATTCGAGGCTGTGTATATATATATAAACGTAAACTGACATTTACCGGAAGTATTATCGTTTTTGAGCCCTGGGTAAATTGGTAGCGAATAAAAACTATTTTTGAAAATCTGCATTGCTGTGTCAGTAATGCTTTGCGTTAATTACCAAACTTCTATCCGTGTTATACGGGTTAGTACATGTTTCTATGGACTTGAATTGCTGCGTCTGCGGTCAAATTGGCCGATTTTTTATGCTTAAAATAACGGCTAAATGCTTTAATATTTTAAAATATGGTTTAAATATAATTTGATTTTAAAAGACCTGAAGACTTTATGTGCAAAATCAGCCTCTTCCTTTTTTGAGGAGAACTAATTGTCACACAACCCCCCCCCCCCCCGGGCTGTTCATTAAGACCCTCTGAAATGTCCAGACTCTGCTTTGCCTGAACACAGAATATTACCAATAATAAAAGAAATGTCCTTTTTATCTGTAGAGACGGCATGACTCAAAGCTTAACTGGGCAGGATGGCTTTAACATTGTTCTGCATCATAAACAGTGGTCTCCTTATTTTTTTTTTATATATATATTAGCTGGAGGTTTTACTCAAAGTAGTTTAATAGTTTTTTCTGATTTATAAATAGTGCTTCACTGGGACAAACCATGCTCAAGGGTACACTAACACGCTCTTCTATGACCCTTGATATGCCAACCTTTCAAGTCCATATCATTAACCACAGTGCCACCTGCTGGCCCTACTGTGCGACTGTCTCAGTGTGTACTCTCTGGCTGTCCACAGTGCATCTCTGTGCAGGACGTGAGCCAGCTCACCGGGGGCTCCCCGACAGCCGGTGGCTTGCCGATGGAGGACTTTTTCAAGGTGGCTGCTGGGTTGTGTCTCTACCTCAGCAATCCCCGCGAGACCTGCGGTGCCGTGAAGGACAAGCACTGGCAGAGAGAGACCGACCAGTTCATCCAGAGCACAGCGGTCCAAGACGTCCAAGGAGACGATTTTATTAACGGGACTACGGGATTCGATCGTGTTCTCCTTGGAATTGAAAGGCACCTTCGAATAATGGATGGAGATCAGGTATGTGGCTAAGCTAACAGGCTTACAGCTAGGATCTTTTTTCTTGGTTCAGAAGCAGGAATTGCTTGGAGTCATATCTACAGAGATGCCGTGTCATTCTCACATACAATAATGAATATATTTGTAAAAACTGATATGACAAAGTTCCTCCATTAATGTTCTGATGGTCTTTTAGCACTGTCTCACAGGTAGGGACATCCTGAAGGCAAACGGCTTGACAACAGGTCACACGCACGAAATGGATGCCATATTTGGGGCGATCCTTTACCACGTCCTGCTGGGCGACTGTGTGACTGCCCATTTGCTGCCCAAGCCTGACTACTTCCTGGATTTTCTCTTCAGTCGGTTTGGCTCCGGAGACATGACAGTGCATGGTATGTCAACAGAGGGGTACAGCGGGCAGCCATTTTGATCTCCTTTTGAGTTGTAACAACTTGGTCTGTCAGGTTCCTGTTTATTCTTATTGTAGTATTCTTTATTTATAGCAGGTGCTAATAAAGACTTGTTTAAATTAGCTGGGTAATTCACCAAAACAGATAAAATATTGCCAGTTCAAAGAACTAGTTAACACTGGAACTGTGAATTAGAATTTGAGTTCAGTTCCCTGACCTGTACTGACCTGTTACTGATCATCCTACCAGGTTTGGAGGATCTCATGTGGTCCTTGAAGGTGGGTGAGGCCAACAGAACACTCAGTAGCCACTATGATCACCATCAGCGTCATCTGAGCTTTGCAAAGTCTCATCAGGGTAACAGCAGCTGGGACCAGGTGATTAGCTCGGAGCTGGGTAATTAGCATGCGACGGCGTGGCCCGGGACACGTGGTCATTATGGGTTTGAGTCATTGCATTGGCAGGAATACCACGGCGAGGCCTGTCTCTCCTGCATGTGGCCATTGTTTGGGCAGTCTGAGGCCTCTCTGTGTACATAATTCGCTGGATCGCTTAATACCGTGCAATTGTTTATGCTGGCCGATATGGAGTATGATTCATCATTACAGTAGCGCTAAAACTGTGAAGCACAAAGCTATGACCTCTGTGATTTGTTTAGCTTAGATGCTTTAACAACCATGCCGTCAGTTTAGTCTCTGGACTCAGCCCATACTGTCGTAATATCCCACCAAAGCCCTTTCAGCAATGCAAATGTGCAATGAATCCTTAGTAAACAGGTTTTGTTCGGCATCGTTTATTCAATTAACTCTTTGATGAAAGCAGCATCTTCTATTAATGCACAGAGTTTGACTGTTAAATTAGTGTCGCATGGTGCACAGTTGCCAGTGAGAGTGAAGTTGTGCTTCACTTCCATTCAGATGTGCTTCACGGCCAGTGAACTCCTGCAGATCTATGACCTGAACGCCACGGGCTTCTCGCGGGCCCAGTTCGCACAGCTGAGCCCTGCACTGGTGCAGCAGCTCCTCAGCGCTGCCTGTGTGGATGGGGGGCAGCCAACGAGCCCCGGGGCCAAGCTCAGCAAGACATAGAGTGAGTACCACCCCCCCCCCCCCGGTCTCCCAACCAGTGTATCTGACAGCATGATGGAGACCATTACAAACTCAGAGAATGTTCAAACTCCACCCATAGAGTTGGAGTGGAATTCGAACCTGGAGCCCTGGAGGTGTGAATTAGTGGATCTGTTCTTTCCTCAGATGGCTTTTGTGTTCATTCTGGTTCCTCTCTGACCTGACTATAGAGATCTTCTTCTTGTGTTGTATTTGGAGGCTCTGACTCTTTAAGCGATCTTACCCTTCTTAACACGTACCTGGGCCTCTTCTTCAGGATACGTGTACGCCACATTAGCGAACGTGGTGATCTGCCTGAGCGCCATGTTTGGCATCGTGCTCCTGCTATGCACGGCCTGCGCCAATGTCTTCCAGCTCAGCATTCAGTTCTGCATCAGCATGGCTGTGGGCTCCCTAACAGGAGACGCTGTCCTGCACCTCCTGCCTGTGGTGAGCCCCCCGCCCTCTTGTGGGTCAACGAGGCATATCGCCTAGGGGTTAACCAGAACAGATTCCTCTGATAAAGGTTTTTGGTGGCTAGTAGTAGTCATAGTACAGTCAGGACCGTCCATCAGGAGTGGCTTCACTCAGCCACTATGGGTCCAAGTAAGGACGGACTGGTATGCAGGGCAGCGACGTCAAGGGTCCCTCTCTGACTGCAAACATCATGGGAATGTATGAGAAATATTTGTGAGGATTAAGGAATGTGACATGCTACTTTTATATCTCTCCTTTTCATGTATACAGTCTCACTATGGTGGGAGTCATAAAACAAGAAGTATTTGGTAAACTTAAAAATTTTGAAATGTAATAGTTTGTGATGTTTCGTAGTCAAATCATGTTTGTATGTAACAAAAAAAGCATGTTTAAGGGATTTGCTAACTACTGCAGTGCATGATGGGTATGATATTTGGATGCTATTTAAATTTCATCATCTGCAACTGCTGCAGCTGGCATAGGCAGGCCCTAGGCGTGAATTTGGAAATGGTCCATGGGCATGGTCCATTTTTGCCCCAAGGCCCAGTGTTCAGTTGCTCTGCCACTGGGACTGACAGCTCATTTTGTGCCTCATCGTTTTCAGTTCCTGGGCCTCCACTCTCACAGGGAGGAGGACAGTGCGGGGCACGACCACGCCGGTGGGGAGAACTCAGACTACACCTTCAAGCTCCTGGTTCTCCTGGCTGGCATCTACTACTTCTATTTAATGGAGACCGTTTTCACCCTGGTCACTCACAAAGGCCAGCATAGCCATCGAGGGGTATGTGTTTAACCCCTCTGCGCAGTCACTGGCGTTTATTACCCGTATGAATTTCCCTTAAGTGCATATTTAGGTACGGCTTGACGTCCTGTTTAATATAGAAGGCCTCATCTTACTTCTAACTGCAAGTGACTGATATAATTCAAAGGCCATATAGCATCAAGTTTATAATAAATATCAGACATCTAGGAAAATATTTAAGTACAGCTGACATACTTTATTGAATATATAGTCCTATACTGACAATTTAACAGGAACGATTCTTCTGTTAAATTGCTGGATTTGATGCCGCAGGAAGACAGCGATCCGCATCATTGCGACCACGACAGGGTCCTGCAGATGTACCAGGATCAGAAAAAGAGCAAGCAGTCCACCTCGGAAGCGGATCTGGTGAGATGATCTTTGGGCCTGTGGCTGGCAGAGATGCGGCCATTCGAGAAACGGGGCAGGGACTTGTGAGTGAAACAAGCATGAACAACCAGACATGAAGGAACGCGGTGAGATGTGGCGTTATTCCTCACAGGTTGACGCAGAAATCGATGGAAAGTCACTCACTATTCCAGAGGTCCATAGGAGAGGTGAGTCGAGCTTATGTCACGTCTAAAATATAATAACGGTCATTATATACCTCTGTGGACCCGAAGTGCCTTCATACACATTAAACAAGCTTGGTTAAGCATTTTTAGCTATGCTTTTAGCATAGCTTGTCCGGGGTGTTATGTGACACGCCCCTCATGGTGTCTTCCAGAACAGCGGCTGCTCCCGTACATGATCACCATCGGCGACGGGATCCACAACTTCGCTGATGGCCTGGCCATTGGGGCTGCCTTCTCAGTGTCCTGGAGGTCGGGCCTGGCAACATCACTGGCTGTGCTCTGTCATGAGCTGCCCCATGAGCTGGGTGAGGACATCTCACCAACTTAGCCTATTAATTATCTATTGCTGCTACACCACTCTGTCTTCCATGTCTTCTGTGCATCTTGTCTTATGTTCTGTCTGCGAGGGAGGGGGTTTTCAAGTAAGAATTTCATTGTGCTCTGTACACTGTACTTTGTACATATGACAATAAACTTTAAACTTCAAACTTACTTCACACTCACCCATATGACATTAGTAACCCAATGAAGCACTGCGTTACTATCTATATCTGCAATCTATATTACATAATCGTTACAATATAATGTTCAATAATCTATATCTACTGCATGTACACCCTATATATTCATACCATAATCTTGCAGCATTACTAAAAAAGAAACATCTGAAAGTATTAAGTTCTAAGCAATATATTACTATTATTATTATTCTGATTTAATGACGTGTAAATGGTGAGGATCAGCATGGGACCTGTGCAGGTACCGCTCACCATAACATGGACGTGCGCAGAGGTCCAGGCCCGTTCCTTATCTCACTCATTTGCGGCTCATTCGTGTTCCCAGGTGACTTCGCCATCCTGCTGCACTGCGGCGTGTCCGTGAAAAGGGCTCTGCTGCTCAACCTGGCCAGTGCTATGACCTCCTTCGCCGGCCTCTACATCGCCCTCTCCGTCTCGACGGACCCGGCCACGAAGGACTGGATCACGGCTGTCACCACTGGCCTCTTCCTTTACGTCGGCCTCGCTGACATGGTACGCCCCGCCGCTCTCCCGACCCTGCCCTTCAGTAGAACATTCTATGCATTTATCTGTTTTAATGCATAGAAAGTTTCCCTTTCAGAACATTCTTCACAATACAGAAAAACTCCCTTCAAAATATTTCAAAAATATATTTGCTGCTGTCAGAATATACAGGTATATGCATGCAAATATAGATCAGTGTTTACTATACAAGGCATGGACATATTAAAACCATATGAAGTGAACTGTGTGTGTGCTCTTGCAGAACACAAGTTTTATACTGTAATACTTGTGAGTCAAGCTTCCAAAAGAGTCAGTATCAATTAAGCATTTTAATCAGCTATTCATGGCTGATTAAATGCTAGGTTAAAGATCTCAGCACCGGTGCTGTATGTTCTGATCCAGCTCTGGCAACAGGGGCTGTCCCGGCCTGCTGCCGTAGAGCAGGTCTCTCTATCGCTGGCCAGCTGAGGTCCCCTGCTGACCGCCCTGCCCACCTTCCCCAGCTCCCCTCCATGGTCCATGCCAGCAGCAGCAGGCCTTGGCTGACCTTCCTGCTGCAGAACGTGGGGCTGCTCAGCGGCTGGGGGGTCCTGCTGCTCCTCTCCTTTTACGAGGACAAGATCGACTTCTAGGTGAGCGCCGGTGGGTGGCCGGCCCAGCCGGGCAGGGGGTGCACTCCTGCCCCGGGCCCCTGGTGCGTTTCCTGAAAATGGCTGCTTTGTGCTGGCCCTCGGCTGAAGACGCCCGTGGCGGAGATGTGTCCACGTTTTGATTTTTGTTTTCTAAACCAAACCGCAGAGCTGGACACGGCTACAGTGACTGAGTTAATCTGATGCTTTTAGCTTAAAAAATGACAGCCAATGAGCATTTCCTCTGACTTTGTAGGTGTATGATTTTTACAGCTTTTGTTAACATTTGTTCTTAGGTAATGAAACAGAAAATAGATTTATCATTTTTATAGTGGATTTGACCAAATGTTCCTATGACACAATTCTGTAAAATGGACGTTTAATATTTAATACTTTTTCTATCTGAAAATAGAAATATACTCCAAGTTCATATATGAACAAAGTTGTATTTTCATAAATGTTTTTGAAAAGGACAGCTTCTTTTCTTGAGTACTTGGCATATACACATTCACAGTCTTTTTTTTCCATGAATTAGTCAACGTTGGGGTTCATAATGAACACGAGTCCTGTGAATTACACCTAACCAGTGCCATGTGCTCCACAATGCACCACCAGAAGGTGGGGGGGGGGGTTGTCACTGTCTTTTGCCACAAACCCAGTTAATGTCAGCAGTGATTTCTGAGAAACCCCAATAACCTGCATAACAGACCAACATCACCTTGAGGGTCAAATTTTCAGTGCTGCCTTGTATGTCAAGTATTAACCTTCAAATAGCTAAGACACCCAAAGAAAATAATTCAAGGGAGAGATCTGAATGTTATGAAATTCAGAATTTATAGCGAAGATCTCGGTGGAACAGTCATACGTTCCATCTTCGCAGATAATACGATCAAAGTTGGTGTAAGGCTGACTCCTCGCAAAATAATCATATCTATAGCACAGATAAATCATGGAGATTAATAATTAAACTTGATAAGCAGCCTGGAGAGGTTAGCGGCTTGAGCATTCGCACCCATGACCGCAGTCGTTTGCCAGGAGTGCTCATGCACCACCTTGCCATGCGACTAGCCTCCAGCGCAGCAGTCCATAGACGAATTTCAGGTGGCTGCACCCCCCCCACTCAGTCCGGACATATGACAGAGGCTAACTCTGCACGTTTACCCCATCCCATCTCTCAGATATTAGCCAGTATCAAGTCATCCAGTTGGCCAAACTCATTCTAAGTTTATTACCGCGGAAACTCGAGGCCGTAGTAGGACAGAATTGAGGGCGAGACTATTACCATCTGAACATATATAGCTGCGTGGTGGTTGAATGTAAGTGGCGGGGCTACCAGAAAACCAGCAGCACGATCTTCATGGCTAAGAAAAAAAAAGTTATGATTCCCGACACAGAACCTTAGAGATGAAATGAGGACACAGTTTGAGGGGAACCGGGGAGAATTGGACCCCTGCTGGTCTTGGCCTAAATCTGCAGAGGCAACGTGAGAGCAGCACAGGTACGCTGGCTTTCAGGCCGACACGTCCAGCTCCTTCAGCGATCCGGAGCCAGCCGCTGGGGGAAAGTGACCCATGGCCTCTGCAGCCTTTGCTCGGACCGTGGGGTCGGGATCCTGGAGCAGCTGGATGAGACCTAGGAGGGGAAAACATAGCTGGGCAGTGATCCTCAGCCCTCCAGGGAACAGTCGCCAGGCAGCCTTTCCCTCAGCAAAATGCAATGCGTCCGAGTGTATATCTGCCGACCGGCACTGACCCACTTAGAACCTGAGCTTCTGCAAGTCACATGCTCCCTGCGTGATCCCTACAGAATTCGGTGCTGCTGATTTAAGGAAGCATCCCTTGAATCCCGCTAATATAAGCATTGGCTACGATGAAATGGATCTGGACACCGCAGGGAGGACCCCAGCCAGGACACAGGAATACCTACCATTGATTATATTCCCAATGTTCATGTGAGGGTAGAACTCCCTCGGAAGATTTCCCAGGAGGAATCCTAGCAATTGCCACAAAGCACAGTTAGCTTCAAACGCAAATGTAATTGCGGGGGACTCGCAGTGCAATACAACCGAAGATTATAATCATCGCCGCTGCCATCCCTGAATATGAAAAGATTAACAGCCGCCCACATGGCAGAGGCCTGCAGATTGACAAAGTTCGCCCGCCATAAAAAGATAATCAAGCAGTAAAGTCTTAAGTTCACATAGATGATTTTTTTCCACGCAAAGATCAACGGGTCGAGGGCGTGCAAGGACTCTTCACGAGGAGTGTCAGCATGACACTAGAGGAGATAAGGAGGGGGGTGAGGGGGTGTTCACGGATCGGTCAAATGTGACGGCAATCTTACCGGTGAACATGGCAGCGCTGGCTCGAACCTGCGCCCAGTTGCTCTTGAAGAACTGGAGGATGGTGGTATGGTAGAAGTTCAGCATGCCAGGGAAATCTTGAATCTACAACATGGATGTTGGCTATGGCCATCATTCCAAAATGGCTGGTTTTATAACATAGGAACAGTAGCATTAGCTTACTATGTATTTCATGAGGTCGTTGATGAACTCGCCGTAGCGCAAGTTGCGGTCTTCATACAGATGGTTCTGGAACATGGTGGCGATCAGCTCGGAGCCCAGTAGTGGCACACATTCTCGCAGAGTGAACTTACAGGCCTGGAGATACGCCCATACAGTCAATGTCTGGGCCATTTTATGGATGACATTAACTAGCTAACCTACTGTTTTTGGCTACCATTGTCAGGTGAACACAACTTTTGCTTTTGAGAAAGAGGAGACAATTTACAGGGCTACAGATCAGAAGGCTCACATGACAATATTTCAGAATCTCATAGTCACACAGAAATCCTATAGGAATACACAGAAAATCCAGCTATTCAAAATACAACAGTAAATATAGTATTTGAACGCTACTAAGAAATATTCCATGTTTAAAATGCAGCTCGTTTGTCTGTCGAACTGTGTGCCTCTCTCCACTCACCTTGACTACGTCTGGGCTAGGGTCACTGAGGTGTAGGAGTAAACTGATAAGTACATTGTGGATCTGGTCTCGGAAGACTGGCTCTCCTGACCCAAACTTTGACAGATTTCCCAAAAGTAGTACAGCAGCACAACGAACAGTATCGTATTCCTGTCGAAACACGGAGGAGAATCAAGCCAGGGCCATCATTTTCTCTCAAGACTCACATCAACATCTCAAGAACTTCAAAATGGCAACTAAAAGTCATCTCACACTTTCCAGAAAGGGCTTGATCTTCATCAAGATGTAGACTAAAAGCATCCGCACAGTGTTCTTGTTCAGGTGGAGCAGCACTTTGGAGAGGCCCGACATGGCTTCCAGGGCAATGCGCTTGTAAGGGTCGTCACGCTCCTCCATCCCGGAACTCATGGCAGCCAGCAGCTCCTTGGCATACTTGTTGACCTGGCAGGTGGTTTAGTGGAGGACACCGAGTTTGCTTTGACAGGCAGGAATAGAAATCTCACTTAGTTTCAGTTTTTAAATTTATTATTTTCCACCAGAGTTTCAAGATATTTTCGACAGAACCTCATACCTAAATCCATGGGCTTGCTAGGAAA
This sequence comes from Mormyrops attenuatus, assembly GCA_026777985.1. Classification (NCBI taxonomy): domain Eukaryota; kingdom Metazoa; phylum Chordata; class Actinopteri; order Osteoglossiformes; family Mormyridae; genus Mormyrops; species Mormyrops attenuatus. Next base: position 9,466,298 of record JAODKC010000049.1, on the reverse strand, counting down.
ACATTCTAATGATACCCAGGGGTCAACATGGCAGATATGATGGACACTGTGATGAAAATGCAGTTTTTACCATGGATCCCTGATGATACGGCAGTGTTCCTGAATGATGATTTGAATAGACACTTGGCAAATGATGATTATGGGGGAAAGTCTAGGAGAGGATGGTGGTTTCATCTGGCACCAGTAAGGCAGTGTCCTCAACTCCTAGCACACCCGTACCAGGTATTCAGTGTTCTTGATTGCTTATTGTGTTCCTGATTGTTTGGTTTGGGTGTGCTAGGAGCTGGAAGGGAGTAAAAATATGGACTGTCTGGAGGCCCACTGCAGTGGGTCGATGGGGTCGACCTGCTGGCCAAGAGAGAGGAGCACCCGGCCCCCTAGGGGGCAATGTAGAGCAGCACGTGACCACATTATGTCACGAGGACTTCCTGTAGTGTGACCCTGTGCTTACGTTCTCCTTAAACTGCAACGGGTGCCATTAGAATGTATGCTGTGAGTTTTTCCTGTGTTACTGCCTGCGTCCGAATTCAGGGGCTGCACCCTTCTAAGGCTGTATTCGAAGACCAAAACGCATCACGACTGTGCGACAATGCTGTCCCATTTCGAAGGCTCCTTCAAATGCAGTCTAGAGATGCGTCCTTCTTTTACTGAGTCGCGAAAGGATCCACCAGATGGATCCTTCATAGCCCAACATATCCCAGGATGCACTACACAGAGGTGAAGTGGGTGTGTCCTGGCTAGGCAATAGAAGCAGCGCTTCGTGACTCAAGGGTAAAGGTGGGAACAGTTGGTGACGCAAACAGGAAATTATCCATAGGCCAGATCGTCCCATTTGACAACTCTTTCTGTTTGGCCTTCGAGGAACAGTCTGCAAAGGTTGCACCTTCAAAAAACCATGTCCTTTGAAGGATGCAGCCCTTGAATTCGGACACAGCCACTGTGATTATATGCTGCTACTGCATATCAAAGTTGGTGTCTAAGTATCTGAACTAGCATCTGGCTTCTATAACCAGAAATGGTTTGTCAGGGATTTATTGGGCTTTGTCGTCACCTTTTCCGGGGACCCAGTGGCGATGTTACCCAGGCCTCTGATGGCCAGCATGCGCACGGCACCGCAGGGGTCAGCAAGGCGCGCGATCATGCTCTCCATCAGCGAGTCCATCATCATCATCTCCATCGCCACCCGGTGGTTCAGCAACTGTGGCCAAGAGGGTGGAAGGACACAAAGATGGCACTGCCATGCGGGCAACCCTGTGGTGGTCACACCCATTCACCCATTCAGCCACAACATGACTTCATCATCCTGCGACCCTGACCCAGACTAGTGTTTAGGGGGAGGGATGGATGACCTCAGCAGGAACTTCATATTCTGGCAAAAAAAACAAAAAATAAAAAAAAAATTCTGATGTCAAGAACAATACTCCAACTATCTGACCCCAGGTCAGATATCAGTGGATAGTGTATGAAATAGGGGAGAGGGAAGAAAAAAGAAAAAAAGATTCATTTTGAACAGGTCAAAGTTTGTGTACAGTGAATTGTGTCTCAGTGTTAAACTAATTGGTGTTGTTCAGAATGCAAGTCAAGGGCGTCACTTGGCATAGTGCTGATGTCAACCCTGTGACCTGATCTGTGGCTTGTGAGGACATCCTGTTAATGGTTACCTTGCCACCAAACACCACCCGTCTTTGCACAGCACTTGCCAAGTTGGGGATTCTACATCTCCTAGCAGATTTGCAAGAGAACCTCACCCTGCTCACTGGTTACAGTCCTATACTGCATATCGCTGACCGGTACGTCACCATGGACACCGTACCACCAATCACCATCCTTCACCTCTGAGAGGAAGGCTGTCGCCGTGGTCCTCTGACACTCATAGATGCTAGTGAGGGTGGGATACAGGTGCTGGACGATGGCTGGGAGACGGGGGCCTGCGTGCGTCGCCATGGCGCTGTGAGGGGGACACACAGGTACTAATAAAAACCTGAGATCTAAATACAGTCTGGCTGGGTGTTAATAGTGATGGGAAAAATGAGGCACCAAAATACAAATGGGTAGGTTACCATGTACTCTCAGCCAATGGGGGCCGACTGGAGAGAGGAGATAGCCAATGAGAAACATAACTCGGCTTGTAGTTGCCAGGGAAAATTTACTTAAGTCCTTAATTTTTATAGCATTAGGACAACTCAAAGTGAAAAAGAAAGAAATTACGCTCAGTTCAGGCTTTAAAGGCTTTAACAACACTGGTGCAATTTAAATTAGCTTTAATCCCTTTCCTATCTCAGAAAGTCTGAGCTATGATGTGTCACCACATTCTCATGATTCTACTCTACCCTAAGACACATCTGAAATTCTCTTACAATGCCAAGATGCCAATTTAGTTACAGAGGACCTCATTGGCTAAGGGCCAGCTCAAATTTTCCGTCTTTATAACCACCAGTAAGAATCAACATCATCCACCTGACCTGCCCAGAGTCCATGAAGGTCTTCAGCAAACTGAGTTTGGACAGAAAAAAAACCTAGATGAACTCCCTTTCTCCCGCCATTGCGGTTATCTTTGAAATAAAGGGGAGCCTCCCTGATACTCAACGACCAGGTAGAAATGCCCCAGGGCCAGCTGCCCTCAGTACCCATAATTCTCTGTGGGATCATTTTAGCATCTTTACTGTGGGCCAATACTGCTCTGCAGACTACATGTGATTCTATGGCCATTAAACAGTTTTTTATAACTACTGAAACTGGAAGCTTATCTTAAAAGATGTACACTTTCCCTCCCCCCACTAAAAGTCATTTTTAATCAGGCCTTGAAGCAGGTTGCCAGGTGTACCCTATGAGGACCAGAGGATCCACACATTTCCCCAGCAGGAAGTGAGTCATCAGTCAATGTTCACCCGCGAAGTCCAGCTAATATCAGCACCTAACTGGAAAGTAGTTCTCAAGTTAATTTAACAACACAATGTGGAGAGCTACACTCCCTGTGCCCCGGAAACTTCTGCATATCTCAGCCAGATATTCATCCATCAGATTTCTTTTAGGCTGCTCACCCATTTGCAGGGTCCCTGCCGACCTGGGGCACATCAGAGGGCGAATTAGCTAGGGGCCGACCGCCAGACCAGCAATATCACCAGTCCTACAATCAGGGGCGATATAGGGACACCAGTCCACCTCTCTGGCATGTGTTTGGGCTGAGGAGAATGAGGAGAATGCAGAAACTCCATGGACACACACAGCAAGCAAATACCTGGAAGGGTGAATGCCACAATGCTATCTATGGAGCCACTGCTCTGCTTGATGTATTAACAAATTATTAACAAAATAACTTATAACTTAAATAGCTCTCCTTCCCTCCCCAGTGTTTAACCTAGCCTCTGTACACACACAGGTCAGGGCAGGTTTGGCATAGGAGTGAACAGAGTTTCAACGCAGTATAAGGCACACAGAGTTGAGTTGGCGCAAGGGGCAGGCACACCGATTCAGCAAGCGCAGGAATGCGAAGTGCTGAGCAGACGGCCGAGGACCCAGCAGCGACGCCTCGGCAAGCTTCGGCGACCCTGCTGGTTCAGGGGAAACTGAAAACCGGGCCAGGAGACCCAGCCAAGCGAGGCACCTGATTGAGTGCCGCCTTTTTGTTGCTGTTGATAGGCGTCTGTGAGGAGTCTTAGCCGGGAGCTTGGGGCGTCCTCAGACGCTGGGAAAGCGACACCTGCACGGTCACACGCTGTGCACTGCAGGTCACGGCATTCTGGGAACAGAAGGCCTCCATCAAAGGCCGGGCCCGTTTCGGGGCAGAGCCGGCCCTGACACACTCACTGAGTCCTATTTTTAGCTTTTATCTCTGGCTTAAAGGGGCATGATTACACACACACACACACACACACACACATATCCTCTTTTGCAGGGAACGGGCCACCACACATACAAACACAGTATAATCACTCAGCTTTAGTTTTGAATTCCAGTTTAAAAAAAAATCCCTTACCGCACCATATAATCATGGTGACACAGAAAAACTTACAGCAAACATTCTCATATCACCAGGGGTGTTTTCAGGATAACAAAAACACAGGGTCACACTACAGGAAGTCCTTGTGACATCATGCGGTCACATGCTGCTCTGGGGGGGGTGGGTGCTCCGCTCACTTGGCCAGCAGGGCGATCCCGTCGATGAACTGCCGCGGCTCCCTCATCATGGTCCACCCTTCCTCGAGGTCCAGGGTCTTGAGCACCTCATCCAGCTGCGCACGCACCAGCAGGATTTGCATCGCCTCTAGCGCCATCCTGCAGCCAGAGGGATAACTGCACATTAGCTGACCCATGTGCTAGGTCAGTGTTTCTCAACACCGTCCTTGAAAACCACCTGACAGTCCATATTTTTGCTACCTCCCAGTTCCCAGTAAACAGTAGGGAGGGAGCAAAAATGTGGACGGTCTGGGGAACACTGTACCAGGTGATCGGTCTACTTTCGGCAGCTGTAATGACCAGTCCTCACCCGCACACGTCGAAGGCACCCAGCACCTTTCCAAATGGTCTCTTCTCTGGCCTGGTGGCGCCAGTACCGACGTCCTTGGGGAACTGCACTCCCACGCTGGAGCCCATGCGCACCAGAAGGGCGCTGAAGAGCCGCGGAAACTGCTCTGCGACGGCACCCTCGATCTGACCGTTCATCATTATTTCCCGCAGGGCACAGGTCACCTGGAGAGAGGCCACAGGGCCGGTCAGTTGGAAGAGGGGGCACGTCAGCCTGCTCCGAGGGAAGTCAGATGGGGGGGCTCTGCTACTCACTGCCAGTGGCTGAACAGTGGCAACTTTGGTGGCCCCCATCCACAACGCCGGGTCCCTCTTGTCTATGTAGGGCACCATGACGACTAGCTTCTCGGTGAAGGCCTCCACGATGTGACCAGCCAAAGCGGAGTGGCCACCCAGCGCAATCCACATGTCGCAGGTGCTGCTGCAGGCACAGTAGACAGACGGCTGTCGTTCTTGCACTTCTGCCACCTGTGCATCATCATTCCTGCACCCAGCTCCCCGCTCTCCCACCTAACTGTGGCATACGGTTAAAATTTCACCCCTTGCCTCCCACTGATAAACGCGGCATGTTTCACTCCCCTCATAAGCAGCCCCCGCTAAGATTTCGTGCCGGTGAACAATCTTGGATTTCTCCAAGCAAACAAGCCGTGCGTCTGAGCACCGGGCCCGGATCACGGTCCTGCGGGGAGCGTTTTAATCAGACAAGCTAATCCCTCAGTCAATACCACTCAGGCTGAAAAGGCACGGCTCGCCAAGCGCATTGCGTAACAGGAAATCGAGATTCCCTCTGCTGCAGTTTGGGGAAGGACGTGATGCAGGCATGCAACAGCAATATCGGCTGGAGTCTCACGCAGGAGAACAAACATAAGTCACAGAGACCAGGGACCCACCTGTCATAGGGCAAGGGGTAGGAGATAAGGGTGTCGATGACGACCTGAAGGTGCTGGGAAGCCAGGGTTAGGATGGAGTGCGTCACTGCCATCTTTACCTGGTCCTCAGAGATGGCCTGCAAGCTCAGGTGCAGCCCCCCCACGATCTCGGGAACCTAGGCCGTGAAGAGCCCCCCACCGACGCAAATCCGCATGAGGTAAGTCTTCAAAGGCTCTACTGTTGGGTATGATTAGGACAGCGGTGCAGACAAAATCACGACTGCCTCAAACCTCATAAAATGAGAGGACTCTTATAAACATGGAAAACTATGCTGAGGGGGCATAAGTGAAGAAAAGAAATGAAGAACTGGATGGGAGGGTTTGAGGTGGAGGCAGAAATTTACTGCAAACTTTAGCAATAAATGTGATATTACAGTATATGCTGGTACAGTACACATCATATAAATAATGACACAATCGTATAATTAAATCTGGATGCGTGTGTGTGTTTGGCAAGGGCAGGGGGGGAGAGGGGAAATCAGGACAAATATCAGTCCTACGGGTCCCGTTAAAAAAAAGTTTGAATGCCATGACTCTACACTGCACCCCCAGGTTATTCAATAGGTATTCTATAAGCCCCGACTTAAATAGAGAGAAGGGTTTCTGTCATGGATGAACCTTGATTTAACCCTTATAACTAGAAACTGAGATTTCAAAGCATAAAATGTAATGGATGTGCTTGTTGACCACTTTGGAGGCTCGGTATGCATTGACCTTGTTAACACTCCTACCAATGCAGGTCCACAAACGTCACACCAGCTGCCTTTTACGATCTGTGATAAGGAGCCGGCCAGGCTGCCAAATAAGAGCCTCTGTTCATCCACTGACAGACAGTTATCCTGTCGCTCTAGGCCTCCCTGCCTGGAAGCCATTAAACCATGCTGATTACACTGCAAGCAGTAAAGCAGGCCACTGTATAGGAACATAGAAGAGTTGGCTCCATTCAGATATTGCATAACTTCTGCTCTTTGCGACACACTTTAGGGAAACTGCACCCCCTTGTGGTGTGTTCAGGAAAGACAAAACCATTTGTCTACTGATGAGACTGGGGAATCTTAAAAGAGGAGATTCGGCTGGCTGAGGGATTTTGCAGAGAAAAGCAGGGCGGTGCTCTTACCAGGTCTTGCAGACGGCCCCCCCTGTGTGCGAGGAGCGTGTTGAGGAACATGCCGGACACAAGACAGCAGCTTGGCTGAGGGTCTCTCAAGCCCTCTGTCACGGCCAGGATCAGAGGTCCAACCTGCTGAGGAGTAAGGCGCCTGCTGATGGCCTGAAGAGGAGGAGAAGAAGATCGGGATAGGGGAAGAAGAGGAGAAGGATGGGGAAGGGGATAGTGAGGAGGTAGAGAGGAGGAGGGGGAGATGGGGATGGGGAAGAGGAGAAGGATGGAGAGCAGGAAGGTGAGGAGACCAAGAGGAGGAGGTAGAGATGGAGATAGGGGAAGAAGAGTAGGAAAAGGATGGGGAGGAAGAGAAGGATAAGGAGGTAGAGAAGAGGGAAGAGGATGAAGAGAATGAAAAGGAAGATGTGGAGGTGGAGAAGGATGATTTAGGGAGATGAGGAGGGTGTGGAGGAGCCCAGTTCTGTGGGCCGGCCGCTTCCTCGCCCGCTGTGGTACCTCGGCCAGATGGGAGCAGGTCTGGCACAGAACCGCAGGGTCAGGGCTCCTGAACCCCTCATACAAGGCGGGCAGGCTTTCGACCACCGCATCTCTGTGATCCAGGGAAAACCCTAGAAAACAAGAGGGGGGGGGTGTTTAGCCCCAACCAGCTGGACACACAGTAGCGACCCAACCACTCCCTCCACGCAGGATTGGGGGGGGGACTCACCCTCATATCGCAGCTGGATGCACAACAGAATGCGCAGGCCCTCGCCGGCCTCCCAGCTCACCGCGGAGCAGCGGTCTGTGCAGCGGGGCACCAGCCGTCCCAGAAGGGCGCCGATGTTGTGGAAGGTCATCGTCTTCTGCTGGCACACAGGGACAGAAAGGGGGCGCGCCACCTCACAGAGCTCAGCACCACGTGATCGGTGGACTACAGGTGAAACAGCCCCTGCCGCCCAGCACGGCGCCCCGGTTACACCCACCCCGACAGCCAGGTTATGCAGGTAGGAATCCAGCACCCGCACGGCTGTCCTCACGGCCCTCTCCCGCCCGTGATCCAGCTCGGACCCCATCCAGACCTCCAGGTGCTGTGTGGGCAGGCCGACGAGGAGGAGTTGGCAGCCCCTGCTGGGCTCTCGTGCCAGGAACACGCAGCGCTGCACCCCCTCCCCCGGTACACTCCTCCTACCTTAAAGATGCTGTGCAGCCCATCCGGGGTCAGATTTCGGGAAAGTAATCTCCCCAGCAAGTCCTCAAGAGCATTGAAGGTTTCCGCGTACAGGCCCTGGGTGACAATGCGGCAGATTCATTTAATTCCTATTCCCACCCTCCACGTGCCGATGAAGACTCTGCTATCTGCCAGCATTCTAAGCACAGTAAACAGCTAGACGGGGATAAACAGATTTATTTGGAAGTATTTGCTCTTATATTAGTGAGAGATTAAACTGCAGTCATTCATAAATCAGGACATCTGTTTGCTATTCAGGTGTGGTGCAATGCAGTTCCCTCTAGTGGACATTACTGTCATTGCAACCAACATAGACGAGACATAAGATTTTATGCTACAAAAGATGAGAGCTATACCACCCTCACCTGCCTTTGTTGCAAGTCCAGGGACCCGTCTTCCTCTCCCCAGTCCACAACCTCGAGGGGGGGCAGCCCCAGCACACTGTTCAAACAGGTTTGCAGCACATCGCGGGTCTCGCTCTCAGTCAGCGCTGGGTCTAAGTTGCTGGGCCCATGAGTCAAAGGTCAGGCAGTCGCAGTTCTTGGACATTCCTCATGGCGGCTGGTTAAGAGGGTGCCTCGTGCCACAGTGTCACAGAAATCTCAGTGAGGCTCTAAAAGTGGCGGATCCAGCTCAGTATTAATTAACGGGAGTCTTTACGAGCTCCACTGGGCCCACTTCTAAAGCGCTGTTTGCGTGAAAGTTTACTGCTAACTGGTCTGAGGTCATGACACCCATAACCAACTAGCCACTGGCGGGCAGGTATTACAGCAGTCAAAGACCAGGGTAGGACACCCAACTGAAAAATAGGCGTGGTTCCATCCCTTGTTCCATGGAAGGATACACAAGGCTGGCACACGCTGTCATGGCCAGATGGCGGACGGAAGTCACCAGGACATCGGTGGGTTCTGCTTTGATGATGTCCTTCAAACGGAAGACATGACAAAATCTTAATAGGCCACAGTACACAAGGCCTATACTACCGTCAAGCACTACATGTGCTGCCACAGCCTGTAGTCACCCTGCACATCCCAGCATGCACCACTGACCATGAGGACTCCGATGAGCTCCTGCTTGCGGGCGAACAGATAGTTCTGCCTCCGGACACAGGCACTGATGGCCTGGGCGATGAGGCCTACACTCTGGAGCAGGCTGATCTTCAGGGTCAGGTCCTGATGGGAGTCAAGATGCGGAGTCTTTGCCCTCAAAAAAAACCAACATCTTTACGTTCAAAAATCTCACACTCATGCCCAGAGACGTTTGGAAGATTAGTAAGGGGAAAACAGCCAGTAGTGTTCAAGCTGCCCATGCTAAGAGTGTAAGTGGGGCATATGTGCACACATTCACAGAGCCTGAACGACTGGACGTGGCAGGAATGCCCGTGACCTCAGCGAGAGGACGGTAAGAGCAAGAGAGCTTAGAGTACGACCTAAAGCCTTCTGGGAAATAGTGGCAATGTGTATTTATAGGAAGGCTGAGGGGAGTGCTCCGATTTATATAAAAACAAAAACGAGGTTTAAAAAAACTCAAGCTAATCAGTGAGGCTTCAAATGTATAAACAATGTTACATATGCATTGATATCCACATATAACTAGTACAAAATATATGTATCATGGATATGTATCATCTCTGGCAAACTACACAGGAAAATGAGTTTTAAAAAGACGAATCAAAAGATGTTCAAAAGATGAATGAATTGAATCGAATGGAATGAATTGTGACACTCAAACATGGAGCTCAGCTGCTTCCTTTAGCTGATCAGTAACATCAGCGTGAAGCTCAGATACGAGGCTGAAAGCTCTACGCACACTTCGGGGAACCCGCGAATTAAATCCAGAGTGTTTTTAGGAAATGCCTCCCTTCATGACTTGGCCTCTTGCAGGTCAGCCTTCAGCCCCCCCATCCAAGAATAACAGGAGTCAGATGTTTGCTCTCCACAGAGTAATGCGTGGTGATGAGTGTTCCTGCAGGAAGCCCAAACTGAACATAAAGCTGGGGCACTGGAGCGTTTTACAGCATCTCAGGGAGGACAAACTGAAAGCACTGCCACCGTGCAGCTGACACAGATTGGGGGGGGGAGGAGGAGTGATTTCATTACCTTGGTCTCTATTTTCATCCCTAGTACCTGAACACAACACAAGAATCAGGAGAATTTTTCCTTAAAACTAACATCCTCCATTTTTAAATTTCTGATGCATACCTAGAGTCATAAACACTAAACTGCATAACTACCTACTATTACAAAAAACAGAGGAATCTAATGAATTTAAAATGGTCTTAACATTACAGTGTGAAATAAGCCACAGTTGATCGCTGCAGCAGAAACGCAACGCAGGGTGATGTACGATTTGAATAGTCTGTTGGTGATTTTCCGGAGATGCCCGATTAAGATACCCCGCTTACATTAACGTCGCGCTCACTAACAGTCTAGCATGACACATACAGAATCGGTGGCTCGTTAGCTGAGCTGATCTGCAAGTTTCCGCCAAACGGCCCCGGGTAAAAATAGCGGCATTTCATGGCGCTCGGCCTGGGAGGACAGCACGGACTGTCTGATCAGTGCGTCCGTAACCCCGCGTGGCCAAACCACAGGTTCTGCAACGTGAAGTCATTCAGCACGCCGCCAACCAAAGCAGGCTCGCTGTTCCAGGGACAGTAAAACTGGATTTTCAAGCATAATGTTAAACCACAGTCATTTTTACTATTTACCTTACCATTTAGGAAAATATTACGACTTCACAGCATGTCTGAAGCCACCAAAAATGCACTATTGGGTTTGATTATTTTACTGAAAATATCTCTTAGAGGAAAAAAAAATAAATTCTAGAGCATCATAAATCATGGCCTCAAGGTCTCTGTAGCTTTGTGACTGACGGTGGGTTGCCTTTGTCTTTTGGCCTGATAGGTCCCTTAGCCATGTACAACAATACACATCACCACACTGAATCCTTAGTTCACTGGGCTTCAGACTTACCCTGATGTGACAATGAGCTTAGCAATGGTGTTACCTTGGTATTGAAGTGTTTGCCGATATTCCGCAGGATCTGAGAGTCGATTCGGCCCAGAACCTTGTCCTCGGGAGCGTGGAGAGCGATGTAGCCATAGGACAGAATCAACGTACTCTTCATCTTCTCAACATCTCCATCATTCTTATCCTGGGACCAGCAAGTTCCCACATATAGGTTAATAGTAGGTGACTGACATTTCATTTGGATGTTAAAAGGACAGAAGCTGACATTTCCGCAATGTTAAGAAGTCAGGAAACGAAAGCAGCTTAGTTACTGTGACCTTCCACCTGCTGGATGGATAAAATCTTGAAGACAGATGACAGTTACAGGATGGTGATTGGCTACTTTGCCATCATTTCCTTCTAAGGTGATAAAACGGACAAAAAAGAATTTAAAATCAGCCCGATTCTATTCAACCATTCGACCGGATAATGATGTAGCTCGCAGTTGAGATGGCAGCCCACCAAAACGTGAACCGCGATGAGGTTGTACATGACATTCCTCTTTTTCTCCCCCCAGATGAAAACAAACCCACACGGAACTTACTTTAAGCAGGCCAAGTATTCCCGAGGCTTTCCTGAAGGCATCGGATCTCGCGAAATCTTCCAGCTTGGCCAGAGTATCATCGAGGTGGTTGCTGGCACACAGCCCAATTCCCTTCGCAACTCCCTGCAAAACCAATTACCCCAAACAGCACATACGATTGGGTTTAGGGTTCTCAAACAATATATTTACATTATCCTTACTGTCATCTGCCATCTCTCTTCACGGCTTAAAAAGAATTCTTAAAACAAAATTAAACCATTGCAGAAACACTAGCTTGAAAAGTGGGAAAAAAAAAAAAAAAAAAAAAAAATCAATATCCATGCTTTTCAAAACTATTTCGACGAGTGGGCCAATGAATAAGCTAGGCCGACACCCGGGGCAGCGCCAAGGAGCCTGTCCCCTGACAAGAGCCTGCAGGGGCACCTCTCTCTCGATGGCGTCACCGTGGGACGCGGTGGCCAGGATGATGTGCAGCTGCTCCTTCACCACCCCCGAGTCGCAGCATCTCTGCAGGGTCACTCCCATGCACTTGTACAGGAAGCTCTAAGCAAAGGAAAGCGCGACGGCCAAATCAGGATGGAGCAACGGAGGTGAAGTTGGGTGGAGGCGGCGACGTTCTTCAGAAAAACGGGCTGTCTGATCCAGCGGCCATCACTGACCTTCTCGTCCAAGGAGCCATTGTAAGTGGGCAAATAAAGGGACATCTCAGAGGCCAGCCGACAGCACCACCCATCAGCCATGACGGCCACCAGCGTTTTGGACAGTAGCTGCAACCGACAAACCCATCCAGCTGCTCAAGTCACTGTTGACTCAAACATCAAAACCAAAACACCACACCAACAAGTTAAACCTTGAGAAGGCTCTGCTCCCATGTCCTCCTCTTTAGTGTGTCCACTGTGGATTCTGGAGGACCAACACAGAGAGACACTGGGTTCAGAAAGGTCCCTGGGGCGGGGGGGTCTCACATACTCCACTACCCTTTGGGTGCTGAAGAGATGGGCTGTATGTTTAATCTCTATAAGTTCTTTTTACCATTATTTCACATTTTATTGTGAACTTCAATACATTAACACCACTAACTGATTGATGGCTTAGCCAGCCGTGTCCTGAGCCTGACTCTGCGCACCTTCCAGGAGGTTCAGGAGCAGGGGGACCTCTGTGGTCCACAGCTCTTCCAAACTGGGATGGATGCTGGGGGCCAAGATTGCCAGCAGTCTGAGTGAAGGCGCCCCCCGGCCACGGCTCCGGAATGGGTATGACGCGTTGACCTAGGAGGGGGTCCAAAAGGGCCATAGTCCAGGTGAGGTTCCCTGGGCCCCCGATGGCGCTGGCTGAGGGGGGGCACACATGAGCCACTTACCCAGAGCCTGATCATGATGCTGTACGGTGAGGGAAGACTGTCTGGAAAACCAGAGAGGGAAGCAGCGGAGGAAGACTTCAGGCACTCGGAAGTGTGAAAATCTCCACACACACACACACACACACACACATACACACACACACACACAGACACAGGCCTGTACTCATGTCTTTGTAGGGACCGACCATTCGTTTCTATAGGAAAATCCAAAATCCAAAGATGACGAACTTAAGGTTACAGCTGGGTAGGGGTTAACCATAATTAACCAAACAAAATCCACAGCTAGCATTACTTTCTGCAGAAGATTAAGTGACCAACTTTATCAGCCATTAACAGACTAACCGCTCATCAGAAAAACGTGATATTCTCCCGGAGATGGGTGGAACAGCACCTTGCTTGGTGAAGTCGACGATGTAGCCTGGGTCCCCCGCGGCCCGCTTCCTGTTACCCAGCAGGACCAGGCTGTTGCAAAGGGGCACGGTGGCATCAGTGTACTGCACCGGGGTCAGGTAGCGGAGGAGTGCAGGCCAAAGCACCTGGGGAGACACCCGTGACCGCCAGCCCCGTCAGCTGACCTGCAGCGCAGCCAATCAGAGCAGTCTCCCGTGGCGATAAGAGAGCATGGGAAAACTGTCACATGATGGACGGCTCTTGTCAACCGTTTTTGTTTTTCGTAGGGAAAGGGCCAGAACCCACAGAGGAAAAATAACCAACAAAGGCGAAGAGGAAGCAGGAACAGTCATGCTGTGCTTGGCCGTGAAGTTGGAAGCATCGCAGCTCTCGCTTTAAGTAGCTTGGGAGGTAGAATCCTCTCCCACCGCAAGGGAAAGTCATTTTTCTTTAAAGACACATCTGGACTGGGACAAGGTAAACTTCACAGTGCAATTTCTGTTAGGACTGTCAGAAACAGGTCCTCGAGAAGGCAATGCTAAACATTGCAGAATATGAGCCCTTTTCAGAAAAGAGCAATATATAAAAAATATTAAGTGACCAGAAATGGTAGTTATATACAAAGAGTACAGTACTACCAGTACCTTAAGTCATTGTGCTAGTCAGGTAACGCAAATGCAAGATGCTATATCGTGATTTCCTGCAGGGGGTGTAAAGGGGCGGGACTCACATCCTCCATGTGGCCCACTGTAGTCGCGAGAAGGTGCAGCGTGTTCTCGCATATGTTCCGTAGAGTATCACTGGTCACCTCCTCTGGGTCTGACAGGCTCCGCCCCTGCTGAAGCCACACCCACCAAAAGAGTGATACTGCAGACTTCCAACCGCTGGAGCTCAGCAGGAAGGGAAGCCGACTACGTTAAAGCAACATGATGTGAAACAAATGCCAACTGGCACCTCGGAGGGAGATAAAAAAACAAAGACGGCCAGCAGGGGCAGCAGAGGGGGAGACGTACATGACAGGCGTCTGGAAGGGCACAGTGCAGCACCATAAACCTCACTAGCATGTCTCCCCCTTCCAGCTCCAGGTATCCGTGGTGGGCCATGGAGCTGATCAACTGGACAACTTTCTTCTTGACCTGTAGGGGGCAGTGTTTCAGATCATCTCAGGCTTATCTATCGTTTCACAACACAGACTGGGGCGGAGTAATACACAGGCTGTTCTAGGCTATAGCCTGGGGCCCTGGCAAACATCAGGGCTCTGTCCCGCCTCGGGAGAAATGGAGCGTTAAATCAGCAACACCTGAGTGTCCATGCCAATGTCAACCTTGGGGTCCCAGATAAGTTAATCCACCCTTGGGCATGATGCCTTCAGGAAGGGGCCTAGATTCCCTGCCTGCCATGCTTCCCTCCAAAAGGCTGTTTATCAATCAGGACATCAGGTCAGAGGACTTAATCAATAATCCCCCCGCTCCCCCATATGCAACATGCTCAGCCATGAACCCTGAAGACATTTGGTGCTTGGGACTTTACCTTGTTGCTGGTGTCAAGTAACGGCAACCGCAGGCTGGTGATAATGAGCCGCTTCTTTGTTTCCATAATGGAAGCTACGTTAAAAATAAGGTTACACAATGGTCAGAGCCCTGTAAATACAGTGGAAATGAAATACTGGGTGGATATTAGCAGTGTTACTGGACTGTGTGGTCCAGAGGCCTGGGGGCAGGGGGGGCTTACAGGAGGCGTTGACGAGGTGCTTCAGCACGGCCAGGGAGCCCACGCGGTTATGCTCACCGCCATTCTCAAGCCTCTGCAGCATGAAGGTAACCAGGCGGTCGGGGAAGGTGTCGGCTGGGGGTGGGGGGAGACAATGGGTCTCTGTTCACAGCATTCACTCCCATAATGCTCGACAGGCCGAGTCTGCTTAAACACCGCAGAGATCCCCGTGAAGTCACAGACACGGGGTCGGGTTTCCCACAAGCGATCGGCTTTTCGGTCAGGTGTGGAGGCGCGGAAAAGGCCTAGGCCCGGGCAGGGTGTGTGTAAACCCTCGAAATCCAAAAGTAGGGTACCAGGGGTGCAAAACCGAAAACGAGCAATGGCTCGTTAGCCGGCTGGGGATTAGCAGTGCGGCCGCGCTCCAATTAGGCAGCGGGCCTGGAAAAGCAAGTAACGCGGGGTTTCAAACTGAAATGTCAGTCTGACTGCGTCTGACACCACACACACACACGACACAGTAAAAGTGTGTCAACCATTTTAAAACCTCTCCCAAAGCCACCCAGTATTTGCAGCAATCATATACCAATGTCTTGATTCAACCACTCGTAGCAAACTTTATTTGGCTAATCAACACCTCATTAAGTTATTTTATTAATGTATTAAGTGAGCTGGTGAAAATTAACGAATATGTGGATTGGCTGGAGTGTCACTAAGGAGAGGTTTAGGGCACTGTCCTATCTATCCAACAAGATATCAAATAATGTTAACCTGCATAGCTTCGAATGTTAAATTGTGTTTTTCTTTGAGCAAATAAAAATGCCTTTAAACATAGACTGCTTAAGACTTTTCCACAGTACTGTATATAAATATATATACACAGATATACAGAATATACAGAGTCATCTGTGTTAATAAGGCGGTGACTGCCTTCACAACAAGCTGTTCTCTTCTCATCATGGGAGGGGTTACAGTGCAGATGAAGGCACCTACCCAAAATACTGAAGCACCTCAGTATTTCGTTGTGGTTTTTCACCGTTACAGGGCTGCTGTAGTCTACTGGCAAAGACACCTAGTAAGAAGAGTGGAGAGACCAATGTTATTAATAAACAATGATAGATAATGTCATTAAAATAATGATAGATTAGATAGACAGACAGACAGACAGACAGATAGCTAGCTTAGACATAGAGACGGGCAGACAGATAAAATTACTTTAATTCCACCTTATATGGACTCTATAATAAAAGTCCATTAAACTCTTTTGCCAAAAGCCATCTACAAACCGAAGCATGTGGGGAAAAAAAGGGATTAATCAGTCTGCTAAAATCTGGCTCAGGGAGCAGCACCTTCCTCATGGAAACAGCCGTGTTTAAAATTGAGGTCAAACCACAGGACACCTATGACCGTTCCACACCGGGGACTGACCGTTACCTGCTGGTGCAGGGTGTGGAGCAGGCTGTCGGCCAGGGCCCTCAGCAACCGGCCATCCGTGCTGGCAGCCACGTCCAGGACCTGGCACAGGCTCTGCGGGTCGATAACATGGCCGCGGTGATGGCCCGGCGGACAAGGACAGAACCACGGAAGAGGCACCGGTCTGGCAGAGAGAGGCATCTGCTCCTAACCTAAGGGTTTCTGGCTTGTGGGCAACTCCATAGAAGGCGTCCTGCTGTAATACCTTAAGCCGGGTACTTGACCTGAACTGCTCCAATAAAATACCCTCCCGGTATGAGCAAGAAGGCCCTATGCTGTTTTGGGTTAAACCGGCATCTAAGCAGCCAATCATACATCAATACAGCAGGAGGCCTGCAACTCCAGGCTGCATACTGCATACATCATGGGATGAGCAGAGAGACTCACCTTGCTGACTATATAGTGATCAGGCATTTTCTTATACAGGTTCAAGAGGGTGGGAATCAGCTTGGGAAGCTGTTCCTCCAGCTTATCCGGAGCCATCAGTGGAGTCATGGCTCCCAGTGCTTCGGTCACAGTCAGTCGCACCTTGGACATGCGGGAAAGAAAATGAGAGCAGCCTGTCCAGGGCAGGAATGGCCTTCAAAGGGCAGGGGAGCTAGGCGTTCAGGAAATGAGTCAACGGCGCTCATGAGGGCTGAAATCAAACATGTCTACGGTAGTGACAACTCTTCCTGATGCAACCTCAAGAAAGGGACAGTGTATAATTCATCTCGCCAGCGAAGTCAGAAACTCCACCAGTCTGCTTTCTTAATGCCGTAGAGTACAGCTGGCAAGACAGACCAGCTCTCATGACATCCAGATAAGAAAGAAGCCACAGAGGAGAAGAAATTCAATTAGAAGAAACTGCTTCCCATGCGCCCCCAATTTCCTGAACCTTGGGTTCCCGGCTCTGCAGCCAATTGCAGAAGAGGATGTCGTAGGCAGCGTAGATCTCGCCCGAGAAGGTGGCCTTGCTCACTGTCGGGTCTGGGGCCTTATCCAGGTTGGCCAAGTATTCCACGATGCTCTCGCTGAATCGGGACAGAGCTACCGATAGGGGGGATGGGGGGGCAGTCAGTGCCTTTTCTCCAGTGACGTACTTAGAAATGTTCTGCGGAACATCCGGACTCACCGAAGGAGAAGACCCACTTCATGTTATCTTGCTTGGCCATGCCCAACATAGGCAGCATGGTGGTGAGGATGGCGCTGAGGAAGGGCACCATGCCGTAGACTGCAGGGTGGAGCACGGAGGCCGTCATGTCACACTCGTGGTAGTTAGCGCTCTTAATTAGCGCCTTTATGCAATTAAACGCAGTGTCACACAACAGCTCGCAAATAGATAAAAGAAAATAAAGCTAAATGCTAACATTTCTCTTTAGCTTAAGGAAGTAAACCACACCATTATCGAGAAAAATCAACGTTTGTTCCATAGCAGAAAAAGCGTTAAAATTACTAAGCCTTAAAATCCTAAGATTCCAATGGGTTTTCTGGATAATAAGAGACTGCTAATCACTTAGTTTACATTTATACTGCAGATTTATGCAAATGGAAGTAAGGATTGCTTCGAGATGACTGTTCGAGGGGCATCGTCTGATGAAGCAGAAACAGCCCCACCATTGGAATGAGAGAGCCTCGCCAGCGTCTGCACCACGAAGAAGTGCGGCAGCACCCCCGGCTGGAACTTGCCCAGCATCTCCTCCATGATGTCACCCATGTGCTTATTGCCGATGGCAACCAGAATATTGCTAGCCGCGTGCTGCCAATCAGGAACCACTTCCTGGTCAGAGAGAGATGGCTATATCCATTAACATTGGACCTGATAGTAGAATCCATACATATATCAGCCAGTTCTCCAGTACATATCTGTTGGGGGGTGGGGAGGGGGCTGGAGCCTATCCCAGAAAACATACAAGCTGTACACAAACAGACGCGGGGCGGCATTCAGATTCTCAGCCCTGGGGGGTGCGAGGAAAATGTGCGACCAACTGAGCCACCACATTGCCATTATTAATACAGTAACAACAATGGCAGCGTCTTTTCTGTGATACGAATGTGTAATATTTGTGTCTCACATTAATTTTAGAGAGGTTTTGGATGACAGTCCTAGTAGGAATACATTTTACAATATGCAGTAACATCCTGTACAGCAGATTATGAGGAAAAACCATGATTCTTGTAAGGGGAGATTCTCTACAGATGTCTACAGGCAGATTAATGAATACATCCCTACATTCCTTTGAAGAGGGGTGTGGTAGATTCTGAGGCCACATTTAACAAACAGCCCCAGCATCACCTTCGATCTGGTCATTTCACTGGAGGCCAGAGAAACGATGCTTTTGATTCTGAGGCAGCCGATCTCGTCAATCCTGGACAACAGTATCAACTCGATGGTCTGCAGTACGGCCACTCGGTGTCCAACCGGAAGCTGCCGGAAATATTAGCATGTGAGCCAGTGCACAGGACCGGAGAGAGAAACCACAGCGGTTTTAACGATTTTGTGATTAATAAAATCGGTCTTTTCTTTTTACAAGGCAGAGGTCTTCCGAACAAGAAAAGCCACTTGAATATCTTCCGATTTTCAAGTATGGTATTAAAAAAAAAAACTGCACAAAGAACTTTTAAACTGAAAAAAGACCTATCACAAAACGTAGCACCAGCAGCATAAATGATCTCCAACATGACAACTGTAGCCAATTTCTGCAATAGTCCATTCATTTTAGCTACTGTATAATACTTTGCAAAAATATATCTTCACTATTCACAATTCATAGGCAGTAGGTTGAACAACCTTGGGGTGTTTGAGCAGATAGTTCTGGAACATGGCCAGGACCCTGTCAGGCTTCCTCTTCCCAAGTGTCAGCATGGACTTCCTGACCTGCTCCTGGACCATGGGGTCTCGGTCGTTGGCTGCCTCCATTAGTGCCTGGGACACCTCTAGAGAGACAGCCAACCATTATGAGGCTACCGGCAACTTGCTGGACTCCATCATGATGCCTGACCACCCTTATTAAAGAAGCAGCAGCCTTTCAGACTAGTTAGTGCTTACATACAAAGTAAGGACTCATTAAAACATAGGGCCAAGAAAAGTAGCCCTAACTGATACACCAGCTTGCAAATGGACAGACATTGATAAATGATCATTTTACATCTTTTCTGCATAAGAGAGAACAGTACCCATCAAACAGTATTAAGGGCAATTGTTTCCTGCAGTTATAGGCCAGAAAAAAAAAGAATTAAATTCCTAAGGCCTAAGGCTTCAAATCTTAAAATTCAAATGGTGTTCTGGATGGTAAAACAGACCGTTACAACAGTTAACATTTCTATTGCACATTTGTGCAAGTAATTGTTAGAACTGCTTTGGCATTGCGGTCTGTGGGACATCTGAGATTACCGGAACACAAATAAAGAACATCCTAGATAACAGTACAGTCTATGAGGTAAATCAACGAGAAGGTAATGTAGTGAAATGTAGACTACGGTAAAGTTTAAAACGACTGAAAAATATTTGGATTATAGTACTTTTTTTTTATTATAAGGTATCCTTGAATGGTATAGTAAGGTAAATCTGACTAACGTCAAAACTGACTTACGTAAGGGTTGGAAGAACACACTTAGACCTGTCCGTAAGATAAGGCTACTCACCCTCAATGTTAGACTCCTCCATTGTTCCTCAAAAGGGCCTAAATCATTAAATTCACCTGTTGATGTTAAAGATATAGGAAAACGTTTTTCCTTCGAAAAAGCAACCAAAAGTTATTTCCTTACATGGGACATTTGTGTAAGTTAACTACAATACGATCATCTCCCGGCGGTTTGATGTTTTCCATTTCAAAGCTTATTTGCCGATATTTTGAAGCTAATACGTTTTATTCATTTCCAGTCTCAGAAGAGTTTGTTCAGACAATACTTCTGTGACGCACCATTCAATCAGCATAGTATCTTTGTATTAAGCTGAATACATATGCGATTAACTACACAATACATCCCTTTATATAATTTAACAGCAAACCGAGCCCTTTACGGTCTTAATGGTTTTTAGTATCAGTGTTTCGCCAAACACGTGTTACAGAACTCCCCTCCGCGCACCGCTCCATACCTTCGGCGGCAGATTTCCCGGAGCCGCCGCTCACCGTGCGCGCAGATTTGCGGGAGATCCGCGACACGCCCTTCCTCTTCTCTCCAGCGGCGAGGATTTTAATTAACAGCGACGCCCAGGGTTGTGGAAAAGCACCACGGAGAGTCGATTTGCAGATTTTTAATTTTCGACACCTTAAGGGAATATAGGGTTTGTGAAACCCCGTCATTAATTATAGTGCGCGGTGGTTCTAGTCCGAGGGGGGCACGGTTTGGGTCTGGGCGCCAGCAAAGTCCGTCAACATTCCGGTCTGTGGGCTTAATCTAATCGGACTCAATTAAACAATGCAGTCATTCAGAATCAGGAATTGGTAAAAATATGGAATACAGGATAAACACTTGTTTTATTTAATAAAATACCTTTAACTGACAAAGACATTACGTTAACTCACAGCAGACATTTGTATACAACACAATTTGTATATAAAACACAAATAAAAACCAAAATCACATTCATGATATTTGCTAGCAGCAAATAAGTCCCTGTACTGTAAATGTGGCAGTTTCCTCAAATAGTAAGAATCATAAAGAGAAGCGTCCGCATGGTCAGTCTTTGTCTGATGATGTTCACTTGGTGCCGATGATCTCATGGGTGGCGAGACGGATAATTTCATTGAAATCAAAGCGAATGTATTTCCTCCAGTACCGTCGGTCCCTGCCGAAGGTCTGCGCTGGGAAACAGGGGCTCCCTGGAAGAGAAGCAGGGGCTGAGCAGATAGTACTAGCCAGATAGTAACACTGCCTCCTTTCCTTCCTGTTGACCCAGTACGGATGGCGTGACAACAGTTTACAGACGTTACTTTTAAATCAAAGAAAAAATGAACGCACCGATGCCGTGAAAAATCCTGGCCACGGCTCTCCCGGAGAACTTCTCATCACTGTGGCTGGCGAGGAAGCCTCGGATATCAGCGCGAATCTGATCCTCCCAGTCGCTCATCTGGAAATAAAGGCTCATGGATCATATAACACTGCGAACCAGAGACAGAATTAATCCTGGACGGTAATGAGCATGCCTGAGATCCCAGCCTGCCCACTTACCTTGCATTTATTCAGGTCATCATCATCTTCATCCTCTTCAGCCTCCTCCAACTTCCTAATCAGGTCGGGGTCCATTTTTTTGTCGAAATAGTCCTTCAGCAAAGCCTTCAGCTTCAGACTCCTCTCCTCATTCCACTCGTCTGTACAAGGGCTGCAGCTCCGATGGGCGACACTGAGCAGGCACACTAGATTCATTACACATGCACACCATCACACAAACAGACCGGGACCCTGCCCAGCAGGCCTCCGCACCTTCGGAATGCCCTGAAGCAGGCTTTCAGCTGGTACAGCTGGGTCCTCTCCTGGGTCAGCACCCGCCGGTGCAGGAACTCACAGACGCGGTCCATCTCGTCGGCGGTCAGGTCACCGTAGGAGCGGAAGTAGAAGGAGAGGCTGGTGAACTCCACCAGGACGCCGCTCCTGCTGGTGCCATAAAGCCCTGCAACGGTTTAGAGAGGTTGGCAGTTTAAATAAAGAGATATACATTAATTGCAATGTTCAGCATCACCTACTGAACTGATTTAACACACATGCAGGAATAAAATACACAAATACACTGCCCGGCCATTTGAATTTTTCGTTGGACCACTTTAGCTTTGATTATGGCGCACATTTGTTATAGCATTGTTTCCACAAGCTTATGCAACATCTCACCCTTTATTTTCATCCAGATTTGCATTCATTTCTCACCGAGATCCT
>JAODKC010000049.1:9395474-9443963 GCA_026777985.1 Mormyrops attenuatus | reverse complement strand
TTGATGATGGATGGAGGTGTAACCTGGCCATTCAGTAGATTCAGGTACTCAGCTGACTTTACTTTATTGCTACATAACGTTGCTGAGCTGTAATAATGATCCAGTCATTGGCTCTTAAGAATTTGCTGATATAAATTCAAATGGCCGGGGAGTTTATATCAGGCATTATGGAATAGCAGGTGGCGTAGCGGTTAAAGACAAGGGAGTTGCAATCCTAGAGGAAACCCTCGAATGAGGTATTTAACCTGACCTTCTAGATAAGCAAAAGGGTAATGAACATGGGTTGCAAAACACATCTGAAGAAGGGGGACATAAAGTTTTATAGGTTTGCATTAAATTATCTGTAGGTAAATTTTTCATGATTGTCCGTCACTACTATCTGGGCGGCTCCCCCGGTTCTGCGGTAAAGAGAATAAAAGCATAGGGGGGAGGGTGACTAAGTGTGGCACGTTTGAAAAGAGGACCCTCCCACCTCCGTCCGAGCCCCACTGCAGCTGCCGGAGGCCTCGTTTCACCACCGGCAGCTGCCAGCCCATAGTGTCCGCCAGCTCCACCACATCAAACTGCAGCGAGTTACAGGCCTCCACCCTTTGCCCCGCCAGCCGCCGGCGCGCCAGGACCACGGCCACAGGCGGACAGCTGTGTGGAGGGAAGGGACACACACACACACACAGTGCTATTTACAAAAAGATCTACATAGAATCTGGAAGGGGCATTTAACCCCCAATATTTAATCTGGCATCTTCCGGGGCCTCTCCAACAAATAGTTCTTTTGCATTTAGATAATTGCGCCCCCACCCCCCAATACCAAACTCTCTCCTAGGCCTCGGTGTGTGAATTACCCCTGAATGGCACCTGGCTGGCCCTGCTTAATGGTGGAGGCACACGCCAGACCGCTCCTACGTACATTCTGGTGAGCTTGCGGAGCTGCTGGGGCCCTCCGTAGCACATCAGGTGGCATGTGGACAGGGTGGGGTGCAGGAGCTCCACCCATTGCTGGGGATGCAACTCCAGGTAACATAGCAGCGTCTCGAGGCCTGAGGAGAGACGATCGGTCGGCCTGCGAGCTCCCCAACTGATATCCAGAGGGACGCCGTCTCTTTTGGTTGGACACTCACCCTCTTCGGTGACATCCAGAGCCTCCACGGTCTCCTGAATGGGTATGGCCCTCTCGTGGGTGTGGCACACTCGGGCCATGGCTGCTCTCTCTGCCTGGCCATTCACCCGCCATGCCTCCAGGTTCTCTTCCTCGCCCTGCTCCCCTTCTAGGGACTGAACCGTGACTACCGTTGGTTCGATTTCGACCGTCTCCTCCTCATGACCTTTGACCTTTTCCTGCTGGCCGTCCGAGACTACTGATTGGTCTTCTGGCTCCATCTTCTCATCTGTGACTGCAGCCTGCCACTCCTGCTCGTCGCAGTTCTCCATCAACTCCAGCATCTCCATATCATCCACCTCCGCAGCCTAGAAACCATCAAGAGAACTTCACCTGAAGATCAGTGGACCACATTTTTGTCCTCTGAATTAAAACCAATTTTAATCCAAACCAATTTTCTGGAGAAAATTCTGGGGGTGTGGGGGATTACCTTCACTAGGTCTTGCTGCTTCTGTTGGATCTGCTGGCATTTACAGGCTGGAAAGACCTTCTGCACCAGCCTCTTGACCGTGAAGTAGTCCACAGTATCTGCATAGATGTGCTTCCTCAGCTCGTGCAGGTCTCCACCCTGTGAGGGGAGAGACCAGTAACCACAACCTCTGCTGACTTCACAGCACTCCAAGGAATATTCTGTTCCATTTCCTCAATTTCCCCACTGGTGGCATAGACCATAATTCAGTAGGAAAGAATTCCTTCTGGACCTCAGCGATCGGAGAGTGTTATTAGGCAGGGGACAACGCAAGCCCCGGTGGCCTGGACGCCCTCCCGGAATCTCACCTCCGGGTCCAGGAACAGGTGGCAGTGTGCCGGGGCCCCGTCGCGGCCTGCCCGCCCGATCTCCTGCACATAGCTCTCGAAGCTCTTGGGCATGTTGTAGTGCACGATGCCGCGAACGTCGGACTTGTCTAGCCCCATGCCGAAGGCTACGGTGGCCACCACCACCCGCAGCTCGCCGCACATGAAGTTGTTCTGCACGCGGCGGCGCTCCGAGGCCGACATGCCGGCGTGGTACGACTCGGCCATCCACTTCAGGGGCTTCCGGATCTTCTTTGCGGCTGGGAAAGGCGGACAGATTCATCCTGTTGTTTATAACACTCCGTTCATCCTGTCACCCGCCCACCAATCAAATGTCACGATTTTCGCAACCTTCCATTTAACTAGAATCACAGTTTATAACGTTGATTTTAATTGGCTACTCATACTCCTACAGTATCGTCCATATTACAGGATAAAGGTGTACCCAGAACCCTTTTCCTCTTCTCCACTGGGTTTTCTTCTGCCCCCTCCCTGACCGTCTTGGAGGACTCCCTCAGCATCACCCCCTGCAGGCAGGTCCGCAGCAGTGCAGCAATGCGGGTGGTCTCCTCTCGGCGGGTGCAGTAGACGATGATGGACTCCAGGGAGCCGAAACGTTCTCCCTTCAATAGGGACACCAGGGCCTGGTCGAAGGGTAAGAGGGGCCGCGTCACAGACGGACACACAGATGACAGACAGATGCGGAACAGGCCCACGCGGCAATCACCTGGTCCTTGTCTCGGTCCGTGGAGACAGAGAGCTGCAGGTTGTCAGGGACGGCGGCTGAGCGCACGGCGATGCCCTCCTGGTCGGCGATCTCCAGGTGATGGGCGATGTCCAGGGCCGTGGACAGGGTGGCGGTGGCCGTCAGGCCTAGCAGACAGTGCACGCCCAGGCGTTCCCTGAGAACCTGCACACGGCCATCAGGAGGGCAGAGAAGCCGAACTCTATCAGAGCCCATCCGTTACGCCAGGGGACATCAACCGGGTGTTACCATGAACCCCTGGGGTCTGTAGTGCATTTATACGGAGTTTGCAGAGATATAATGTAAATTGACAACATGCAAGTATTTTTAACCAGGTTATACATCACAGTGAAAAATAATCGTGCGTGATCGCCCCCTGACAAAGAAATGTAAGTGCCTCTCCCCAGTCCTTAGTGACTTAGGATTATGTATTAGTGGTAGGGGTCCCTAGGCCTGGTCTATTTTCATTTGGGGGACACTGAAAAGAAAATTAACCAATCGTTTAAGGTCACAAACCTTTGTGTGTATTCAAATAAAATACAAAGCTTACAGGTAACAGGACATAAAGACACTGCGATTCCAGTATTTTAAGTACAGAAAGACCATAGTGTGATAATTATGTATTAACAGTGCATTATAATGCAAGCATTGTTGAAGCACCTGAGCAGACCATGACTAAGAGCTGCTCCAATCAGATCTAATCCTCCAATCAATCAGGTTCGGTTTCAACCGGAATAAACCAGCCCAGAGCGGCGTTCACACCTTGCACAGCCTCAGGTAGCAGGGTCGGAAGTTGTGAGACCACTCGGACACACAGTGAGCCTCGTCGATGCAGGCGAACGCCACTGGGGGGAGCTGGCTGGCTGGGGGCAGACAGCCGGACCCCGAGTGCCCTCCGCCCACCAGTGCCTCGGGGGACAGCAGCAGGACGTGCACCTGGCCGGCCTTCACCTGCCCCATCAGCACAGGCCTCATTATTAACCATAAAAGTAACGGGCCTCACAGCATAGAGCAGGGGTGGCAAACTCCATCAATGGAGAGCCAGTGCAGGTTTTTGGGATGACCTCTCAATCAGCCGATAATAAACCAGTGGTTCCCAACTTCAGTCCTCGGGACCCAGTGTTATTGGCTGACAGAGATCATTCCAAAAACATGCACCGGCTCTCAATGGATCAGATTCACCACCCCTGGCATAGAGATACAATACTGTATATATACCGGATATAAACCGGAGAAGAGAGTCTTTAAAAAGCAAAATGTTAACGACAGGGGCTGTGATTAAATATGCCTCAGCACCAGGGCCAAACCATGCTAATCTAAACAGAGCAAGCGGAGAAATCCTAACCTTCTCAACAGCAGCCTCTCTCTGCTTCCGGGACATGTTAGAATGAATACATGCTGCCTTCAGCTTCGGGGGAAGTCCAGATAACTGAGAAGGGCAGGAAAAAAAAATATGAGGCATTACAAAAATAATCAAGTTTTTTCTTAAACCAACTGTACCTCCTTTCCGTGTATGCTAAATGGATCGACTTAACTATTCAAAATGTACGTGTCACCTAAAACTAACACGACACATTTGGCGGAGACCGCAATCCATGAGAAGCCTTAACGAAGTAAGCCGAGATTATGCTGATCCGCGGCTCAGAGACGGCGGCCCCGTTTCCCGACCTGGGGCCCGGCCTGCATGGAAAAAGCGCGCGCTGCTTTTTGCTAACGAGGCTCTAGCTGCGGTTTGCCGGGGAACGCGTTGCCACGATACGGTTCTGGAAAGGGAAGTGGAACGCGTAGTGCCGTGCCGTGGCGAGAATATATGGGGATAGCCGACTCCAAGTAACAGTTAGAGGGGGTCAAGCCCCTCATGTAATATGAGGTTTCTGTAGCCTTCACCACGCGGGAATAGGCTGGTATCCCGTATTAGCCGTTATTTATCCCTAGTAAACCTGGGAGAGGCACAGAAGATGGGCCAAGGTTTGTCCTGGGGGGTCTTATTTCATCCTGTGAGTGTGAATGCCGGAAAAGGGGGAGAGTTAAATCACAGCCGCTGAAATGTCACTGCAGGGAAGAGCACGGTCCAGCAGAAACATCCACGCAGCCCTCAACGTCATACAGACTGTCTGCGGAGTTGGAAAGCGGATCCACGGGATGAAGGATTACTGAGGCTATGGGATCTACTGGAGGAGGAGCCGTCGCAAAATCACAGCCATGATACCTGATCGTCCATCAGCGACACCAAGGGGGACACGACCAGCGCGATGCTCTTTGACCTTTTGGCATAAAGATACGCCGGGAGCTGATAACAGAGGGACTTGCCCATTCCGGTGGAGAGGACGACCAGTGTGGACAGACCTAAATAAGCATGAAACACACACAGAATCACCACAAGTCCCCAGGTCAGCCACTGGAGGCTAATTCCTATCAGAATTCACTTAGTAAAATCCAACAAGTGGTCTGTCTTTAATGAGTCTCGCAGTACTTACAGTGCACTAATTATACTCCTGCACAGAACCCGCAAGCTATGTAACAAGCTATGTTCCTTCCTGCCGGAGTACATTCACTCAACGCAGCCGGATCTCGACGTGCCCCCACCTGAGAGGATTCTCATAATGGCCACTTCCTGTCCGGGCCTGAAGGACTTGTAGCCGAAGTCAGCGAGGGCTTCATATACCTCGGCAGTGGTGGCTGTGATGCAGAGAGTGGGAGTCAGCAGTGTGCCGCATCGCCAAGACGAGAGAGCCCGTATTGTTCCCACGGCGAGGACAGCGGTGGGAGAGAGATGTTGCATTAGCCAAATTAGATTATATTTTTGGAGCCGCAGACTTTAGTGCCGTCTCCTGGGCGAGGAGGGTGATGGAGACAGATTACATGGATCTATTCTTTAAATTATGCATTCGAAAGCGAGTGGGCCGTCACGTCAAAGAAAACACACTTAGAACCTAAGCTACATCCTCCGATGTTTGTGTTAAGCGCCTAACGTGACAGGGGAGCGCCAGCTGGAAGGGCATGCCTGTCGACATGCTCGCTGCGCGTTCCTGCGTGCCGGGGAGGAGGAAATCACCAGAGGACTTCGGCTGGGGTGCTTAGGAAACACATTACCTCTAACTTTGCCGTCTTCTCCCAGGTCGTAGAAGGGCTCCATTGGTGGTGGGGGCTCTGGCCTCTCGTAGTCAGGCCGGATGACGTTCAACAGAACCTCTCCACCATTGTTACTCACGTCCTCACTCTCCTCTTTGCATCCAGGGGTGGCTGGGGGTGCTGGGGGAGGCATGAAATTCTGGTTAGCAGACTAGCATGGAAACAGACGGTTCTTAATGCAACCGGTACTAAATAAAACGTGGTCTGTGTCACATTAGTGTGCGCGGTGATCACTCAAGGTCATGTGAAGCATCGCTTCCTCTTTAAGACCCTCTAGGCATTTGTGGGTAGCAAAAAAAATATATATATTGAAATCCAACGTGGTCCAGAGCAGCTAATGAGCCGGTCCGGTAGATGCGGTTTTAGCATATGCTAATCAGGCCTGCGCCTGTCATTTCTGCTGACGTCTCGTGGAAACTGTTACGCGGCACTACGTTCTGCAAACGCGGCTCTCTGCAGCACCGGTGACCGGGGCTGCTCGCCGGTGTTCTCTCATCTTATTTTCCAGCGCTATTGGTCTCACGGGCTGTCACCTGATGCCTTTCGAAGCGAGGCACACCAATCTCGAAAAACACACTCTGGATCTGCGATATTAATCAGCAGACGCACTTATTGTCTCATGTAATTCTTGGCAGGCGTACAATTATGCATGTCCAAGAAAGTGCTGGAATCGGCGCTGTACGTGATATACCATAAATCACGGCTGACCAAAGTCGGCCCCAGACAGCTCCGATCCAGACGTCTTACATACAAACCGGAATGGCCTGGTCTGTTATGAACTGCTTTAACTGCTCAGGCATTAGGCAGGCTCTATACTGATGTCTGAACAGGCCAGCTGAGGACAGACATTTTAGATGACAATAAGACTATGATGGATCAAGGCAGAACCAAGGACCACCCAGTATTAAATAAGTACAGACATCCATTCCAATAGACACATCGTACGTTGAAATGGACGCATGCTGGATTAGGATAATCGCGCTGACTTTTAGAAGTGAGAATGAGACCGGGAGATGTGTGTGAGGCTTGGATGGTCACACTGCCATACAGTACAGTACTTTCCCGCAGCAACTACCATATGGCGCCTAGCGCACTGGGTAACGTGGTGCTGCCGGGCATACGGCCATCTGAAATTTATTTTTACTTTCTTTTAATTAAAAAACTTCTGTCGTAAGCACGAGCCGTCTAAAGTAACATAGGTTGTTGATCAGGGACAGTCTGTAAAGATAAAGGCCAAATGGTGGAATTTAGCAGAAAGACTGGAAAATGAAGTCAGTGGAACCACAAGGTGAGTTGGTATCTCCTAACTGGTCATGGTGTTCGTGCATTCCCTGTGATGGACTGGAATCCTGTCCACATAAAAAAACCTGAACTGGGGTTATCCAGGACAGCGCCCCCTTGTGGCATAAAACAGGGTTACAGTATACTAAAAGGAGTCCACTGCACACACAAGGCCTTAGACTCAGACAAATCCTCTCATGCCGTGTGAAAGCGGGAGCACGGTGTGGCTCAGCGTCCACTAACCAGGCAGTTCGCAGCGCAGGGTGCCAGTGGCTCTTGCTACCTCCTCCAGGGTGGGGAGCTCAAAGGGCTCCTCCGTGTCATGCACCTCCTGGGAGGCCTCGACACCCGGTGTGGGGGCTGGAGCTGTGGAAGCAGAGGTCCGGCAGTGAGGCAGTGCATGGCTCTGGCCCCGGGCGTTTGGCTGCAGTGATTAACGCAAGCTGACAAACGGTAAGTGCCTCTGTGGAATAGCTCGCAAAGAGTCAGCCCCCACACATTTCACATCAGCGTGACTAAATGAACAGCCCCTTTCAGCGAACCAGTGCGGCTCCAGTTACAGTGAACGAGGTCAAGAGCAATTAGCACGGCTTGGGTTCCAGGTATCGCGTGACGCTCCGTCCCGGCGCTGGGTCCTGGCCACACGTGCTGGCCGGGGTCTGCTGTAGTGGCCTCACCTCGCCCGCGGCAGTCCTGGGCCCAATGACCGCTTCCTCCACACCGGAAGCAGCTGTCCCCTTGTCGGCTGAACCCGGTAAATCTTCCGCGTCCTCTCCCCGCCCCCCCTCCGAAGCGCTCCCCCTTCAGCTGGAATTTCTGCATGTACATCTGGGATAGAAGCACACTCTATAAGCGAAATCTGCAGGGGCAGGTTAAACTAGACTCTGCTGCACCAGGGGGCAGAGTGGTTAAGGACAAAACCCAAATTCCATCCATCTGCCCATCTTCCAGCCAGTAACGCTGGTCGGATTTGTTAAAGGGCGTAGAGCTTATCTTAGGTGACGAAGGGCACATGGCTGGGGTACACTGTGGACAGGATCACAGGGCACACACTCACAGTCATCCACTAAAAGCAGATTTGCAGACATACACAGCAGAACAGGAATTCAAACCTGCAACCTTGAAGGAGAAGCAACAGTGCTACCCACTGAGCCACTGTACCGTCCCAAATCAAACTACTCACTAAAGTATCAAGCTATAAAATATAATTTTAATTGGTCTCTATCTACAAATACAGACCAGTGACAAAAACACTGCTGACAGTAATAAAACCCAATTCAATGTCACA
Organism: Mormyrops attenuatus; assembly: GCA_026777985.1. Classification (NCBI taxonomy): domain Eukaryota; kingdom Metazoa; phylum Chordata; class Actinopteri; order Osteoglossiformes; family Mormyridae; genus Mormyrops; species Mormyrops attenuatus. The sequence continues at coordinate 9,435,566 of JAODKC010000049.1, read as the reverse complement.
AATATCAACAAGAAAGTAATATAAAACTAGCAACAAATAATTAAAATCGAAGTTAATTACAGATAAACTATGCGTTTCACTCTCCCAGTCTTCATGCATGCATTCACACGCATGTTTAAGAGCAAGGCGACCCGTCTCACATCCGCTGCATCAGCCTCCCTGGGGTCATAAACATCGACTGACCTGCTTGCGAAGGGCGGCCCCCCTCAGAGCGAAGCCTTTCACGTGAGACTTTTTCTTCAGGTTAATTTTCACAAAGTTGCCGTCTGTATTCTTGTTGGTCCTAAAAAGAAAAAAAAAAAAACAGTCACAGATTGCCCCATCGCATGGCATAACAGCCTCATAGCCATGGTCGTTTGCACCCAAGTCGTACCGCATTTTCACTGTCTTCTTCAGCTGAGATGAAGCTTTGAGGAAGTCCTCCTCATCCACTTCCCCCAGCAGGTTCTCCTGGGGCATCTTAAGCTTCTGCTTGACCTTTTCTTGCCCAGCAGGACCATCCTGGTCACTGTTTTCATCCTCTGTCTCCTTGGCCTTTTTCCTCTTAGCACTTGAACCCTCTGCAGACCCCTTCCGGATGCGCCTCCTTTTCAGATTAGTACCCTCTGCCTCCCCAACACCCTCTCGCTTGTCTCCTTCACCTCCAGGCTCCCTCTGCCTCTTCCCCCTCCTTATCTTCACCCCCTCCTTCTCTGATCTCACCTCTGACCCTCTTCCTTGGGAAGAATCGCCCATAGTCACTTCTCCTGCCCCAGTATTTCTGGCCCTCAAACGGGATTCTTTAGCACCACTGACAGGAGTGATGTTCTGGCCACTGCATGCCTCGCCTCCAGGGCTCCGTCTGCTTTCCCCATCGCCCCCCCCAACTCTGGCCTTTAATGGGTAACCGCACGAGCTGGCCCCGGATTGCGCCTTTCCTGCTGGAGACATTACGTGACCGACCTGCAACTTGTCCTCCTGAGGCGGTGGCTCTCGCACGGTCCTGGACACGGCCTCTTGTGGGGGAGTCGAGTCATCCCGTGGCACCGGGGCGACCTGGGGGCTGGCGGCCGGCGTGTTTTCGCTGGCGCCGTCTGACACCGTCATCCTTGCCCTTGGCGCGGAACACAGATTACCCGTAGCTGGCTTCTCCTCATCCGCCACTTCATCGAACACCTGACATCGCTTCAGCCAGCCGCTGTCCACGGAAGACAGCCGCTCTGTGATGGAACGCCGCAGCCGCTGTGCCCGCTCTGCCAGCGTGTTCGGTGTGCCCATCTTAGGCTGGCAGTCGCCGGATAGCGCGAAGGCTGGTACCATTTCAAACGGCGCCTCATCAGCCACAGGGCTTGGGGCCCGAGGGTTTGGAAGGGGAACTGGTGGCCCAAGAGGGGGGGCACCGGCGTCTGCGGCAGCGCTTGGGTGAGGGCCGTCTTTCCATGACTTCACGGGCTCTCTCCGTGGAGTGAAGGACTTCTTCAAGGAGACGCTTCTCTCCTGTAAATTCAAATCATGTCCAAATGATGCCCAAAATGGCTTAAGTTTCATTTTTTTACAATCCCAAGGGCTGCTGATTCTTAAAAACAAAACAAAACATAGGACACTGGAGGTGTTTTATAGTAGCTAAATGTCTCCGAGGAGAGCCGTACATCTCACACCAGACAGTACGCAGCAGGAGCTGACATAGGCTGGGAAAAAACAAGAAAGTTAGCTAACAGACACGACTGTGAAAAGGTTGTCTGACTACAACCCTGCCTGCCTACTGAGGTCATATTCCACAAGGGACAAAAACGTAGAAATACCAATAACCAGATGGTTTATTCATATGTTGACAGGAAAAACACATTTTCGTAACGAACCTTTATGGAATCCCCCAAATTGGCCTTCAGTTTCATCCCGAAGTATTGGGCAGAGGTCTGGAGCGACTCCCGGTCCTTAGAGGTCAGTTTCCGCGCAGCCGCTGGCTTGTTCTTGCGGTTCAGGTGAGAACCCCAAGAGCCAGAATCCTGCAAAGAAAGATTTAGATCAGGACAAAGGAGTTCACTCAAATTACGCAGGCTGTTTTTCAATATAACGGTGTACACCTTTAAACGTCTGTCAGTCTCAGACACAGAATGTAAGAGCACTGGGTCATCTACAGTGCTGCCGTGTCATGGACTGGCTGTTCCCTGTCAGTCACCTTCTCAGGAGCCTGGTCCCGCATTCTGTCCAGAGAGGGGTCATGTCCAGCAGCTTCTCTCTCTTCTTTGAGCCTTCTGTACTCTTTGTAGAGTCCTGCAGGCAAAGCTTTAAGTGTCACTAATATAATGTCATGGAACCACCCATAAAAAAGATGGTGAAAGACTAAGATCCTCATACAATTAACTTAAATATACATACACACAAATTTACTTACTTTTTGTCTCATCTGGAGCACTGTCTATGTCATCCTGCCAGAATGAACACCCAAGATGCAAATAACCAATGTAGATGATTAGATTCGACTAGATACATGGATGGATGGATGGATGGATGGATGGATACATGCATGCTTAATTGATCCCGAAGGAAATCTAGACATCCGGTAGCTCAAATAAACAATGATACACACAATAATAGAATAACACTTAAGGATTGCGAAAGTACAGAGTGCGTCTATGGATGCCAACCATTACGTAATATCATTATGCAGCACACATCCGCTTCTAAAAGATGCATAAGGTCCGATGTTACCGTAAAGTAGACAGCCCATGAGCTGCTCTGTCACGGTGGTGGCAGGGTCCCATTATGCCGTACGAGCCCCTCACCTTGTTCGGTTTCCTTTGGTTTTCACGGAGGAATGACTGCTCCCAGCTTTTCAGCAGCACTTTGACATCGTTGTACCTGTCCATTTTTCTCCGGATTTACAGTAGCAAATATTACAAACTACTGGCGCCGTATTGCGGCATTTTTATGTTCACCAGCGCGGCTATACGTGGTAAAATCGTCTGTTTTATCGAGAAGATATAAGTCAACGCTAAAGCAAAACCACCCGGTAGGGACAGCACACACTGGCTTATACGGAGGCGACAGATTTTTTAAGGAAATACTGGTAGTTTTAGGCTGGTGTAGAATTTAAATATACAGTTCGGATTTAAATATAGTGATAAACAATAAAAATGACCAACTCATATGCCATACTTTTTACTTTACCTAGAATAGGAAGCATACATCCTTTAAAATTTTAGCGCGCGCCGATAGCGAACTACGAAAGCCGCCCAATCAGAGAAGGAGGGAGGGGCGCTCATAAAGAAAAAGACTCTTTTTCCCAGAATACACCCTAGCCGGAAACCCTGCCTCAAAGTCGTACTGTCATTGGACGAACAAGGCGTCAATCTCAACACGCGGAACAGCGTTTATCCTTATCGTAGCTCTCTGAGCAGACATGTGAGTATCCATAGATAAGCGAATATAAAACTTATGTGGCAAATCGGTATATTTTTTATATGCAAAATGGGTTTATATAATTAAATGCTACAATCATAAGAATATGAATTCTAGCAGGCATGTTTATGATGTTAGAAACGTGTAACAGATAGCTGCTGAGTTTTATGTCATAGACTGTTACTGTCAGAGTAGCCACCGAACACGTCAGATAAGAGGTGCAAGTTATGATCTGCTTTAGAATCCATGACAGAATCATATTATGGTGGTGTGCGGCAGCTCATATAATGAGAGTGATAGTGACTAAATGCGATATTTGTGACTTTTTAAAAATACGTTTACTAGGATTTCCGTCATAACTGTCATTTGGCTATTAACTAATTTTGCTTTCTTTTGGCAGGTGATCAGTAATTTATGAACAATACAATCGTAAATAAATAAAATCAACTTAAGATGCTGAGTGACAGAGAAGCTAAAGAATTGCTAAATTTCCTAACTTTGGAAACAAGGCCGGATGTAAAGGGTCAGGCTACAGAGTACATTCTGGGTCTCACTGGCACCAGAGACGGCTGCAGATACCTACGGGGCAAACCAGATTTCCTCAAAGCTCTGCTCACTCTCACCAGCGACCCATCTGTGGCTATCGTCAAAGACTGCTACCATGCCCTGATAAACCTATCTGCGGATGAAACGCTACACAGAGCCCTAGTACAGGATGCCAGTATCCTGCCTGACTTGTTTTCCAATCTCCTGGACCCTACATACATTTTTGCAGACCGAATCTGCACCATTCTGACCAACCTCACACGACACGAAAAGACCTGCAGGGACGTCTTCAAGGTTTTTCAAGAAGAGCACATAGGTCTGGTTAGAATAGTTGAGATTCTGTGCACAGAAGATTATAATAAAAAGGCTTCCCTCCACTACCTGGGCCCTCTCCTGTCAAACCTCACACAGCTGCCAGAGGCTAGACAGTTTATCCTGGACAAGGAAAGGTAATTCCTGGCGTCAGTAATTCCTGAAATGATCATTGAAAGTGAGAGTCAATCTGGTGCTGAGTGACAGGGTAATCTGTGTCTCTTTGTTGTGCTTCAGGTGTGTGGTTCAGCGACTCCTGCCCTACACGCAATATGGAGCATCAACAGTCAAGCGGGGTGGAGTCATTGGAACTTTAAGAAACTGCTGCTTTGACCATGGTTAGTGGGTGTAAATTGGTAGTGGCGTTATCACAACCATGCAGTGATGGAGTAAGCCACATTAGATCTCGGTTAAAACCTTAGGATGTTTTTTTTTTGCTACCACCTGTAGAAGGACTGCTAATTCAGGCAGAATGCGGAGACTTTATGAGTCCATGAACAGGCTTTCTGTGAAGGGTCGGCATGTGTTAATGAAACTTCCTCTTTTAGCCTATCATGAGTGGTTGCTAAGTGACGCCGTGGACATCCTGCCGTTCCTGCTGCTGCCCCTGGCAGGGCCGGAGGAGCTAACGGAGGAGGAGAATGAAGGTGTAGGATGCCTGAACCTGAACTTTCCACCGTGGTCTGAACACACCAGTTTATGCATCAGAAGCTATAGCTCTCTGTAATGGAGACCATAAGTCCCCCTTGGTACTGTAAGGCTGTACAGTAGAGGGCAGTGTGTGTTTATGTAGAGCTGCTGGGGGTTAGTAGACAGTCAGTAAAGCAGAGATGGATAGTTCAGGTCCAGAAAGTGAAAATCCAGACCAAGATTTTGTTTCAACCAACCAGTTGAGTACTCTGTGACTGTGACTCTATATGCCTAACTGGTTGGTTAAAACAAAATCTTGGTCTGGATTTTTACTGGCCCTGAACTACCCATCTCTGCAGTAAAAACTAAAGTGTGGGGGGGGGGAGGATGTAAATGTTTGAGATTTGTGTAAATTCTGCATGTGTGTGAAACAGCTGGTTCTTGAAATGAATACATAATTGCAGATTTCAAGGCCTAGGTAAATTTAAAATGGCAGATGCCAGTTAAAGAGATGAGGATTTAATTTCTTCAGTAATGTTAGTCTAGCTTTAGCATTAAAGATACAAAATATGAGTTGAACCAAATTGTATGTTTTGGTTGGATTAGACGTTATTTGACATTATTTGTTTGTTAGGACTGCCTGTGGATTTGCAGTATCTTCCTGAAGATAAAAAGAGAGAGGTGGACCCGGATGTTCGTAAAATGCTCATCGAAACTCTTCTCCTGGTAAGTGGATTTTTATCCCTTAAATCAGATATCTTTGATAGCCGGCATCGCGTGAGTGTACAAGCTGGAGTGCCTTCCTGAACCTGCACTATCGGCTCCTGTTTCGGAGTTTTCCAGTGTCGTTTCCACTCTCGTCCCCCCAGTTAACAGCCACCAAGGCGGGCCGTCAGATTTTGAAGAGTAAGAACGTGTATCCCATCATGAGGGAGTTTCACAAGTGGGAAAAGGAGCCGTCTGTCATCTCCGCCTGTGAAAAACTGGTGCAGGTAAAACAGGGATCCTGAGATCTGGAAAGTTCTCCATGTTCCACCTTTATTTAATGTACCGTGGTAAGGACTGCATGAATCATACTGAAAAAGTAACAAAGCCAAAATTAGGAATTTTCCAAAGTGGTTTAGTCACAGACATGCAGTGGTTATTTATGGGTTAATTATGTCTGTTGTTCTTTTTAGTAAGTGAACAGATCTTCAAGTAAATTGAATCCAGTTTTTCTACAGAAATCAATGGCTTTGATTCCCTAATTGGCTGGAAAAACTTAAGTCCCCTCTGCGGTGTGGTGGCAGTCTAGTGGGATCTGCTCCATGGAAAAGATGTCACAATGTCTTGCATTAAATCTTGATATATTTCATGACTGCAAGAGACTGTATCATCATGCAGAGCTCTTCATTAATTTTCATTCCTCCAACCATTTTATTTGGTTTTATGAGACAAGTTACTTTATAGAGTGAGTGTTTTTATGCTTGTGCCAGAGAGCTAATTTGGTTTTATTGCACATATATTCTATGGTAATATACATGTATATGTATGATAGTACCTTATTCTTTACTTGAAGTTAAATGTTTTTCTTTATGGAAAATGAAATTAATATAGCTTTCTTGGTATTATTTGGTCTTTATTATTGACTGATTGAATGCTCCTGTTGTGAACACACACTGTTGTGGCTGTTGGCTTTTGGGTCTTGATGGTTAGCATGGGGACCAATACATCGTGCACCCAGGAAAAAGCAGTACGTTATACGTTTGGTGCATTCCTGTCTCAGGTCCTGATTGGGGATGAACCAGAACCCGGAATGGAGAACCTGATGGAGGTGGAGATTCCCGAAGATGTCGAGATAAAACTACAAGACCTGGACGCAAAGGAGCAGGAGCAGATTGAGAAAGAGCAGGAGGAATCGATCAGGGCTGCGACTGAGGAGAACTCTGCTCGTGAACAGAGTTAGCGTGAAACGGGACAGACCTGCACGTACAGAAGCTGGTACTCTTTGATGAATCGTGTGTACACTACACCACAAAGAGATGTAAAGCCAGCAAATACAGTTTTCTAAGGATTAAAATATATTTTATAGGGATACTGTAGTTAATTCTTTTGAATGCATTTAGTGTTTGGACCTTAGTCAAGGTTAAAGTTTCTGAAAACCTAAGAATACTGTTCATAGTTAATGTAAAAGACAGGCAACTTATCAGGCAATTGACAAGATGGGCTGTGAAGTTACTTACGATTATACTTTGGGATAGTAAGACACTATTACACAAGGTTGGGTTAGGAGTGGCAAGTCAGCAGTATCCCCGAAAAGCCGCGCTAATGGTGAAGACTTTAATAGCCACCTAAGACGGAAGCGAATGCGGACATTCGCTCCACATTCTGGCTGATATTGCAAGATGAGCACAAAAGCTGCTCGTATGTGGAGTTCTGAAAGAATCTGAAATAGGTTTCTGGGCACCTACAGAAAGTTCGGTCTGTGATACGCGAAAATCACAGACTGTTGTCACAGGCTTTGAATTTCAAAGTACGTCCTGAATTTCACGACTTGAATCAGTATAAATATTTAACCGTGGAGTAGAGCAAGATAAAAAAAAAAAAAAATCAAAAGTTGGAGCTGAAATTCAGTTTGTCAGATGTACGCTTTTTCCATATTTGATCATCACAGAGCGAACTCTTATTAGTACTTTACCACGTTGCGATTCTTGCTTCTGAGGTCTGTGGCCGACTTATAATTCTGGCAGGTCTTCTTTGGAAAAAGCACCTGTTTCCGATTCCTTGGCAGGACAGCGATGGCCGTCCTCTCATCTATTCATCCGCCTTCTCACGGCGCTCTCGGCATTCCGAGGCCGTTCCTTCTGGCACTGTCTGCAATAAAACGATTTCGGAGATCAGTATTAATCCAGGGCTTTGCTGTTTTTGTGGCTACGCTTTGTTTTATAGTTATTTTTAATGATTTTATTGTGATTGATGAGAGAGTATTTTATTGCAGTTTTATAGCTCGCTTTTAGCTCATTGTATCTGAAGTATTCGAGATTTTTAACGGCGACACCATGCCATAAACACATACTATAACTGAAATTTTGGAAAGATTCTTCCGTAAAGCTGTTTTTACAATAAATACATGAAGAAGGTCATCGTGGATTTTGAGGCAAATTTATTACTGACAGTCCTGCCTCAGCAACTCGGAATCGAAATGATTTCATCCGAACTGTGGCGTAACTTTTTGAGATGTGGCAGTGCACTGGTTTACATTGTTGGACGGCACTTTTAAAAAATAGCCCTGGGTGGTTGGATATTTGAATTAAATGTCACAATGATGGATCAGTAGGTCTGCTGATGAAAAATGATAGCTCCCTGACTCCGTCCTTGTTCAGAGCAGAACGGTGCTGGACAGCCATGCTTGCGTTCGGTAACTTTGAGGGCCTCCTTGAGTAGTCCGATGAGGAAAAATGGTGGTTTCAAGTTTTTAGAATTGAGATTTAGCCATTGTGAACCTGTATCCCTCGTTGAGAGTCAAATGGGTCAACTGCATTTTACCGACTCACGCTACATCACGCTATGAAACGTAGCGTAACTGAAACATCCATCGGGTAACTGCAGAATTGCCTCATTCGGTAATCCTGTGACTTGCTCAGCGGGGACCGAAGGCCTCCTTCCTCTGGCATACCTCCTGACGTTAATGTGTCGTGAACGCCAGGGTCATCAGAACAACCGGCTCACCTCTCGAGGGCAAATCTGTGTCTGCGACGTAATTAGGATCTGCTGGCGGTTGAGGGGGTGGGGGTGGGGGGGTTAAGCTCACAGCCAAGCCCCGGGGAACTCGCCTGGGATCTGTCTGACGTTTGGGTAGCTGTTGACTCAGCTGAGCTCGCTGAGCACTGCACAGCCGCTGTGCCGTGTGGGATTTACAGCAGCAGACCTCCACCTGTCCATCTGTACAAACCCCCGTCTCCTCTCAGATCAGATACACGTGTGCTTGTGTGTTATATATATACACACATATGTGCATGTGCTCATGTCTGCAGAAAGGCTGAGCTTAAAGCTAATTTCAGATTTATTTCATACATAATACAAGGTTAAGCTCACAGCCAAACATACCATCTTAGGCTTAGACTCTAGAAAGATATTGGTATGAAAAAGGTATTTTTTTAGTTCTGCTTCAGCAAGACTGTACAAAATATTATTGACCAAAAAGGTTTCATCCATCATGTAGAACAGAGACAGGCAGGGGAATGAGCTGGTTTTGATAGCTGCCTGTGAAGAGCCAACATAAACACCTACATCCACGCAGTGAATGTATGCGGATTCATTTCTAGGGTTTGAGGTGTTTCTGTTTGCAGGAAAGGTTACCACTTCTGCAACGGCCATGTAACATCGTCAATAACTTAGCTGTCAGTTGTCTAATTGATTTACTGATAACTGGTTGGGGCAGCATGGTGGTGCACTGGTTAGTGTGGTCACCTCTGGCACCAGGCTTTGCTTCCCGGTCCTAGTTCTGCCTTTGTGGAATTAGCATGTTCTCCCCATGTCATTCTGGAGCTTCCTCCAGGACTTGTTTCTCCCCACAGTCCAAAAATATGTGCTACCAGTTTACAATAGGGCTTCCCTTTGCCACTTTTAAATGGTAATGATTCATTAATAATAAAAAGAATGTTGATTCTGTATATTAATGATTTACAAAGTGTTACAACTTAATTAATATCCTGATTATAATCTACAAACAGATCCTTCTTAAGGGTCATCTTACTGTCAAGTGGTACCAAATATGGTAAGATGATTTGGAGTGACCTAATTGTCTGTTGATGTGAATAGTGTGGGTGCCCTGTGATGGGCTGGCGCCCCATCTTGGGTTATTCCCTGTCGTGCCCATTGTTTCCAAGATTGGTTCTGGCCTCCGCTGACCCTGCATCGGACAAACCAGTATGGAAATTGAATGGTTTGTAGTTAACCAGTGCTGCCCTTGCTTTTTATAAATGTAGGTTAAGTTGTGACGTGAGATTCTGAAGGGGCATCCCTATGTTTGTCACCATTTCAGTCCATCTTGTTTCACTTTGCTTGTGAGTAATGTTTTCTGCCGTCGTATCTCTAATCTCGAGACTAGCAGGGAGAGATACTCGCCAGCTTCCGCACGCAGTGTCCATGGAAATCAATCGCTTGGCCTGACGGATTGTTCCAGAGCAGGTCGCGGTACTCTGTGCCAGCATGGATTGCTTGCAGTACATTTTATACCTTTCATATTAATATAAAAGATGGAGAGATGGGGAGAGAAGTAAACAGATATGGTGTGCTGTCAAAAGCCTGGCTCGGCCGGGCCGGCGGAGTCACACCGAACAATGGCTGCGCTCTTCCAGCATAATAATGCATTAAACGTAAGATGACTTATGCATGTGTGCAAAAAAAAAAAAAAGCGCGGCATAAAATTTATACTCATATTTATACTGCATATTAAGGCTCGACTTTTTCATCTTTTAATATGACGGCAGAAATGAAAACATGCATGCACAGCCCTGAAACCCCAACAGATCGTGTCTTTGACTTTTCATCTCATTTTCCCCGAATGAGAATAGCTGGTATTTGGGAAGAATTTATGTACTGGATCATTTATAAAGAGAAACGTTGCAGAAAAATGGAAAAGAAAAGGAGGAAAAAAAAACGTACCTTAAAAAGGCACATAAACTATTCTTGGATAAAATGTTTGTCTCCCCCATGTGGGCAGTATAAGAAACGCATCTTGGCATTTGAGGAGAAATTGTGCCTGCTGTGTTGACTGTCTAAATAAATACTAAAATCTAATGCAGAACCATATCAGAAATATTGGCCTAACACATTTTATATTATTTTACAGTGTATTCTTTAGGTGGGCACAGGATAGACATCATATACTGACATGCATTTAGTGAATTTTACGTGTAATTGACACTCCATCCAGGGTGGAGCCCGTCCTCGTGCCGTGAGCTTCCTCGGAGAAGATCCAGGGCCCCCGATTTCAACCACGATAAGCAATTAAAAGATGGATGAATGGGTGGATGGATGGAGCATGTAATTGAACTTTTACTCTTAAAAGCTCGAATTTCCCTGGATTTCTTCGGTGGGATTCATAGTTTTATTAACATATTATGTTATGAACAGGGAGGCATTTTTATGAAGGAGCCGATTATTGCTGGATTTGGGCGACATCGCCTGGCAGCTCGCGATGCAGTTCGCTACGCGGCTCTGCACGTGCGGCTTTGTGAGCGCAGGTGGATCACCGGTGCCACTGTAACGCGGGGGGGGGCCTCCGGCCGGACGGGGAGTATTCATTATGTTTTCCTTGGCACCGGGCAGAGACTGGAAATTGCGCCTCGGACCAGAGAGGCTCCCGTTTACTTTGGAGCCCCTCAAAGGAGACACTGTTGGTTTTCACTAAATCTCTGCCTGCTTTCCTCAGCCAGCACTTTGATGCTCACCAACAGATTTACTGGCATCGAAACCTGAATTGTCATAATGCTCTTTCGAGAAGAAACTACTGCGAGAAAATTAGGCCCCAATCCAGAGACTGATTAATGGGTCTAGGCTTGATTGCACCAACTACAAGTCGACCGGGGTGGTTATGGTGAGGAGAAGCTCCCCTCTGCATTGAGATGCCGATAAATGATGACGGAAGACATCGAAGAATTTCCTGTTCCTTTTTAACATTGGAAGGTGTTTAATTTCTGCTACAAAAACACAAAACTGACCGGTGATCCTTCAGAGAAACATAAAAGGGGAAACATACCAGAATCACAGCACGTGAACTTTGAGATGGCTGCCGGGAAGAGGGCCCTCGTTAAGATGGGTGCAGCTTCCAGGAGTAGATGACAGATCGTGAAGGTTTTACGCTCTATGGTCAGTGAGGCGGCTTGAGGTGATAAAAGATGGTCCAAGCAATGGTACCTGAAATCAAAGAATATTGGAGGGTCTGGCTGGCAGGCCACAGATTGGGTGAGATCGATGGCCGCCAAGTCGGGCTTTTGGTGTGCGGCGTCCAGCCCCGAGTCTGACTGTGCAGCCACTTTGCTGCCACAGTCAGCCTGCTTCCCATGGCTACATTGGTCACTCTTCTGTCGCAAGGAGAATGAGTCCTTCAAGCCAGGAAATGGGTTCGTGGAGGGAATCGTACATCAGGGAGGCCCGGTGTAATCAGTGCCACATCAGACAGCTTGCAGAAAGGCTGCAGACGGGCCTGCATCTGGGGGCAGGGTCTCCAGGCCTGGGGGGAATCATCAACCTCATCATCATCCCTGCCTCTCCTTGCGGCTGTCAAGATGGCATCCATCACTTCGCAGGTCCGGAATGAGTAACATTTTCCGTCCCCACTTCACGTCAGGAAAGGCCTGATGTTTAACTCTAAGACGGCTCTAAACCCACGCCGAGTGTGGGCCTGTGATTTTTACTGCTGTGTCTGGCGCTTGATTAGGAAACGAATGAGATTTGCCTGGGAAAACGAGCAAGAAGCATTTCATGTTTGGGGAAAAAAGAGCGATGGTTGGAAGTTGGCTAATCACACCGCTAACGTCCGGCATAAATGATATATTTCTTACTGGAGATGACAGGTAAAAATAACTCGCTTTTTCTCCAACACAAGTGCTCTCTTTTTTTTTTGTTTGCCAGAAGTGCCGACTGGTTAATGAGCAGGTGTTATAAAGCTCTCCGAGTTTCCGCTGGACACCGGTGATGACTTACAGAGATACCGTCCGCGTTCTACAGGGGCAGATGGAACAGGTGGTAAGAGTATTAACCAGGAACCGTTTAAGAAAGCAAATGGACATGGGCCACCAAAAACAATCTTCTGCATTTCATGCAGCAGGACAAAATAAACGGGGAAGAATAACAAATTACATAAAATAAGTAAAATCGGGTTACATCTTAAATAAACGTCTGCGAGGTCAGTCAGGCCCGGCCAGCGGAGTGGGGTAGCTCTGACAACGTTTTGTTTTCCTTCAATTTGGTCCCTTGGAAGGGTCAGGCCCCCTCTGTTGGCGAGCCGTGGAAAGCCGAGGGGTCGGCCGCCGTTCACGTCCTCTGACACGCAACGTGCTACTATTACTCAACAGCGGAGTAGGCGCAGAGTCAGCGCCTAAAAATACCACCAGTGTTGGGGTGGCATTTCGGTACGGCCCAAAACCGGCATCCTACAGCTACCGCTAATGGGGGAGGGGGGATGAAGCCCACCCCAGGAGTAGTGTCCCGGATACCAGTTGTTACTCCATGCTAACTGTGTTAAAGGGCAAACGAGGCCTGGAAGAAATGGAAGGACTCAAATATTTACCATGATGGTGCTTTACCAGAAAAGAATTCTAGCCGATCTCTAGAATCATGCTTTGATAAGTAACTGGAGAGTTTTTCTTTTCAGCCATATTTGTTTTCACAAAAGTACCGTTTGAAATCTCTCCGGTGTCGTGATCGTGTCAGACCATTCTGTAACCGCGTATCTCTGGCATTTTCAATAGAACCCCTCCCCAGCAGACCACTAAGTTGCCTTTTATTGCTTTCATTTTACAATCTAATTGAGCATTCTCTTGTTGACCATCGTGAAACACGTTTTCTTTGGCGTATTTTAACAGGTGTTAACTGCAATTTGACTTCTACTCGTTGTATGCCCAGAGCACCACCGCCAGCGTGTAAATCAGCAGAATGTGCACGCGGGACCCTGGGCCACCCTTACAGCCGGCAAACTTGTGTGACACACTGAGCTCATGTGTTTGCACTGGGTCGCACTCTGCACGGTGACATGTATATGGTGACGACATGCGATAATGTTTGCGTAGCGAATCCTGTAATTGCTGGTTTTATCTCCAAACACTATAACTCAGGCTTCTCCTTTCCTGAAAAACGTGCCTTTTTATGACAGTTACTTAAGGACAAAACTATGTAATGGTTTCAGAAACCTGCATCTCGCGCAAGGAGAGGGGATAGAGCTATAGTTTATTATTTTATGTTTAATATTAATGCTGCAAATGTTAGTAGAAGCCCCCAGAGCCATAAAGATTTCCTTGGCCCCTGAGATTCCTCCAAACTGGGTACCATCACACGGCCGATGAAATCTTGCACTGGTGTGACCTGCCGGCTAATTCTGGTTTATGGCCATTTGACGCTCTTTCACTGGAAGCAGATGCTGCTTCAAATGTTTATCCTCTCCCGTCTGTTTCAGTGAAAACTCCTCAGCAGGCGCCTGGCAGATGTCACCCTGCCAGCCCGCTCCAGGCCCCACGGCGTGGCCTGGGTGGAAAAGCCCAGAAGCTCCATTGCCACTTCTCCCCACGCTTGCTTTTTTTTTTTTTTTCGTGTTAAGCACAAACCGTGATGTCACCCACCCGTCTGATGAGGCAATCCAGTGTTTCCGGTAGTAAGTCTGGATGGGTGGGGGCTGTCTGTCTTCCTGGCCATCTGTCAGAGGGGGCAGTGCAGACACGGTCTGCGGGAGGCTTCCTGGCGGCGCAGCTGGAGTTCGCGGACCACCACGCCAGCTTCTTGTGGAGATCCTCAGTCGGTGCTGCACAAACCTACAGAAAGGAGGCGCCAGAGAGGCCCCTATTTCAAGTGACACATGAAAGCATCTTAGTATCCTCCACCTTTAGTCTGTTTTACCTTCTCATGAGGCTCTGTGCTGAGAGCCTCTGATGATTGCGTCCCGTCTTCATCTGCAGTAACACTAGACTCACCCCCCACCCGACTCGTTCAGACTCCATCTGCCTTACATTTTAGCACGTAGCCTTGAACCAGCAGATCCCTCCACGCGGGCGATGCTGACTCCAACTGGCCTCCCTAGAGTCCCAGGAGAAGGTCTATTTCAGCACAAGAGAGCCGTCCTCTTAGAGTGCCGAGATTGATTGCATTCAATATGGCTTGCTTTTAATTTAGTATACTTCAGGTGTTGGATTTCTGCAAGGTTTACGGCCGCTGTAAATTGACATAATTATTTGCTGTTCAAAAATCTAATTATTTATATTCACCGGTTTTTGTTCATGTGAGGAGTCTGTGAGGGTAGGAAGTTTCTCAGTACAAGAAACGGTACCGGCTCTCTGCCTGGGCCGGTTCTGCAAAGCCGTGGTTCTGTCCACAATTGTGTTTATTTGTGATTTCATTGTTTACACATTTCAAGCATCAGTAAATTATGGGCAGCTGATTAATAGAAACAGAAACACCCCAATTGCCTTATCAAAACACTTCAGATTCCGTCTTACACCATTTTTTATAATCACCGTGCTCGATAAACAGAAGATGCCTGTACAAATCTATGCTTCATCATGTCGGAAATTAGAAATCCTGTTTAAATGTATACTCATTTTTTCCATCCATCCATCACTACAGGGTCTGAGTAAGCCCAGAGATTATCCTAGGAAGCACAGTGCACATAACAGGGGGACACACTGGATGGGATGCCAGACGACTGAAGGGCGCACACACACACAGACCTGTATTTATATCTTTGTGGGGACTGTCCATTCATTTCTATGGGAAAAACCAAACCTTCGCCTCTACCCAGCCCTAAACTTAACCGTAAGTAACCAAGACTTTTGGCATTTCTACAAAATTGAAGTTATCCTTATGAGGACAAGAAAAATGATCCCCACAACATCAAAACAACATGTTTTCATCACCCAAATGTCCCCACAATGTTAGGTATATCTGTACTATGCTCACAAACACACACACACACACACACACGCATGCATTCGCATGCCATTCATTTCTAGGGGAAAAACCCTAATCCTGCCCTGACAACCTTAACCCTACCTAGCCCTATCCATAAGTACCTAAATAACTAACTATAACTAAATACAAGACTTTTGGCATTTTTCATTTTATGATTTCAGATTTTTATAAAACTGAGTTTTATCTTTTGATGAATTATAATTCATTTTATAATAGAGGAACACAGAGCAGTACAGGGACACATACACAGATGGGTGTCTGAAGGCCCAGTGAACGTCATGGAGAGCCTGTCATTAGTTCCTTAACCCTACCTACATATTGGAGGAATAAACATGGAGCTAAAGCAACGTGAGGTCACATGGGGGCTGAGGGCGTCACATGGATCCCTTTAAGTCAGATCAACCGGCCCGGCTTTGCTGGGAAAGTGCAGTTACTGTGGCCCAGAGCAGCAGAACTCTTTGACAACAAAGAGCGGGGTGAGGGGCGACCCCACTGACTCCACCGAAAGGCTATGAATAAGTGAAGCGGGCCACTTTCAGTCAACCTTGTAATTACCGCTAGGCGAACGGCGAGGTAATGCACAACAGATGACCAGCCGTCCCTGGGACGCTTCTGGAAACCGCACCAACCCGTAACCTACAGCTCAGCTAGCGGCTAACACGAGGGCCCCACCGGGGGGACACGCCACCGGAGGCTCTTATTGGCTCACCGGCGTGAGAGGCACTGACGTGCGGCTGGTTCTCGGCGATCCGCCACAGACCTTTCCGGAAGCAGATACGTTTGACCGATGGGCTCGTCTGCCCCGGACATGAGGCAGGCCAGGGAATGAAGACAGAGGGAGGATTGATGAACAGCTTCCCATCGAGGCTGTCCAGAGCAGGATGCTGACTGGTCACGACCTGGCATCCGGACGCATTGAACACCATCACCGATGCAGGTAAATAAGTACCGAAATAAATAGACAAACACAAAAGTTTGTCAGATACATGCCGGAGCCTGGCCTTTGAAGTCTGCCTAAGAAAAACAGGGATTAATGCCGGTGTTGTACGGCTGAAGGCTAGCTTTGGGATTGCACTGCCCCCCCTTACCGCCCCCACCCCCACACAGACACACACCACCCCCTCAGCTTCCTGAAAAGAGTGGCCCTTCTGAACACTGTCCAGGTAAGGATTTAGTATCTCGAATTTACGAGCCGGCCGGGACCCCACAGCTGGGGTGGGGATTAGCAGAAGGCCAGCTCAGGAAGATTTCAGGGAAATAAATCATGGGGTTCCCATTCTGAATTTGGGGAGAGTGGGGGGCGATCAACAAGGGGGTGTGTGGGGGAGGGGGTGAAGAGAGAGAAACGTCAGAATAGACAATAAGTACATGTAGCGCCGGGGCTGAATGTGTTTGTGTGTGCGTGGGGGGGGGGGGGAGGATGCACTTAGTGTCTGCTTTGATTTGAGAGTTATGCCTCCAACTGTCCGCCAATGACACATATTCCTGATTTTCCCTTCCAGCTCTGGAGCAGTGAGTCTTTCTATTTCAACTCAAACTGAGACACAGGGTAGGTATATATAATTTGAAGTGTATATCATGTATCTGAAATGCTGTGTTGCAATTCCTGGCATACATAAAACTACCTTGAGCTATGGGGTCCCGTAATGAAGTGATCTGAAAGCAATGTAAGGGAGGGGGCGCCTCAGCATTTAAATCTGACCTTTGTCTGCTAATTTAGTTTGCTTTAACTGATGTCTGTCATATGTCCATGTCCGTATTGACTCTATATACCCAGGCATCATCTGTTCCTCAATGTGCTGAGGTTCAGGATGTTTCTCAGTATGAATACTTGACTGTACTTGTTTTTCGTTACATGTTTTTCATCATCTTCCATTGCTGAAGACCAGTTCCATTTCTCGAGAACAGAAGTACAGAGGACGGTAAAAATCCCAGGATGTCATTCTTGCCCCGACCCCAAGGATACATCTGTTGCATCCTTGCCAAATGAGACCAATCCCATGATTCACTGCACCCCAAGTTCAATCTTAGAGGACAAGTTAGCAAGATCAGTCTTGCCAAGACCACAAGTACGATCTTTGTGTTCTTGGTATCGAGAAACACCCTCAGACAGAGCGGTATGTCCCTCAACCAAAGTGGACCCCAGGCTGCACCAGAAACTTTAATCACAATTTACACATCAGCCACACACATCAGCTCAATATCAAAACATTGGGGAACTAGGGGAGCATGAAACCTCTTTGATTACTTTCTCCTACACATACCACAGGAATCTTTTTGCAGCCATTTCAGTGCTCTGCGTCATTAAGCAAAGGTGCTAGCATCCCATCCAGCGCGTCTTCCGGGATAGGCCACAGGCCCCAGGGTCACCGTGATGCTGTACTGAGTAAGTGGTTAGGAGACGGTTGCCTGTAAACCAGCATGGGCTCCAGACTCACCGCGGCCCAGCGCTGGGTTAGCAGCTATGCAAGATGGATGGATGGGGTAAGCAGAAGTGTGCCAGATTTATGTCAAATGATGTTTTTGTCTTAGTGTTTGTTTATTTGGGGCGGATATCTGGAGCAGGATCTCATATTAAATGCTTTGGATAGCAAAATTCTTACTATCTAGATGTTCAGGAACTGTGTAAGAAACAGAACATTAGTGGTTTACTTTTAAATATATATTTGTAGAGTTGGTTTATGTCAAGTTTTATATTAATAAGCAGATAATAGTCTTAAAAAAACAGCTTAATGCAAACCGTCGTGTCTTGATGGGAGACTTGTGGTTTGGGTCATCTTGGTTGTAATATACCACGCCACCTACAGGGGAGTTCGTCGGATGAGACGGTACACGCAGGCTGCAGGAAGCGTGCACGCTGCCGTTGGCGGTGCGATCCGGGGAGACGGCTGATATTCCAGCAGCGTGACTGGAAGCGGGGCCCTGAAGCCGTGCTGAAAGCTGGTCATCTGCCTGCTCGCTCACCACATCCTGTTTTCAGTCAGATGCCGATGTCAATTTATTTAAGAACGAGTGCTGTAATGTGGGACACGTGGCCAGAATCGGGTACGCAGGAATTTTCAGTGTGTCAGGCACTCTGCTCAAGCATATTTTAAGGCTTAAGCTCACATTTAAGGTACAGGGAACGCCGCGCTGAATATAATAATTGAAATGAATACAGGGTGAAAAAAAGATTTCTCCAGGAAGTCATATAAATACAGATGGCTGACTTTCAGTAACAGTTACAGAAGAGTAAAGATACACCAGTAATTTTACCAGAAATTACCTGAAAGTTTAGCAGCTGTTGAATATTTAAAAATGAAGCAATGGCGAATGGAAATGCTTATACCGTGATGTTTTAAACCACTTTTTTAAGGCAAATTTCTCAATACCCGCTAATGACTAACTTTTTGGGGGAATTTTAGCAAAGAACATCATCAAACACAAGGAAAGTATTTTGTTTGTCAGGCTGCTGTCAGACCTCGTAAGGCACAACGCTGTAATCTGTCCTGTGTCATGATCTTTAGACGGACTCATCCTAACCATGATACAGTAAAGAGGAACCATTTTAAAATGAAAACAATGTATTTCTGCGGCATACCATTAGCTATTAAATTGTTATTCTTGCATAAATCCCATAGTACATCCATGAAATACCGTTCACTTCATTCTGCAAGTCTTTAAAATAACCTGTGTTGAGAAATACTGGATGATAAACAGGGCAGATTTTATGTGTTTAGCACAGTAAAAACAGCTTGGTTTGTGGTGGCAGAGGTGTATGGCATCCCCAGGCCAGCTGGCTGTGTGCGGGCTGCCGGGCCGGCCCGGGCCCAGTATGGCCAAGTCGAGAGATGTGAAAGCCTGCAGCCAGGCCACGGTTCCTCATTACCCGCACACGGTGGGGAAGGCCCCTGCGTTTTCCAGCCTTTTCTTCAAAGGCGCCCCCCCGTATCAAATGTGGTGGTTAAAGTAACCAGAGACCTGCCTTGTTCTCCTTCTAAATTAGCACAGGCAACTCAATTGCGCTGTGGTTTACGTCTACCACTGTCTGCAGGGCCGCGAGACGGTGATGTCATCGTAGGTTGCAGGCACATGTGGCGCAAAATAAAAAAGGTTCCTAATTTAGGGGTAATTTGTAACAGATCTGAATAAAGATGGCTGCCAAAAGCCCATTGTGCTGTTTTTCTTCCAATTAAAAGGCTGTAAACTCCGGCGTTCGGGCCTTGCAGGTGCCGCAAATTGGGGTCAAGGAGTATCGGGATCCGAGACTGCAGCCCACGCTTGGAGCGGCGCTCCGGTCGGAAGGGTCCAGAAGACGCGCGGGGAACGTTGTCAGCCCACATCTGCCAAAGTCTTCAAAGTAGAAGAAGGGCTCCATTGTCAAGCAGGGGAAGGTGCAGACCAAAGAAGGCTGAGTGAGTGTGAGAGGACTCACATCCGCCAGCACCCGTCCTGCAGCTCAGAGCACGCTCCAAATGATCCTTTGTCTGTTTTTGAAGACAAGCAAATAACTCTGGCCATTTAATGAATTCTTTTTATGGTGTCCCTGACTGCAAAACACAGCACATTAAGAAAAAATAAACACATAAGCCAGAAATCAAAAATAATATTTTTGCATTCACTCAAAAGTTTTTGCGCTTTTTTTGTGTGTGTGTTTTCTTAATGGGTTGTTTTTTTGCATTTCCAGGCCACCGTACTTCTTGATTTAAGAGACATTAAGTACTCAAAACAATGTACATAACAGAATGAACCTACCAAATGCCAAAGATGAAAGCCAGCAATCACCAAAGAGGAGAGGTATCAATAATATTCCCACCACAGGTGTTTGTCCCGCGTGAATAACTTTAAATGTTGGTGTTTTGATGATCCCTTGGCGGTTAAGAACAAACCATAGACTGAGAGGACGTGGCTGAGAAAGGAAGAATCATGAACACTCTGCTGTGCATAAGTGCAGCTAAATTTAGCCTAGTATCTGTGTAGTTATCGAGTTTGAACGCAAACCTGACCAGAAACGTCTGTAGGAAAGATTCTTAGTCTTGAAACTCTTGAAATGAGATGGTTAGGGATCCCTCTTGCCAGAACTTCACAAAGAAACAGCCACAGCAGATGAGAAATCATTCTGGCTTGGCACCGCAGAGTCATTGTAAAAGTGATTTATTCATGTTCACCAAATCTGCAAGTGTATAAAATCGTGCTCAAACACACTCACTGCGAACAAACAAATAGTGCTGAAGTCAGTAGCTTGGTTGAGTACTAAGACGCAGCGTTTGTAGAGTTGGCCCCGAAGAATTCAAATAGATGGGAGTGTTAAGCTACCTGCATTTACAGAGAGCTCACCCTTCAACAAAACTGACATTGTTTTAGTTATGGTAAGCGAAAATCATTTTGCAAGAGGAATTCTTAACATATGGAGCATAACATTCAAAATCACTCTGGTGATGCACACGAGTGACTTTTACTGCTTGAAGGTTTGGAGAAGCTTCATTGAGAAAAAAAAACGGAAGATATTTGGAGTACGCTATGCAAGAGGTTGCTCGGAAAAATTTAATTGGTACTTTCCAAGCTCTCTCTCTCTATATATATATATATATATATATGTATGTATGTATGTATGTACACATACATATATACATATATATATATATATATACACATACAGCAAATTCTGGGAGCAGTTCATCCTCTGAATGGGACAATAAAGATCCAGTAATTATATAAGCAGATTAGTGATAGTATAACACGCCTAATTGATTTTGGCGTTATTCATTATAAATGTGGAACATTTATGTCCTGCTTTCCATTCAAAGATCCACAGACATCCAACTGGGTATATGATTATATGTCCAGTATGTCCAATGGTATGGAACGTGACCAGCTTCTGTCCAGCAGAAGCAGCCAGCGCTCACTCTCCCTGAGCAAGCTGAGGCAGCGGCGCCTCCTAGGGGCAGCGGCAGCCGCACAGCATTGCAGGGTCTGGAACAGAATATGCAATGAATAAAAACTGAACAAATGCAGAAGTTAGGAACCAGAGGACATTAACGGGGAGACGGGTGCATATTCCTGAGATTCTGAGTGGGGGGAGAGGAACGGAAACAGCAGACTGATAAGGCACTCCATGTTTACGTGGGCTGTATGCCACACTCCACGATTACTGCTGATTCAGGCTGCTTAAAGACCACCAGTAACGTGAAGGGGGGTGTGGCCTATCAGAAATGCTAGCCTATCAAAAGCTCAGATCGTGCAATAATTGTTGTGATTGGGGGGAGGGGGTTGTCCCGCAGACTTACTTAGTGGGATGGTTTAGCATACCAAAGAGAATGACAGATTTCATTTCTCTGTTCTACTAGTATGTTTTTGACAAGATATCATGTGGTACGACGCAAATCAGCTTTCCTGTGTAACATACACGCTGTTTTCAAAGTTATGACATGGCTCGGATAAAATACCTAAATTCTTTCCCATCACTGGAAAAACCTTTCCCAAACCAAAATGCGCTTAAAATATAATATTTCAGCTTTTTGACAGGAAAACCTCATCTGCTAGCTGTGGTCTCGACGTGGGGGAGGGGGGGGGACGTGGAGGAAAAGAAATATTGTCCGCAAGATGCAAAGAGCGAGGAAAATATTAATGTATTTTTGCAGCGTCAATAATGTGCTTGGCAACTTCTGTTTTGGGTGACTCAAGCTCT
The DNA here is from genome assembly GCA_026777985.1 of Mormyrops attenuatus. Classification (NCBI taxonomy): domain Eukaryota; kingdom Metazoa; phylum Chordata; class Actinopteri; order Osteoglossiformes; family Mormyridae; genus Mormyrops; species Mormyrops attenuatus. Next base: position 9,413,368 of record JAODKC010000049.1, on the reverse strand, counting down.
CAAAAGAGCTGCAGTTGGGCCTCGTGGAGGGAGCAGAGTTTGGCACGAGGGCCCTGAATTCCTGCTTCTCTTCTACGGCCCCATGATCAAATTCCTCCAAATCCCGGCACCCGCAATCCCGTCTCGGAAGCACTGTGGCAGAAGAGCTGATCCAGAGCGAAGGGTCACTCATAAACTGCGCCTAATTTGTGTCAAAGCGGACAGGCTAGCACAGGAGACCCTGATAAGCACTGACATGCCGAAAAATAAAAAAAGTCAGCCCTTTAGCTTAAGAAAAAAAATGTCCCGGGGCCTTCGAAAATAAGCGAGGCTAATGTGGATCTAATTTTTCCACTTTATGTGGAATTATGCACTTGGAGTCTGTGCTGCTTCTATAATGCATATCTGGTGTTTGTTTTGACCATATTCCCTGAAAAAAAAATGGAGGGAAAAATGAGTGGAAACCCTCCGCTTTTGCCAGGCCTGGTTCCATTTCTTCGAGCTGTTCACCATGATGCAAGGGCCGGGTTATTCGGTTTCACTGACAGGAAAACTGGGAGTACACGCGGCCTATGTCACAGGCTAGATGTGCAGTGAGATGCGTCCGCACTCAAGTGTCTCAACGTCGCTGGGTTCAGTAAGCTAGAAAGCAGGACCGGGGCGTTAAGCATGCACGGCTGGGTCTGAGAAAACGCAGTCACGGGCGAGTGATGTTTTATTTCAAACAGGCATATCAGAAACTCATCGGGAAACACGATGAGGCGCGTGGTGAAACGTCAGGTAAGCTGAGACAGGGTAACTTCCCGCTGACTTCCAGGGTTAAACATACCACAGAATTTTTGGGGTGGGGGGTCTTAATACACGCTCCACATACGTCCAAAATATGTTTTTAAAGATACGGAGGTATATTAGGCTTAGTACACTGATAATAGCAATGAAATAATATATGACGGCTTTCTTCATCGACAACGTACATCAGAAGTGTGCGTGTATTTCCGACGTGGCTGGCGAGCCCCGTTTCCACAGGTTAGCCGAGCGCTAAGGCAATGATGAGGAAATCATTAAGGGGTCGGCGCTCGAAAGTTTTCGTATCATTTCACAGACGTCGGGAATTTTTTCCCCCCCATGCCCGTGTCACTTTCAGTTTCAGCGGGGGCGTTTCAAACCCCATCGGCACCCCGCCGTCATCTTACTCGATTTCAGCGCTCGCCCAGCATTTAAAGGACCTCAGTCACTCTGGGTACCGGCGGGCTGTCAGCTAATTTATTACACTGATCCCATGTCTGTTGCCAATTTAACGGTTTTAAAAAGCTTCTGCGCCCCACTGCCCAACGCCCCCGCCGATTAATATGTGGGGCAACATGAGATCCCCCTAGCATTGATTAAAAATAATTTTATGTATGTCGATTTCCTTTCTGGCTTTCTGGTCTTGAGATAGATATAAGGATGGAAATATAGATGGTGGCGGGGGGGGGGGCTTCAAAGTGGGACAGCTGCAACTAATAGACCGTTTCTCTGGCTACTGCCCGCATTAATTGACGAATGTGGTAAAGGAGGTGGAGGGGGAGGATTTGGAGCCGTTTTGAGAAGCTGGGGGAGGGAGAGAGAGTAGACGCCCCCGGCAGGCTAGGCCCTCGCATCACTCACAAACACGCAGGCGACATCGAGGCAGGGAGACCCTCTAAATGTTTTTCTATCCATCCTCAAACATATTCCTCCTCTACCTCAGATATTAATACATAAACACTCTCCCTGACCATGTGTATACACACACACACACACACCTTTCATATCACATAACTTTGTGGGGATGGTCCATTCATTTCTTATAGGCATAACCCTAATCCCAACAATGACAACCTTAAGTAACCACACAAAATACAAGACTTTTGGCATCTTTAGTTGATCGCAGTCATAGATTTTTATGAAATTGAGTTTCCCCTTGTGGGGACTGAAAAAATGGTCCCCACAACATCAGAGTAACAGGTTTTTATCACATTGTGGGGTCATTTGGTCCCCACAATTTAATATACACACGCACGCACGCACGCACGCACACAGACATCCTCATCGATATTCATGGGGGTCTGAATACTTCCTACTACCCCCTCTTCACACTGAACACACAAACTTCACTGTCATTCCGAACCAGTAAAATTCAAAAGGTACGTTGACTGGATTTGGCAGTAATTTGTATGTGCAAATGGCATCATTTGTTATCTATTTGCTTGCTCAGCAGGGCTGTGACCCAGATGGCCTGGAGATCATGCGATTTGACACTTTGCCAATTTGACTGCATACCAGCTTTCAGGCTCTGAGGCAATTTTATGCTAAGCAGCTCTCTTAAAGGCACAACGGTGTGAAATGAACTCAGGCCAGGCGGCGTTCAGGGCCTGCCGCTTGGCTGGAAAGCCCAGAACCGTAACTGGGGAGAGGCGGGCGAGCGAGCGGATCCTCGTCTTGCCGAAGCGTTCGTAACAGCCGCACTGATGCAAACCCCCAAAAAGTGAGGAGGGGGGAAACCACACGACTGCACTCGTCACCAGGCCCGAGCCTAAATATACAGGCGCCGGCCAAGGCGAACACAGAGGAATGAAATGTGGGAATGGCTGAGAGACTGGACCCAGCGGCATCAGGCCGAGCCGGCCGTCCGTCCGTTAGGAGGCAGAGTCACTCTCTAAAAATAACTCGGGACAAGGCAGTCATTACGGAGCAATTACCAAATCGGAATCCGTCTCGCTGCAATAAATTGTGACAAACAGCACAGGGCCGTGGTGAGGCCCGTATGGCGGGGGCAGCGGGATTCCCCGGCTCTAGGGAGGCGGAGCGGCCAAGGGCTGGGCGGGGGCCCCACTGGCGGCTTCAGGGGCCCAGGGGGGGCGCAGGTGTATGACCCTGACTAAACATGATGTATAACATACAGCCTTCACTCATCAGGCTTAGTGGGGGGCGGGAGGAAATGAGTGGTGCTCCTGAATATTCACACGTGTATATATTTCTTATTTAATTTCATCCACTGCACTACAATAACAAAAAAAAAAAGAAATGCACACTGGATACTTTATGGAAGAGACTTTAATAATAAAAAAACTTTTTCCATTACAGAAAAAAACGCTTAAACTCCAGGGTTAAAAACAATCCATCATCAGCCGAATCCTATCAGTGACCCCAGGCCTGCTAATTGAGGCCTCTTCCTTTTCAAATTAAAGAGGGAACAAGCACATCCATTTGCTGGACAGCAGTCATTTAGGACAAGTTCAGTTCTGCTCTCTGTAGCTGTTGCTATTGGCAGGACTTACTGTGAACATCACATTTTTCATAGCTAAGTCCGAGAGCCCGGTGCGGCACATGCCTCTCGTCTGCGGCGACGCCGGAGCAGGCTGGCGGAAAAACCGCCGACAGCTCCTGAACACTCTGACTGTGCCGATGCGCTCGTATTAGGACCAGGAATCAATTGTATGGCTTTTTCTGCTCTTCTGGGACGGGGGGCTGGCATGAAGAGGAACTTCTGTTGCAACATGTTAATCAGGCCTCTGGGCTCCAAGGACACGGTGGGCGGGTGAAAAAGAGGACTCTGTCTAGGTGAAGAGGCGAACGGTGTGATCGGCTCCGGAGGAGAAGACCCACGGCTGGGACGGGTGGAAGGCCACGTCCAGAACGCCTAGGTCCTGGGTGATCGTATGTCCCTTGAGCACCTTGACCGGGACGATGAGGGGGTTCTGGAGCAGATCGCTACGGAGATAGATGGACGGACAGTGACAAGGTCAGACCTTTATGATTGGCACGAGCTGCTGGAAGTCCTATCTCATTACAATTTGGCACAGGGAACGGTTTTTAAACTTGAGTTTTACAGCAGCGTAGGTTATAATTTCAAGGAAAAGTACAATATTGGAAAATTGGTTTGAGTGGTTCAGCCAAAAGAAAAAAAAATGAACTGGAAAAACACAACATAACAGCTTGGGTATGAGGATCTGTGAGGGTCTGGACATCAGGTCTGGGGGCCTTCTACTGTAACCTTTAAAAATGAATGACCCTTGAGCCCAGTTCAGACCACAGGGTTTGAGAAACATTCCTGGCTGGAACTGAGAGACAGCACAAATGTCATTGGGCCGGAAGACTCACTTGTACACCATGCCATGGCAGACGATCACACTGCCATCATCCGAGGCGGAGGCAAAGAGAGGGTAGGTCTTATGGAACGCCACTCCTCTCAGGGCCTTCTTATGGTGCCTGCCACGACAGACCAAGTCAGGGTCAATGAAAGGCAGGCCTTGCTTACTAATCCTTTTCCCTAAGTTGGGTAATTAAAATCCATTTGAAACTTAGACGACTTACTCACCGAAGGACTTTGTATGGCTTTGTGGAGAGGTCCAAATCAAACCATGCCAGCCGGCTGTCGTAACTGCCACAGATCACGTTGTCGCCTTTAGAAATGAGTCAGCCTTGTTAACGCCTACCGCAAGCATGCTAACACGTGTCCGAGCTAATCAATGCATAATAACTGGAGATGTGGCAGGGGGGTCTCTCCCCAACCTGTATAAAAAAGTACTATGTATTTTCAACTAATTAAAAAATCTTGAATAAATACACAAACATGCAAAGCTCTTTTCAAGTTTTTCCAAAGACATGGTAAGTGAAATGATGAAATCATGTTTTCATGGTGAAATGAGCCTGGGGTAGACGAGGATGAGTAAGGTATGACACAAGGCTGTTAAAAGACGCCTGTGTTTTGCACAACATCCAGCTGACCTAAAACCCAACCTGAGTCAATAACTTAGAGACAAATCCCCAACCTAATGTTAGAACCAGCACACCAACCTGCTGGGTGAATGGCCATGCTGGAGATCCACTTGCAGTTGGCCGAAAGCTTCTTCATGAGCTCCTGCTTGATGAGGTTGTAGATGCGAATGTACCGCTGCGTGGCCACGAAGAAGTAGGGCCGGATGGGGTGGAAGGACACGCACTGGACCAGGCCTTTGTTCTTGCGGAAGGGGTTCTGAGACCGTCGCTTGGTTATTTGGTGGATCAGCACCTGCGTGTTGCTATTGTCTGGCATGACGCTGGCCAAGTAGTCACCCTTGCTGTGCCAGGTCAACTGCCGGACAGACTGTATAAGCAAAAACAAAGTTACTCCAGGACGAGGACACCAAAAAAATGAATGCGATGTCTCCCGTCTCCTTACAGAGCCAGGATCACCTAGTTTTTCCAACAGAGCTCAGGTGGTACCTTGGGATGGTTGATGATGAGACGGACACCTTTCTCTACATCCTGGTCCTCAGGAAGCAGCCACTGCACGGACTGCTCCTTCTCCTCCTCAGGCTCCACGTAGGAGGCGACAAGCTGGTCTGTCGTGCTACACACCAGCTTGTCTCCCAATCCGGGGTTCAGCAACAACACCGTCTGGTTACTGACAAATGCAAGGAAGCCAGGACAGTGGGGTAAGCACAATACCCCCTCACAGGAGTATGTATATCTCGTCAGGGTTCGTCTAATTATGCTTGCCTTTTTCAAGTGAGAGGGGGCGAAAATAACATGAAAGTGATCTATGGTAGTACAAGCACCACAGGGCAGTGTTTCCCAACCCAGTTCTCGGGGGAGCCCCCACATTTTTGCTCCCTCCTAGGTCCCAGCAAACATGTGCACTGTCTGCGGGTCTCTGAGGGCTAGATTGGAAAACACTGCCATAGGGTAAGAGATTCTTACAAGGAAAGGGCAACCAGGCAGATGGCTGGGTTAGGGTTCCATGCGATGCTCTTCACTGCGCCCCCAACCTCTATGGTCTTCATGCAGCGGCCCGAGCATACCTCCCAGAGCCGCACAGTACAGTCATCAGAGCCTAAAACCCAGGGGGAACATCTTTGAGTCAAAGGCGTCCTTCCACAGCCTTGGATGTGAACCTGTTCAAGTCATGGCACCATTTATCACCAAGGGAGAAAGTCAAAAGCTGGTACATCTCACTACAGCTGTAGTACAAATGGCATCCGGTGAGTCGTACTTGTGACATTTCGCTACAGTCATTTGGCACATAAGGAACAACTCTTACAGTAAGAGGTCAAGGATGCACGTCTGGTAGCAGACAAGAAGAAATACAATCTGTTTTAGGTTATCGCTGAAGGAGCCGTCAATGGGGTGGAAGGGGGCCTGAAGGCGAGGCAGAAACAATGGACTGTAGGACGGAGAGGGAGGCCAGGCAGGCATGCCGTTTATCACCCACCTTGAGGTCTTGGGCGGAGTACAATTTACAAATACTATACATCCATTGGAAGATTCCAGCATACACCAGTTCAATTTAAGCAGATGCAAGGAGGAAAAGGGATGCATTTTTGTTCCAGAACATACTAAAACCAATACTTTATTGTCATTTGGTGTATTAGTGATTAGAGATACTATTCTCACAAATATTTATTACTTAATGTGCTGACACCTATCTATATGTTGCGATCCTCAAATGTAATTAGCGTGTTTAATTCATATATTGGCCCCTATTTGCGTTTCATTGTCCACCATGATGCCTCAAGCTGTGAGCCTGCCTCGATGCCCATTTCCCGCCATCTCCATCATGTCCGTACCTGCACAGCCAGCAAGGATGGCGTGGGCAAGCGGGAAAGGCCTCGCGTGCCCGGCGCCTTCGCTGCCGGAGGGTGGAGCATAGCTTCCCAGAAACCATAATCACTTTTTAAGTATTAAGCTGCCGGGTGACAGATATAGAAAGATTGTGCTCCTGAGGGCATGTCCCGCTGGCGGTTTGCGAGCCCCATCTGGCACACATAGCTGTGGTCGGCCGTGGAAACGGCGATGGAGGCAAACAGGGCAGCTCCGGCCGGGCTCCTGCGCCACTCTGCCGAAAAAGGGGTGAAACTGGACGCATCCCGTCGTCAGCGCGACAGTTTTCAGGCACGGGCATGAGACTATGGAAAATATGAAAATGCTCAAAATAGTTGGGTAGGGGGTGAGATTTATGCTCCTTTGTAGCGCGTGCCGTGGTTCTGGGCCATAAAGATTTTTTTCCTCCAACTGTTTAGTTTAAACGCGTTTTTTTTCCCCCAGTTTTATGGCATCCAAACGTCACCTTATTATGCTTTTCGACGAGTGATGCTAAGGCCGGTGTCTGGCGGGGCTTAGCGACATAACGAGTAGCTGGTTTGTTACCGATGAGAGAAACAGGGGCAGGAGGAGGAGACAGACAGACATGACGAACTGATCACTAAACAGAAGTGAGAGGCTACATTTTCATCCATTCTCTCAAGTACCAATGGACCTTACAGTCATGACATGTACAGTGAAGCCAAAAAGCCTGGGCCGTGGGCCACGCTGTCGCTGTCGTGACTGCAAGGCACAGGCCGTCCTCCGTAGCCTGCCTCTGACCCTCAGTTACCTTTTCATAGCTCCGGTAATTTGTAGTTGTGTTTCTAAGCAACTGTTCTGTTATTACACCCTTCCGTATTTGAGCGGTGGCGAGGGCAGCCAGGGACTTCCTCAGATCGGGTCGAGCCCCACGGCTGCCCTTCTTGACGTGTCATTCGCTCCACCAGCTCTGTAAATCATTGGAACGCCTGACACTTTTAAAAGGGCTCACACCCGTGGGACTCTAGGACCCAGAAGTGTCAAGCGTGCCTGGGATACAAACGAAGAGATGAATAGGTGATTCACAATGAAAGGAAGAGAGGGAAAAAAAATAAAAACAACAATTTGCAAAGTTCCTGCCCTCTGAGACAATCCAACTCAGTGCTTGCATGGAAGTCAGCGGCCTTCTGCTTTCGAGGAACCTTGCCCCCCCTCCCCCCACCACGGAACCCCATGCGAGGGTTTGGGCGGAGAGTCGGTAAAACTGGACGCTGCCGTTGCGGGACAGAGCATTCCCGTCCATCCACACAATTACCAGGAATGCATGCTGGAATGGGAGTGCTTGTTTGTCACTGGCTCGGAGTGTGTGCTTAACAAAAACGGCCACACGCGAAGGGCCGTTAATCCGGCATCTGCGTGGCCCAAACCGGAGAGCGAGCATTTGGGAATGGAGCCGGTCGCTGCCCAGAGAAATATGACAACCAGCAAATTGTTTTATGACGTTGCTGAACTTTCCCGTTATACAAATTTATATGGAAATAGTTCAGGTTTATTGCTATTGGCTCTGCGACTTCACGGCCCTCTCCAGCTCAATCCGAGGGATGTCGGATACAACTCCGGCATCTTGCTCAGAGCAACAAACAGCGCCAGCGAGACAACCAAGGCGGAGCAAGCTTGGAGGGTCTTCAAAGCGGTCCGGCCATGTTTTATTAACATCCCTCTGTTGCGTGCAGCCCCTGGCCGATACGGAACTAATTATTTCAAAATTTCACACGATTGGAAAACAACTGCAGAGCTGTTAGGGAGGTGGTGTGGGGGGAGAAATAATTCATTATTTAATATATAAATTCCTGGGAGGTTGTCAGCTTGCACATTTACTGTGGGAACGAGTGTTTTATTTGTGCTTTAATATACTTTATGGAAAGACAAAGGACTTGCAGCGACTGTAGTGGTTTTGTGTCTGTGCTTTATGAAGTCCTTTGTTATGGAATACTTGTCGCTTTAATTACTGCCAGCTCCCACCAGCCCGTTTCTCATCATCAGATGCCCCGCATGACCATAGATGGGCCCCACCTTTTTTTTCTGGTGGAGGGGGGTGGGTGGGTGGGAAGGGCACATCTGCCCCCAACCGATGTTAGTGTGCACCTGTTTTCCTGAACGTTGGAGCTTTCTTTCACAGGATGAAACCGGTATAAAAACTGTTTGTTCTGCAGCCAGGGTCCCGTACCAGCCGTGGTACTGGAACCGTGTCAGAACCAACTGGATGTTATTGGAGAGCTGCTACCCCCTACATCGAGCCCACCCGGCCACCGCACAGCCTGCACCTTCAGTACCTGCACCCGCCAACCAAAACACCAAGGGGTCTGTGAGATTCCCGGGAGGAATCTGGAGAGATCAGGAGGTTGACAAGACAGTGCTAGTCGAGGGGGGGGGGGTGTTACTGACAACTAGCGGAGTGGAGACTGGGGTGGATTGTGATTGGTACTATGATTGTACAGTGATTTCTCTAGGGTCAGGAGGGGGGGAGGAGGGCGAAGCTTGACAAGCCTGCCTAACCGGGGTGGGGGGGATGAATGACTTGTGATAACAGACAGGTAATTTGTCATTTCTCAGATGGCATGCATCTCACAGAGTGTGAACTCCAGGAGACGTCCACCTCAGAAGGTAGGCGAATGAGAGGCCCACCTCCAAATCAAGAAAGGAGGGACGGAAAACGGCGGAGAAACACAATCCGCGGTCCCCTGGCCATCCATTACACTCTGACGCGAAGAATGAACCGACATCGCTAAACCTGAAAGGAGGGTTTCCCTGCCGTCGACCTTCCCGTATGGCAGAGGTCAAATCTGGTTTCGCGGCTGGAAAGCCACGGTGTCAGAGGTGAATTCCTGATTGCCGATATCCTTTTACTAGCCGTTTTTTTTGCCATAAGTTAAGGAAGAGAAAGACCAAATTTCATAGCAGAAATAAGGTTCATTTGTTAGCCCCGCTGTCTCCGCCACACAGTCCCACAGTCCACCGCTCCACATACACAGCTCACTTTTTATTCGGGGTTTTACGGAAAAGGGGCACCATTACCCCCTACCCCACTCAAAGTCACCCTCCTGTTTAAGAGCTCAGGGAAATGTAACAGGGAAATATAAATTAAATCCATCTCATGTTGACTGTTTATTTTACCCCCTTACAAAATCACCTGCGCAAATTTGACTATAAGTGATCTACAAAGTCTTAATGTATGGTCGTAAATGTTTGCAGGGTTTCAGGAAGGCACGGTCACTGCAGGTAAGCTGCCAAGCACCATAAAAAAAATAAATAATTAAAAAGCCCCTGGGAAGCAACTAAGACTACTGAGTGGCAAACCCAAAACTGTAACCCAATCCCCTGCCATTCTCTAGGTGACCACTCCCCTCCGCCACTCACCACCCTCAAAAACTTGTCACTGGGGCTAATCCGGATCATGGGGCCAGTGGTGTGACATCATGGCTGTGTTGCAAGGATGATTTAAACGGCTAGTCAGTTACCACTGAGACTGCGGGGAACCACAGTGATGCAGAGGCAGCCCCGGGGAGTGACAGGGACTCGGGGAGGGGGCACTTACCAGAAGCTATCCACTGCCCGCTGGGAGACACACTAATGCAGCGCACCAGGTTAGAATGGCCTCTGTATACCTGGTGACAAGTGACGAGAGCAGCAGTTAGGCATGATCAGGAGCAGTCAGGTGTGAACAGGAGCAGTCAAGATCAGTTAGTTATGATCAGGAACAATGAAGAGCAGGTAGGCATGAACAGAAGCGATGTAGAGCAGTTAGATATGGTCAGGAGCAGTCAGGTGTGAACAGGAGCGATGTAGAGCAGTTAGATATGGTCAGGAGCAGTCAGGTGTGAACAGGAGCGATGTGGAGCAGTTAGATATGGTCAGGAGCAGTCAGGTGTAAACAGGAGCGATGTGGAGCAGTTAGATATGGTCAGGAGCAGTCAGGTGTGAAGAGAAGCGATGTGGAGCAGTTAGGTATGGTCAGGAGCAGTCAGGTGTGAACAGGAGCGATGTGGAGCAGTTAGATATGGTCAGGAGCAGTCAGGTGTGAATAGGAGCGATGTGGAGCAGTTAGATATGGTCAGGAGCAGTCAGGTGTAAACAGGAGCGATGTGGAGCAGTCAGGTGTGAACAGGAGCGATGTGGAGCAGTTAGGTATGGTCAGGAGCAGTCAGGTGTGAACAGAAGCGATGTGGAGCAGTTAGATATGGTCAGGAGCAGTCAGGTGTGAATAGGAGTGATGTGGAGCAGTTAGATATGGTCAGGAGCAGTCAGGTGTAAACAGGAGCGATGTGGAGCAGTTAGGTATGGTCAGGAGTAGTCAGGTGTGGACAGGAGCGATGTGGAGCAGTTAGGTATGGTCAGGAGCAATCATTTGTAGCATTTAGGTGAGATCAGGAGCAATGACAAGCAGTTAAGTAAGATCAGGACCGGTCAGGAACAGATAAGCGCGATAATGAGCAGTCAAGAATCATGCACAGACATTCTCAATCAGGCTCAGTCATACCCGAACAGGCGCAGTCAGGCCCGAACAGGCGCAGTCAGGCCCGAACAGGCGCAGTTAGGCCCAAACAGGCGCAGTCAGGCCCAAACAGGCGCAGTCAGGCCTCAATCGGGCGCAGTCAGACCCCATCGGGCGCAGTCAGACCCCATCGGGCGCAGTCAGACCCCATCGGGTGCAATCAGACCCAATCAGGCACAGTCAGGCCCAATCAGGAACAGTCAGACCCAATCAGGAGCAGTCAGACCCGAACAGGTGCAGCCAGACCCGAACAGGCGCAGCCAGACCCGAACAGGCACAGTCAGGCCCCAATCAGGAGCAGTCAGACCCGAACAGGCGCAGTCAGACCCGATCAGGCGCAGTCAGACCCGATCAGGCGCAGTCAGACCCGATCAGGCGCAGCCAGACCCAAACAGGCACAGTCAGGCCCCAATCAGGAGCAGTCAGGCGCAGTCACTGTCAGGGTAGAGTGGGCAGAGCAGTGCTGCAAAAACCATCCTCCCCAATAAAAGGGACATGAGCACAAACACATGGAAACCAGCAGCCTTTTAGGAGCTGTGGCTGGGGAGGAGTATTGTCCATATACATCCCTCAAAGTGTGAGCGCACACGCACCCCAGCACCATCCGGCACTAAACCAGGCTTTGTGAAATCCCATTCCAGTGCCATCTCCTCACTGCAGGACTCACCAGTGACTGCACCGTGGGGAACGGCTGAAGGTCCCTGGGCTTCGGTAGTTTTGGGATAAGGTCCTCCGGATCTACGTTGACCTGCGGAGGGCAAAAAGGGAGAACTGAGCTGGACTTGGCCGGAAAACTGGAAAAGATGATACGGAGTGGCCCGAGGGGGGGGGGGGGGGGCGGCTCACCCGCATGTTGCGCTGACGGGGGCCGGGGTAGCGGTCGAGGCAGCGTTCGAAGCGCTCGTGGATGAACCGCGAGTAGGCGGGCACGGTGCGGAGGCAAGCAAACATCTGGGGGAGAAAGTTCAGCTTCCGCTCCTCGGGGTCCTGCTGCTCCCATGCCAGTTTCTGGAGAAGGAAGAGGAGAGAGAAAGAGCCATGGGGACACTGAATCGCCTGTCACAATCCGGGCCGCCCTGGGACAGGCCCACTACAACTGTATACTGGGTCACGCTGTACTGTTGCCATTGCTACAATCTACGGTCCTAGTCAAAGGTTAGGGGGAGTGAGAGTCAGCATTACTAATGATGATGACTGAGTGGGCACGGTAATTCCACACTGCGCTGCTGCTTTTACTGTTGCAGCAGGCGGCACCTCACCTCCTCCTCCGTAAGCAGGTACTCCGGTGGTGGGTTATAGGACTCCTCATGGCCCGGCAGCTTGATCTTGGGTGCTGGAACATGCATCTTGTGCCGGCCCAGGATGCTGTTGGGGTCCTCCTTGGCCCACAGGTCATAGAGCTGCAGGCCGCTCTCCTTGGGCTGCCGAGGCTTGATCCAACCCATCTTAATGGCATGGACCAGCTTGGACACCTGCAACACACAGGGGATGAGGGCGGATCTTGGAAACAACGTGACAAGCAGGAGGTCCACCAGGGCAACTCCGGCTAAACCCAGGTGGAAAATCCCAGAGGAAACTAAACGGATTCCTCAGCCGCTGCCATACAGGGAAAAACCCAGCGACTTCACCTTGGGTCGCATCTTATTTCTGAAAGTGCTGCACGTCATGCTCCACACTGAGAACTATGTGGGAATCATTATGACTAATACAACACATATGGGAGCTGTTAAGGGTCAAAACGTTTGAAACGTGAAAATTTTGTATCATTCCTAGCCCATTTATGACCACTTTAAAAATATCCGACATTAAAAAAAACACACGACACACAGACTGGCGGACCAATACCAATAAGAAGAACAACGTCAACAAAAATAATAATAATAAACACGACTCCGGGCTTGTAAAATGAAGCTTCATTCATCACGAAAAACTCTGGGTCTCTGACCCATGGAGAATATTGTAGGTCACAGATTTGGATGCGTGGGCAGACATGATGGAAACGGGGCTAGATCCGATTACGGCAATTTCCAGGCGGAGTGGAACCGCAACGAGCAGCACCAGCCCGGGTGGTTGGTCTTCGTCAGAGCTCGACCTATCAAACATCATCTCGAGGTCATATCTGCGAGCTACCAGATCTGCCATGCAGGATTCCCCAGGCTGAGCCTGTCGCCACGTGAGAGCACGACTTATTGTGTTCGTGACATACTCCTCACCTTCTCCTTCTCGATGAGTGATGGGATGAAGCTTCTCTTATCTGCTGGCCTGTTGGTCACCGGGTGGATCATCGTCTCGCTGGAGAAGAAGTCTACATAGGGCTGGGGGGAGGGAGAGTCAGAATAAGGCCTGTTTTACACAGCACCACCCCCCCCCCCCCCCCAGCAGCCCAGCTCAAACCCACACGCGACAGCGATGAGAACATTTGTTGTGTCAGGACACACTGTAACGTTAAACGTCCTGCGGAGGCGGCAAAACGAATTTGCAGGTAGCTAATACGTTTAAGGATCCTTGTAGTGCGTTCCTAATAGCCCAGAATGAAATTTAAAGCTGCTGGTTAAATGCTCTTTTCTGAAGTATTACTCACATTTCCGGCGAGTTAAGAGAGGTAGGGCTTTATGGGCAATGTTTGTGTTAATGAAAGCTGCCCCGTAATCCCTGCTTGATGTATGACATAACGGGGGACGCCTTTACGCGTTCTCATAAAGCGCGACTGTGACACGGCTCGGCTCAAACAAACAGCTGAGAAATTAATTCTGAACAAACAAGCAAGATCCCCCCCGCGCCCGCCCTGGCTGGGGAGTGTGAGAGCGCCTTCGTTTGGTGCGCAGATGGGGAGTGCAGGCTGAGGTTAGCTTATGTGGGAACCTATGCGGAGGAGAGCAGTTTTTTGAGGTTAGGCCAATAAAATCCTGTGCAGAATAAAAGCCTGAGGGCATGGAGGCGGATAGGGTGGCGGGGGGTTACCTCATACTCGTTGAAGCTTGCGTCCCCGAAGTGTCCCCTCTGCAGACGGTGTACGAGGTCCACCTGCTCATCTGAGAGCCGGATATCTGTGCCGGTCATCCTGTCGTGGACCGTGCGCCTGTTGGGGGAAGGGGGTGGTCAGCACTGAGGACGCAACAATCTGACGATCCCCAAGGCAAAAGAAGAGTGGCCAGCCAGCCCCAGCGACCCACCAGTAATCCGGATTTTCCATCTTGTCCAAGAACTCATCCAGCTCATCCTTGTTCCTGATGGGCTTGTAGATCTTCTTCCCATCCAGGTCATACCCGATGTGAGGGTAGTCCTGATACCACTCCATGGGGATGTTCCCCACCGTGTTGCGGATGTCCTGAAAGAACCGGGATCCGTCGGGAGTTAATAGTGCCTCGGTTCTGATGAACCCACAAAGTTGAAATTTACCAAAGCCACCCTCGTGACATCAACTCTCCCCCCCTGTGGGTCTTCAATTAACACCCCCGCAGTCTCTTTAAACAATCATACACCATTCCGTAAATCCCCACACGGCACCTGCCAGTGACTTATACAAAGCCATCACTGCCCTGTCCAATCAGAGCCTGTCAGCCAAATGTAACACTGGGCGGGGCGGCTGGGCCTCCCGCACACCTCCCTCACGGCCGGCACGCTGATTAGGCCTCACTCCGGGGGAGTCCTTTCCACACTGGACCAATTACTGGCTGCATCAGAGCCTCTGCAGAGCCAATCAGGACCAGACACACCTGCGTGTGAAGCAGACTGCAGACTAAAGGCTGTGATTCTGAATGCAGACTGGGGGGGCGGGGGGGGGCGACATTACGTCCAAACAGGCGCCACACTGGAAAGCCCATGTCTGCGGCGTGTGCCTTTTATACCTAGATGCGATGTGTTGGGGGGCACGTCCAGGACACAGTGACCAGCCGAAGGTCTCCTTGTCCCAGCATGGAATTCAGAACCAGAACCATGAATGAAATATTAAAGAGAAAAAATGAAGGCCAGACCATCAGCACTAATATGACATTTCCTGCTTGGAAACCCGACCTTCTGGATGTGGTGTAGAGGTATACGTTTTCGAAAGGTCACCCCCGCCTGCCCCCCTGGAGGGATCCGCTCCAGATGGGCCTTGCCTCAGACGCCCCGCTCCACGTGTCAGCCGACGAGAGGTCCCAGGGTGACAGGGTGCACCTGGCACGCTCCGCCCCGCCCCCTAGTGGCCAGTAGCGACACGTCTCCTGACCTCGCGCCCCCCGCTTCCCTCGACTGGCTGCCGTGTGTACAGGGCAGCCTCCGCCACACAGAGCCGCCGACGGGACCCCAGCCCGTATAGAATTTCCCGTGGTGAGGAGTCTCACCCCCTCACTCGCCCTCGGGGAGGAAGCGGGCCGTACAAAACCGTCAGCCAGCGCCTGCTTTCGCCATCATCTCCTCGGCAGACGTTTTTCCGACAGAGGCGAGGACACGGTGTGCGGCGTGCCATGATGGCCCCTGACCGATGGGCCGGAAGCGCTCACGGAAAGGGCAGACTAGCCGAAATAAGGAGGTCAATCAAATAAAAGGAGGTCAGAGAGGGGAGGCATAGCTGGACAGAATATCAATGGGAAAAATAAACAAAAAAACTTACAGAAATCCATCCATCCATAGATTATACAGAACATGGTTGCAAGTAAAGGAAATATTGATGAATTAAAAACTAAATGTAATTAAAGGTCCAGCGATCAAAAGCCAAGATGGTGCATCTCTGAAGCATTCATGTTATAAAAGCCGCTATATATGTGTGTGTGCGTTTATATATGTTAAAAATGTAAAATGAACTTGTAAAGTTTTGCTGCTGTTATAAAAACCACACGTGAGAATATGGATGACCCACCAGGGTGCATTTCCTGGGCGGCAGTTGGGCAGATAATGATTTGGGCACCAGGGACTAAAATTGACTGGTATGAGGGGCTGACATCAAACCATAAGGCCTGAACTCACACCGGCTGCATCCTCACCCCATAACGGCAAATGCACTGTGACATTACTGAGGGGCTTCGTCAAAAATTATAATTAATATTACTATAGATGATGATGATGATAATAATAATACCAACATAATAAATCACGTTGACCTGTCCCGCTGCTGATCCATATGTATCAGAAGCACTCGGAACAGAGACCGCACATCACCACGGCAACACCAGCGGTGAGGGCTCTCTCTTCTCTGTTTCCAGGCCATTATAAACTACTAAAATGACATGGGCAGAGGCAAGGGGCGGGGGGACCCCTCTCCGAGCCGGGTTGGGGCATGCTGGGCCGCTGGGAGCGGGTCCAAAAGGGGGCACTGGCGGGCAGAAGGTCCGGGAGCCTCGCGGAGTGGTGAGAGCGCGGTGGCGGCCTGACAGGATGCCGCGGCTGGCAGACGGCTGCCGCGGTCGGCCTCATTTTTTCCGCTCCTCTGCGCTGCTGACCCCTGCGCAGGATGAATTCCTTGGCTGCCAGATAGCTGGAGGATTGCAGCATGGAATTTAAGAAGAGCGTGACTTCATCCTTTATTATGAAAAAAAAAACAGGGAGATGGCGAGAGCGCCGGCCATTAGGCGGCTAGGAGTGGCATGAAAGCTACCGACAGACTGTCACCGGGAGGAGGGGTCTCATCCGTCAGGAGCGCCCCAAAGCCGGGACACTGCCCCCATTTACGGCCTCTGCAGGCGTGGCGGGCCAGTTTTAAGGGCTTTAACAGACGCTAAAACCGGGAGAACATTCCCGGTTATCGAGCGCGTTTTTGGGGGGGGGATGCTGCTGGTCCAGGTAGCTGGGCTGTTTTTCTTGCAGGAGGGAGAAAATGTAAATAAATTTCAACCTGACAGAAAAATAGAGTGAATTCTCTGTTTAAGTAGAAATATTATCCATTGAAAATTACCGTGATTTTAAACTCAAAAGGGAAAACAAAGGCACCATCTTCAGACACATCAAAAACGCCACTCCTATCATTTCTAGCATCCTCCAGCACACAGAGCTTTACTTCAAGATATGTGGGTTTGTCGTTTGGATTTATGGGGCCCCGTAAGTCTCTCTCCTCTCCGGTACGGAGCGTGAAATATGGAGATTAAAGCTACCGGAGAGTATCGCATTTCCCTGCATTCCTGAGCCGAACCCATGGCTGCTCCTTCCAGTTTGTCAGACAGGAATTACATCATTGCTGTACCCTTTGGAGGAAAGGAAAAGTGGAATACAAAGGAAAGGGTGCAGGGCCACTCACACCCATTTGTTTAATGGGCAGAAGCGGAGCCCGTCTAGACGGAGGGAAAGCACCTTGGAGAGTAGAGAGTGTACCCATTCTACTGGGGCTGTCTGGGGAAAATCAGGTCCACATTCCCAGGTCGCCGCCGTCAGTAAGCGACTGATCTGGCTTGCTGTCACATGACTAAGCACACTCCGTAACCCATGGACACCCGATCTGCTTGTTCTCGGCCCCGACCCCATAAGCAGGGCTGCGGCATGTCACGGATCTGACACATTGTGAAAAGGAAAGAGCGAACTCACCATGCAGCTGTGAATAAACCCTGTCCTAATTCCACAGGTAGGCACAAAAAAAAAAAATAATCAAACAAGAAGAGTCCTGGACCTTGATTAACACGTCTGATGGCTGTTCTAACCTGTGAGGTTAGAAAGGAAGGAGCAGAGATGGGAAGACAGGGGGAGGAGGAGGAGAGAGGGGAGGAACACAAGAGCAGGGGAGAGGAGATACGCTCCTCAGGTCACATCCTGGAAACCGGGGGGGGGGGGGGGGGGGGGGGGGGGGGGGGGGGGGGGGGGGGGGGGGGGGGGGGGGGGGGGGGGGGGGGGG
>JAODKC010000049.1:9384617-9395443 GCA_026777985.1 Mormyrops attenuatus | reverse complement strand
GGAGCGCTTGTTTCAAAGTTGTTTTTGGACAGGGAGGCACATTCCTGGAAGCACAGCATTCCCAGTTCTTGGGGTTAACTGGAAGGAGAGAGCTGCCTGGAACAAGCGTCTGTCAAAATATTCATGAAGCCTTCAGGGTTTGGGGATGGGGGGGGGGGGGAGCTGGCATCCTCACAGGACAAATTAATTACTACTGGCCACTCCTATCCCAGCTGCATATTTTATTATTATTATTTTTTTCCATTTCAGGCATCCTGAATAGCAGAACCAGCCAGTTATCTAAAACCTCTATTACACAAAATTGTACACCGCCCCCCCCACCACAGCACAGGAGAGGAGAAGGGCATCTCTCACCATCACTGTCATGTGACTGAGTAAACCATGTTATGTTTCCACCAGGAGTGGCAGTACAACACACGTCACACCAACGTGTTCACATGCCTCTACACGGCCTTCTCCAGGACCCGAGTGCGTCAGGTAGCGTGGAATAACAACCATTTCGTTAAAATTCTTAATTTTTAAATAACGAATTTCGTTCCTGCATTATTTTTCTGGAAGGAACAAGCATAGGGGCTTGTCCTTCGCTGCCCTTCTGCGAACAGCGGTAGAACGCAGTTAATGTCAACATGGCTGTCACTGTGCATCATGCCGCGGAGGGTCGTCCGCTAATTAGGGATCACGGGGAACGGATTGATGGGGCCCCGTTTCCCCGCGGCCTGTCAAAAGAGCCGCTGTTCGGACTTAACACGTGAAAACAGAACCAGCGTCACAGGGGCAGGGAAACCGGAAGGCGGCAATGGGCCGGCGTGATGTATTCAGCAGCTGTTCACGGATGTGCTTCCCGCTCTGGGTCCGAGGTTCCGGGTCTCCGTACAGGGCAGACGTCTATTAGTGAAGTGTGCTTGATATTCCAGACGTTTATGGACGGTCTGTTTGCTCGGGATTTTTTGGGACAGGAAGGGGGGTGGGCCCGGGTTTCGCCTTACACCACCTGTACATCACACGGCCCCGACACCCGTCTGTCATTACTGCTGTCTCTGTAGGCGGGAAGCGGGGGTGGCCTTTGGGAACTCAGGACCACCTCCACTGGCCGTTCCACCCTCCCCCCAATTACCGGTTGGCACGGAGAGGGGACAGACGCAGCGCGACGCACACAAAAAATCCCCAGCACTCAGACAAAAATAAAATACATAAATGAAATTAAAACCCACATTAAAATGCTGTAGTTTTCATTCAACACTAATTAAACAGGCCAATTACAGCAAAGGCCAGTGCACTAGAGGGCTGTGCACGATGCAGACTTGCCCAACTGAGTTAGGGTTGTCTTGATCCTCTCTCCATTTCCTTGTGGACATTGTCATCAAGACCGTATGTCCACAGATGGCTTCAATATCACCATTAGGTCTAATCACACGTAATGAAACGTCCCAACTTGAATCAGTTAGTGGAAAAACCACAGATTTCAACCCATTTTCTTTTCCATGACTAAAAGGAGGACTTTAAAATTTTATTGGTGGGAGGATTTTTACCACTGTTTTACCATGCTGCATAAATTGTCACAAATGTCCATTCTACATCTGCATCATAAAACAGCAGCAGCTCTAGATTACTTCATGGCTTTTGGGGTTCATGGGTCTTTAGATCAGACCGATCACTTATGGTCTTTGTGTTCACATTCACATGTACCAGAGACCATTTCTACACTCCCTCTGTAACTCTGATTTCTACCTTCGATCTCATAAGGTGCCTCTATAAAACATGCAACGTAAAGGTTCTAGAATATTTTTAGTTTTAAATCCTGAGAGTCGGGCTGATTTAATTTTTAGCATTTCACAGCTGAGCGCTAAAAACATTAGCCGACAAAGCAAAGAAAATATGAATTTTATTTAATTTGCAAAATTGGCCATGGAAAATGCTTTCACCACAGTTAGTTTTACAGAGAATTCAAGCAAATTATATTAACAGGCTCCATGAGAGCACAGCACTTGTAAAGCGTAAGAGGTTAAGTGATACAAAAATCATGGGTAAAAATGAATGTGAATGTGACAGGCAAAGATGGGGGGGGGGGTCATCAAGGAACCTGTCAAGAGCTGCACAGGACTATCACCGTCTGCAGGACCATAAGGACTGATAGCTGAGCAGGACCGCGACTATGATGCAGGCCTGCTGATGGCAGAGCAGGACCGCGATTATGATGCAGGCCTGCTGATGGCTGAGCAGGACCGCGACTATGATACAGGCCTGCTGATGGCAGAGCAGGACCGCGACTATGATGCAGACCTGCTGATGGCAGAGCAGGACCGCGATTATGATGCAGGCCTGCTGATGGCTGAGCTGGACCAATAAGGACTGATGGCGAGGAGGGGCTAATTAGAGAGAGAGAGAGAGAGAGAGAGAGAGAGAGGGAGGGACTGACTGCCTGGCACAGAAGCCAGACTCAATTGGAAAATGACTATGGAATAATGTCCAAAACCAGTGTAGCCCCGCTTAAGAGAAAAAATCCTATCCACACAGCATTCCAAAGAAGAGGTTTTCACTTTCATTACATCATCACAAATCTATTTTATAGACAACCTAATATGGCAAACTTATACATATAAGACAAACATCACCTTTTTAAACCCAAAATATGATGTCCTCCAGCACCTTCCAGTAAAATATCAGATCTTTTTATGGTAACACTTTACTTGATGGGTCAGAAATAATACAGTATTATACTATTACTTATGTATTAATTAACCACAAACTAAGTCTTAGTTACATACTGATTTCATGTCAATTCATCATTAAATGAATTGTGACGCATCTTTTTTCTCAAGAAGTTACTACATCTGTTAATTCTGTAAACCTTTATGAACTACTGAAGGAACTAGTGATAAATAACACAATGGAAATACTGTCCCATGTTTGTTCATCATTAATGAATCGCGGTGCATCTTTTATCTAGAGTAGCACCTATAATTGTTCATGATCTGTACTTCATTAGTGAATGAGCTATTACTAAGTATTTGTGCCCCATCGGGTAAAGTGTTATCCTTTTAATTTGATGGCCTAAGGATGAGTATTTGGGGGCATCTTCAAGTAAATCAATTACATTTGATTGGGATTAATGCAACAAAACCTCATAGGGCTACAGTAAACATCAACCAAGCCAATAAATGTCTTCATTGGTTTGAATAATTAAAAGCATCCCGGGGGGGGAGGTTTGTTGGGGCCAGAGGGCCGAGCGGAGATCACCCACTCCCCATCTTTCAGGTGCTCCCCTCTTTCCATGGAGACATTTCATGCCGCATTTACAGGTCATAGTGGAAGCGGAACACAAATATTGTGTTTAATATCCCAAACCTTACTATAACAACACAGTAAAATGCTCAGTGCACCCACACGCGCCACAGCCCACGAGAGCACCAGAGGGTGGCCACGCAGCCTCACGCACACACATGCGGACCCCGCCCCCTTATGTGAACTCTGTAAGTGTTATTGGTTCTTTCGGCAGAAGGCCGCACTCAGATAGAAGCCTGCCGCGTCGTCCGGGAAACCTGTTTATACGTTTAATACGGCGTAAGCGTGCTCGGGGGAACACAATAAAATAAGGCCTAATATACTTTAACGGTGGAAAACCTAGAGTAAGAGCAATTTCATCTGAGAACAAAAGACAGATCTAATTGCATTTTTCCTTTTGTGTGAGTGCAAGTCCGGCTCCTCTTGACACACAGACACACACACACACACATTAATTGACAACATTGCTTTCCTGGGCCAAAAACAGGTTGCAATTCTCAGATGCGCCCCTCCTATATCTGCTTTGAATTAGGAGTGGGGAGACACTTCCAGACACCTCTGCAGCCCCCCCCCCCCGGGCAGCACGTCAGGCCAGTGAGCGTTACTCAGTCGCTGCCCGCTCTGGTGCTGGGGATCATATCCTGTCAGCTCTCTGACCCACGGCTGGCTTCGGCGCTTTGTTTTTTAAACCGCGGCCCGTACGGATTAAATGTCAGAGCGGCAAAGTGATTATAATCAGATGGCAGACTGTGGGTGGGGGGGGCGGCAGTCTCCCAAGACAGAGATAATAGGCATTGTCATTTGTTACTCCGAAATGTCAGCATTTATGAGGTAACAGAACGTTACATCTAAAGGCGGCACTGTGACTCTTAAAACGTGCTTAATGGAAGATGTCATTTTACGAATCGGCCGCCACTGAAAGGTTACAGACAACAGCTGCGGTCAGATTTTTTATGTTAAGAAAATGGAAAGTTTCATATTTAAAATTAAAGTTATACTTTATGCAGATTTCACCCTCTCCCTAATTCTCAGCAAGTCTGGATTAATTCAGCACGGGATTTTTATTTTATTAACCATCTTTTAGCTTGAATGCTAAAATGTTCCAGATCCAATTATTTTGTTTTTAAAAAATTCTTTCAGTCAGCATGCGCTGACTCGCTAAATCAATGTGATGAAAATCCACCCTCTTCCCAGTCCTATAAAGGCATTTCGTCAGGAGAAGGGTCGCAAACAGAGATAAATCTGAAAGTGAGACTACTTTATATACCTCAAGATTTGAGTATCGAATAATAGGTGGTCGATATTTCCGCGTCACAGCAAATTGATACTTGGGGTCCATGGAGAGCAGTATATCGACAGCAAGTGGTAAAACAATTCAGGCCCGAAATTGGTTTCACAGGGAAAAGGAACCCAGACAACTTTAGATTTCCTTCCAGTTGGTCTGAAAGAAAGAAAAAAAAACGATATATATGGAACAAGATAACCGGACGTATTTCTACATGAGGAAAACATTTCACTACTATTGTATTTAAAACTCAACAAATGATTTATTGTGTCTAATAAAATGACCCTTTAATCTTTATGCCTTTTATTTGGAATTAAACTAAACATCATTCCTAATAAACTGCCACAGTTCACAATGTAGTTAATTTTTTTTTATCCTGCATTAGTTTTATTTTGAATAAAGAGTGTTAAAACACTTCTCAGTGGGAAAAACAGACGGATTTACGTTTACGTCTTCATTGATATTGGAAAATAAAATCTGACACATACAAAACAATGGCCAAATTTGAATCCCATTCAAATAAATTCTGGAATTCAAATAAATAAATCAAAGACATAGAGTAACTACATGTGAAAAGGTTAAATTATTACTGAGTATGGGGGAGTGCAGTGATGATGGTGCAAGTCTGAGGATGAAGCGGTAAGTAGCGGTGTATTGAATAAAATTATAAAAAACAAAATGTCCTATATTTTATTTGCTAAGCCGAACCGTAGAAGAGACGCGGCGCAGTATGGCCAACCCCATAAGTATTACTGCCCACGGCCAGTAACCAGCCCCTCACACTGCAAGGGAAAAAGCTAGAAGCAGCCCAGCTGGTCTGACGGGAGGATCTTAATACAGCAGGGACCACAAACTGGCCCAATCAGACACACCAAACCGGGGGCTCCACGTGCTCTGAACTCGCGAGGTGCCGATCCGGCCCGGCGGCTCGTGCCGACCCGTCGAGCGCCCAGCGGGGAGGGGCGGCCAGACGCAGCTGTGCTTTAAACTGATTTACAGCTGAGGGATTTCACTCGTCATTAATTGAAGCGAAAGTTGTCATTTGCAGAGAGACGGGACGAGCGTGGCTGGAGAAGCCCGCGTCATTAAACCAGCAGACGGACGCTGACCTTAAATGTCAGATATTCATATAATAATAAAAGGATCTGGAAAAAAGGGCAGCCACTAAATAATTTCACATTTTCCAATGAATCCAGACAGAATTCATATAAAAAAAATTAAAATAAAAAAAACTTTATATGCCAAATCGTGTCGACAATAAATAGATGCGTTCTGCTGTGTCATGCAGATTTTTTTTTCCCCACATCTGAACTTCTCCAGAAAATTAAAATCAGTTTAAGAGATCTAAATGCATAAACTGATACAGGACCAGGGACTGCATGTTTTTAAACATGCGACTTTCAAAGACGACCCAAAATGATCTCACGGCAAGATGAATCTCGGTTATGACTTCTGTAAGCGGACTGCAGGATCGTAGCTTCACAGAAGAATGACTAAAGGCAGAGATGAGAAGGATAACAGCAAATTGTAAAAATGTCACGTGTGCCTTCATGATAAAACATCAGTAATAGTTAAAGGTCCTTTATCAGAGCTATTTCTCACAGCTGCTCAATCACCATTGCAATAGGATACCAGACGTAAGCTGATGTCATGAACGTGTAAGATTTCCCTCTTCGAGATGGAGTGACATCATGGGAGTCCCTGGGGGGTGTGTGTCTGTCAGTATTTCGGGAGAACCGGCATTCCCCCACGGTAGGGGAGGAGAGGCTATCAGCCACTCTGGGGAACCCAAAGGATGCTGGGTGCTTTGAAAGGATTATGAAAAAGCTCTGAGGTATCAGAATGAAGACAGAATCCAAAATAAGCAGCTCTAACTTAAAACTCCCTTAAACTCGGACTGGATCCTCTCCGCAGTACAGCCGGCACTTAGTGGGTTAAAAGAGAACCGATAGTAAGAGAGTGGATCCACTCCGGCTGAGCCAGGCAGCTCTGGGATTTGCATACGCTATAAACGGGGCGGGGGAGGCAACGGACCCTCCCACTAGCTATAAAGTCTAACCATACTGAGAACCCCGGACAGAAATCACACGTGTTTCCGAGCGACAGGCAGGAGGCAGAGTGAGGGGAACAGAGACGGCAGGCAGACCCCGAGAGAGCCGGCCCCCCGGCGCCCCCCCCCCACCCTCCTGCCAGACTGCCACTTTTACAGGAGGAGAGAAAGAAAAGAGCTGTCTCACGGGAGATTTGCCGCCGAGCCATGAGCAGCGGGAAAGCTGTGAGGTCGCAGGAGTAGCTCGCGGCACCCTTTTGTCCTGCCCGTCCGCCACACGGTGCCTTGCCGGCCCCATACGTGAGAGGAGTGGGGGGGGGGGGCTACTGTTATTTCCTGACTGATAACACCGCGTGAGAGCTGCCCCGCCGTGCAACAGCCGGCCCGCCGCGGAGATGTCCTTCGCCATGGTGCGCCCGGCGCCTGGCCGCTTCCTTTACGCCGAGATCAACATGCTCTCCGAGGACGAGGAGAATGGCAGCGAGAGCTCGGGCTCCGATGACAAGTCCTTCCGGATGGATGGCTCCGGGTACGAGCTCAAGGTGGGCAGGAAGAGGAAGACTGCAGCGAGCCGGCTGGTGGTGCCACAGTTGCAGCTGGGCGAAGGCCGGCAACGGAACGCGGCTAACGCCCGCGAGCGCGACCGCACCAACAGCGTGAACACAGCCTTCAGCGCCCTGCGCACGCTCATCCCTACCGAGCCGGCCGACCGCAAACTCTCCAAGATCGAGACGCTGCGCCTGGCGTCTAGCTACATCTCACACCTGGGCAACGTGCTGCTGGTGGGTGAGGCTTGTGGAGACGGGCAGCCCTGCCATACCTCCTCCTCCTACTACCACCATGGCTCCCCGGCGCGGGATGCCGACATCTCCCAGCCCAAGCAAATCTGCACCTTCTGCCTCAGCAACCAGCGGAAGATGGTGAGTCCCCCCCGGCTCAGCTCCGTGCCGGTCAGCACCACAACACTGCACTCCTTCGGCATCACATTCAAAAGAATCATGCCGCTGCCTCGAAATTTTCCATGCAAGGTCAAAAAAAAAAAAACCCAGAAACTTATTTTTGCCAAAGTCCCAGCGTAGGGGCGAAAAAAAGCGATTAACGCTCCTGAAAATAAATGGCTATCCTGCCAAATTTAACACGCCACGCGCCCGGGAGTGTGTCACACAGTTTTGTCACCTGTGAAAGCTGAACCAAGTCCAAATCCGGTCATGTTAACCTCTCGTTTTAGCCTGTAAAGCTAAGAAAAAAAATAATAAAAAAATGCAATCGAAAACTGCACAAACAAATTGGAAACTGAAACGTTTCCCGTGGTGCTGTGGAGAGCCATGGATTTACTCCCAAACATGGAACATGGGCGGGAACGGGGCTGGTCTGTCCAGCTCAGATACACCGTTATCGGGCACAGAGAGCTCTAGCATGGCCTGGTAGAATCGGGCACAGCCAGGAACAGCACCCTGCTCTTGTTTACAAGATGAGACTTGCCAGCCCAAGGTGTGTTATACTTTTCAGTACACTTTGTACCTTGTTTCAAAATATAGAATCACCATAATAAACGGGGGAAGCGTCAGACGCAGGATTTCGGGAAGCGGAGCCCTGTCCACGCGTGTAACGGGAGAAGCAGCGTAAAAACTAAAAATGACGGATCGTGCTCTGTGCTGAGAAAAGCACAAAATACAGGCCCCCAAAACAGAGACCGAAGCGCAATTTAAATTTACAAGCCAAGGGTGGTGGAGGGAAGGGGGGGGTGTTTAAATTTGAAACGCACCATATGCTTGAAGCGTTTAAAGTCAGCTAGGAGAGATTTGCTCTCTGACTATTCATAACCACAATCGGAACTTTTTTCCGTTAAACTTCAAGTGCTCCTAAAAAATAATAAAAAACACTTAAGCCGTACAACTCATCTGACAGAACAAGACAAATTTGACTGGTTAGAAATCTTAAATTCTCTTTAATTTTCCAGTTCCAAAATAAATCCCCCAAAAATAAAAAATTAAATAAAAACACATGCTTAAAATAGACAAGTACATTTTTCGCCAAAACACCAGAGGTGCAGTGACGGCTTCGGGGTTTTCTAAATGCGAAGCGTTGCCTAAGTAGAGGGGATATAAACACCTCATCCTGGGAAGATTGTGCCGCTCGATCCGAGCCCAAGCCCCGTCCTGCCAGACAGATGCAGTGCTCTAATCCCAGCTACTGCATACAAACCACAACTCTCCAATCCCCAGTAGCTCCTGTCCCCCAAACTAAATGCAATTCTCACACACACAAATCCTGGTCAAACACATCAGGCACCGTCAGATTTGCATGTGAAACAGTGGCTGCATGATGCTGTCGGCCTGTATGTTCATGTAAAACCTAACGGGTTGTCCATCGGTGACCATATCCGGATTAACGCGGCAAACTAACGGCCGCGGAGGCTGCTTATCGGGGTGCTGTATCGTCCCACTGCAAACGCTGGGTAATAAATCGGTTTGGTATCAATAGGAACGTGCCAGATATCAAAGGCGCTGATGGGACTGATGCCGAGTTCATTCAAGTTGGTTCTGAACAATTTCCGATAAAGAGATGCACACCCACACGCTGACCAATCACTCGCATCACGCCGTATCCCTCAGCCACTAGCGCGTGAGGCTTGACGTGTGCCTGATGCGGGCCTGACGGCCTGTCCCTTCACCCGTGAAGGTGTCTGGCCAGGCCCACCAGGCCGTCTCTATTTGGGAGTCCTTACAGCTAACAGGGGCACCATCGTGCTCTGATAGCGGAAATGCAGTCTGGTGGATAGAAGCAGTCGCCTTATTACAGGCATGTAGAGATGTAGCCACGGTCAAAGTCACGGTGAAAAACCTGCATATCGATGGACAATATTCCCTCTGGATGGACGCCGTCCAAACCCCCCCTCCCAAGCAGAATAAACCAGCAAACGAGATAATGGCCTTTTAAATGTTTTTTCTTCCCATATTACATCCTTGTCTACGCTATTTTTTGGTTGGATGATATGTGAGACAGATTGGGCTCTCTCTTTCATGTTGGGGTTAAAACCTGAAACCCCCCTCCCCACTTTAAACCACACTCCCTCCCTCCTTCCTATTTAACACTCATTACTCTATGAAATGTACCAGCAAGCCAAGGCTAATTTCTACATTCCCTGAAATAAAACAAAAAAAAAATGAAGTAAAAACAGACGCTGTAGTCGATCAAAATTTGAATGTAAATATTTGCTTAGATTCCATATGTCACACCAGGGTCACCTTTATAATTACAGGGACCCCTCCCTCCGCGCCAGGGCTGGCGCTAGTTACATACTAGCCGTTAACTCTGCACTCGTGGAGGACGCCGATAAACCCGCTCTTTCTCCTGGATTCGGTCAGGTCTGGCACCGTTTTGTGTTTTCCCCAAACAATAATCGCCACGCAACCCAGGCACTTTATGCAAGAGCATCTCGGGACGAGCGGTCGGCACACCAGGCCGACACAAAGTTTGACTGCTCGCCGTCACGAAATCTTCTGGAAGGATGGCGGAGTTGCGTTCTCCCCGCATCTGACTGCGAGGAGATGCGCAGCTGCGAGCGCCGCCGTGCTCCGACGCATGGGCTGCATTCCTTCCTGTTAACGGCTCCAACAGGTGACGGGCCACCCCATGGTGCTGCGGGATGGCATCACGCTCACTGGAAATGCCGGAGAACGGTGACGGGGCAGTGGGTGGCTAGGTGCGCTCGCAATATCAGCACACGCTGCTGTAAACATTCAAGGAGAAAATAACCCATCCGCCCCCATCATGGGGGGGGGGGGGGTGTAAAAATGTACCCCATGCGTGGCTATACTAAAATTTCGGGCCGTCCCACAACACCTAAGATTAGCTGACAGATATGGAGATTGGGCATCGAAATGGTGACACATTTGCGTAGCAAAATGGGCTATGTCTTAAAACCTCTTCTGCTGACATTGGTGTCGACTGTTTTTCGAAATGCAACGGCCTCCCCACACTAGTGATACACGTGGAGGGATAAAGGTGACCCGCCCCGGCTTGGTGTGGAGGGTCATGACCGTGTTGGGACCGGGCTGCGACCAGGAGCTGCTTTAAATAACACCCCCCGGGCTGCGACAAGGCTTGGGCTAAAGTTACACGCTCGAAAACCCAAGGTCCCCCCCCCCCCCCCGCGGGCCCCCGGGCCCCCCCCGGGGGGGCCGCGGGCCGGGCCCCCCCGGCCCC
>JAODKC010000049.1:9349847-9378639 GCA_026777985.1 Mormyrops attenuatus | reverse complement strand
TCCCCCCGCACTCTCCCCCCCCAACCCCCACCCCCGCGCACCTTTGAGGGTCCCCAGCACCATGGCCCAGGGTCCCGCTCGCACAGCCGGAGCGGCACGCGATGCGTCCGGCCCGGGCGAGTATTCTGTGTCAACATTCGGCGAGTTGGAAAAACACGAGCGGGCGATATTTAAATCTACTCCTAAACGGAGATTTCCTGCTGACAGCCCCATGACAAGCCAAAATCCCACCTAATTCACTACCGAACTGTCAATTCCGAAAGACCGGTATTGATTTCAGCTGACCTGTGGGCTCGGTTGGGGGGGGAGGGGGCTTGAGCGGCAGCGCAAAGCTTGGCCTTGGGCGCTCCAAGCACACACAGCTGACAGTCAGGCACAGGGAGCTGCGGATTACTGAGCAGTTTCTGGCAGTTCATTCCGGATCTGCCAACAACAGGCAAATGTTGATGAACCGAGATGAGAGTCGTGGCCCACAAAAACACTAGGGTACAGGTGAGAACGTCGGATTCGGAAAGCTAATGAGCCTGCGCAGACGCCGTCGACAGCTGGATCCATCCACGTGGGCCAGGCGGTAGCCGGAAGCATCTGGAAGTGCCAGGAGAGACGGTCAAGTGATGACGAGTGCGGGCGAGGCGCCGAGGTCGGAGGGGGACAAAAATGGGCCATTAGCGGGGCCGTCCTCCTGGACAGACAGTGCAAAGGCAGCCGAGCCGTCGAGCTTAACGAGGGTCGTGGCATCGATCCGAACAACTGCTCTACACAAGCCAGAAAATCATTCATTTAGACGCCCCACTGAAAAAAATAAAAACGCCTCAAACGCAGGCGGACATGGCGATCCAGGCCGAGGCTTACTGTCCGAGGGCTCCGAACCAAAAATCGCCCGGTTTCCTGGCATATTTCATAAAATCCTTTCTTTCTTTAAGACGTTTTAATAACCTGCCACGTCAAGCTCAGCGAGAAATATATGAATCATTTACGTCTTTCATCTCCCCACCTTGTGAAAATCTATTTAAGCCAAATGGCTTTAAGCAAAACGGAATAAAGGTTGCAAACCTCGAAGCCTGTCTACGGGAAAAGGCCGCGGGGCCCAAATCAGAAGCAGGCGACGA
This sequence comes from Mormyrops attenuatus, assembly GCA_026777985.1. Classification (NCBI taxonomy): domain Eukaryota; kingdom Metazoa; phylum Chordata; class Actinopteri; order Osteoglossiformes; family Mormyridae; genus Mormyrops; species Mormyrops attenuatus. The sequence continues at coordinate 9,377,530 of JAODKC010000049.1, read as the reverse complement.
CTCGGGAGAAGGCGGCGTGCAGGTCCCCTGGCGGCTTCCATGAAGGAAGTTTTAGTGGCCGCTGAGAGCTGGCGAGGCCCCTCCCTTCCTGCTCGGTAGCGTGAGCCTTTTCACTATGGCTGACATGGCAGGGCACGGGATGGCTCACTGCGAGGGGGGGAGGGGTTCTGGCAGATTGCTCAGTTCTGTATTCAGTCTCATACAGGTTCTACCTCCCCGTAATTACCTATAGAGGGTGTGATTGCCTGCCCCCCCACCCCCCTGTACTCCCACCTCTCGGAGCCGCCAGTGGGAGCTCTGGGCACATGGATCCCCCCTGCCTGGTAATGGCTTTGATTTCCGCTCCCTTGTCTCATTCAAACCAGTGGCCCCCGTTACCCTAATTGATTCGATCTCAAGGCAGGAAGAAAAGGCCCGGCGGTGGCCAGTGAAGGGGGGTCAGGCATTCGATCGGGCGCACGGGGCTCACGATCCTGCACCGCAGCTGACTGGAGTGCTGGAAGAGACACAGGCCAAGGGAGGAGAGCGGGAGAGAGGGGAAATCCCCGGAGAAGGGGCCCGGCGAGTTCTGTCCCCGCCGGCCGGGCCTGGATTTTAATGCTGGAAAAATCCTTTTCTGCTGTCAATCTGGGCCTTTAATAAAAACATAAAGTATAGCACTGCGGTCGCTCTCGCTCCCATTACCCCGCAAGGATGGAGTGCAGGGGTGTCTGCGGAACTGTGAAAATCCCCCGTTTTATTGCCCTCAGCCGGCACTGGAAATTTGGGATCGTTCTAGATCCCATCTGGAGATCATTACCCCGCCAGCACCTGGAGCTCTCCCAATCACGAAATTAAACTCTGGGATTACAGATTCCTTAAAGAAAATAAAGAAAATATAATAGAATGAAATGCACATACACACATGCACCAGACATGTGCCGCGTTCAGGCCGGTGGGTGGAGGGTGGATGGAGGTCAGTGGGGGGAGAGCTTACCTCACAGAACAGGGGAGCCCCACCTTATCACACCAGACACCCCCATTGCGTAATTCGACAGAGCAAAGTCAACAGCCGACATTCCCAGGCCGTTCTCAGCTTTAGGGTGGCACAACATGAACAGAATTCAGGCCCCTTGCTGAAAGCTCATACACACACACACACACACACACACACGCACTACTGCTATCAGGGCATTTCACACATACACATACACACGCACGCGCACACACACACACACTACGGCTATCAGGGAATCTCTCTCACACACACACACATATACATACATACATACATACATACATACACACACACACACACAAAACAACACATTCTGAACAGAAAAAAGAAAATGGAAATAGATGCAGTCATTGAAGAGGACACAACTGACACAAGGTGATGCAAAGTCAACCCTGCCACCATGGGGGGGGTGACTCAGCTGGCTGGTGGAACTCACCTGCAAACAGCGCTACCAGGAATTAGTGGCATTCTCTCCCCTCACAAAATGAGCGCAGCACTGCGCCCCAGAAGACCCCCACCCACCCGCCGCCCCTGGTTCATTTCCCCTCGCCTCCATTTGATTTAAATGTCTGCGTGTCTCGCCTTTCGCACCTCCGCGCGCTTCAGTCCAGGCTCGTTTACGCGCCAGCATAGGGTTTCCCCCTGGAACCGGCAGATTCGCTTTCATTTTAATCGCTATTTTTTAACTCCTTTCCAAAAATCCAGACCATAAATCAGCCGCCGTCGGAAAGCGCGGCGCACGTCGCCACGGCGATGCGCGAGGGGGCCGTCGCGGGCTTCTGTTACTGGCCCGGGTCCGTGTGCAGAGGGAACTCCGAGGGAATACCAAGGGAATGCCGAAAACAGGCCTCGGAGAAGAAGATCGGCAATGGGTAGCGTGTGTCTGACCAAAAAAGGCACACACGTCACTCTGTATGACTGGCAGAGTCAGAGCTGGGCCAGGAAGCCCACGGCAGCCACCCAGGCTTCCCGGGTTCGAGGGCTACAGGATATTAAACCTGCCAAAACAGCAAAAGTCAAGGAGAATTCAAAAACAAACCAGGAGACCTAGAGCACAACCAGCTCATGGATCACTATCTACTTCTCAAATACAGAGTAAACATTAGTCTTACACTTTGCTGGCAATTTCACCTGATTTATGTTTTTAAAAACATAGTAAAACTGCCTTCTATAAGTGTTTCACTGCACAAACAAAAGTCATCCTATTTACACATATACAGCATAAATATATACTCACACATTTTACAGGTCAAAATAAGTGGCTATTTACACGGTTTTCATTGATGTTGATGCTTCATGTTCCCCTCTATCAAACCACTTCGAACCACGAGGGGGGGGGACGATGGAGAAGGGAGGCTGTACACCTCCGGACCCAAATGTCATGGGGGACGGGAAAGCCGAGATACAGGACAGACAACTGCAGCACCCGTCTGTTTCGGGGGGTTCTAAACATGACCCCCCTAAATGAAGCCAATGCAGCACCTCTGGCTTCTTCGAGGCTTGTCTGAACCGAGCAGGCGAGTGACTAATTGGAGGGAGCCCGCATCCCCCCCCGGTATTCTGAGGAAGTTTGCTAAGCACGCCGCCACCAGGCCCCCCCGGCCGGCCCGCCCGCGCCTCTCCCACCACGGGGCTACTGAATTCAGTCCCCCCGCACCGCTGGGCCTTGCAGCGGTAGCTGCGTGGGGCAGGAAGCCGGGGTTGGGGGGTGGGGGGGGGCAGGATTTCTATTCCACAATGTGTCTTCATTCATTTCACACTCCACATGGAAAAGCCATTGCGGGGAGAAACCTCTTCCTCCCGGCGAGATGTTCTGCCGGCTTACGTATTCCCTTTCAGTCCGCGAGCAGGAAATGGCCCTTTATTACCAAAATGTATTAAAAAAAAAAAATACTCATTTGAAACTTTGCGAGGTTTTGTTTGTAGACAGCGTGTGCCGAGGGCCGCTCACGGCTCCGGAGCAATTCAATCTGCTGTCCAGGGGCGGGGGGGGCTCGTCTGGAACACGCCAAGCCGGACCAGGCCACGGACCACCGCAGCTACAGCAGCACACCGGGGTGTACCCTGAGCGTGCATGGGCCCCCAGGCTCTAAGGTTTCTAATAGGGCCTCTTCCTGAACAAAAACATTTAATATTGCTGGGGGGAGAGATCGCCAAGGAGTCTGACACCATGGATGACAAATGATCCTAGTTTCCGCTCACCTCAATCGCCTCAAACAGTTTTGACAAAAAAAATAAACACTCTTCTGAAAAGTAGGGGGAAGGGGATTTTACTAAACAAGCCCTGCAGAGAAGTCCCGAAATGCTAAGTGTATGGGGGGAACATGCATTAGAGAGGCTGTTGGCAACCTTTTCCAGAAACATTTTTGACGGGAGCGGTTTGGGAAGGCTAATCTTTCCATGTCAGGAGCACATTAGACGTTTCTCCTGGGAGGAAGCCTGTCGGCCTTCGTTCGCCTGGGTGGGGGGTGGCAGGCGGGGGCTCGGAGCCCTCGCGGCCCAGTACAAACCCAGCACTGTCGCCTCACCGGTTGTGAAGAAGCCAAACTGAGATCCAGGAGCTAACAATACGTAGGTTCTCCTCACAAACATATGAGGAGTTCCACCCGACAGAGTCTTAGAATCCATTTCACGGCTCACGTCCATAACGCGACTATGCCGGAGTTTGTCCGACCCTCCTAACCAGCACCACTGCCCACAAAACATTGTTATGAAATGCTCCTCATCCGAGGCCAGTTGGCAGAGACCGGGTTCAGTTTGGGTTATACAGCCTGGGAATTATACAGACTGTGGCATGGCGAGGTCAGCAGCTCTCAATGGACCCGGTAAATTTAATAGTGGGGAGAGAACAAGTTGCACCGTACACACATGTGTGTGTCCCGACGTCAGCCGCCGCAGGGGGTGTCCACTTGGAACGGATGGATGAAAAGAATAAAAAGAGCCTGCAGCGGTATCCCAAACCACATATTTTATGGCGAGGTTTTTTGAAAGATGTAGACCTCCATTCAATCAAAGCACTGCACACAAATTGAGCAAAGGAAATATACAACATTAAAATTTATCTATTCATGAACTTACGGGAAGCACCTGGCAAGAATCAAAACACAGTCTACCTACCATGGGGCAAAAACTAGTGGTGGACTGACATGAAAAGTTTGATCGATACTAGGGCCAGCCGATATTATATCGCGCATGTGCGATAATCGTCAGGGCTTCAGATGACAGGCCGAACGTTTCTGATGATTATTGTGCACATCCAATATAATATCAATATGATATTGCCCAGCCCTAAATCGATACCAATAAGCAATAATTTGTATCTAATATTCCTGATACTGATAATTAATAAATCAGTCAAACTGATGCGGATCACATCATTACTTAAGATTTTCGGAATGTGTGTATCAACCATATCATACAACCCAGGCAGTGAAACATCAGTGATTCACACATTAACTGCGCACTGCATGTGTCACACACTAGGTTTACAGATTCTCATTTTACTAGAGTAGCTTGGATAATTAATGTGTGCTTACTAATCACGTCACAGGCAATGTAATCCAATAACATTGCATTTTGTTGGCATATCACTGAAACCAATGTATTTAGACCAGTTACTCTAATCGTTAATTTTATATATTGTTTTTATTGCAATAAATCATTATATTCGTTCATAACATTTTTATTCTGTATTTTGAAGGCTTGCTGGGTATATGCTGCACCTATCCACTGACCTGTAATTTGTAACTTCTTATTTAGGTCATTTCTGCTTTTAGCTCCACCCCCTCAGCTCAATGAAGCACTCCATTTGGCTTACACTTATCAGAAATTCACAAGGAGTTTTTTTCTTCTTTGTCAAAATCCATTGGCCACTGGCAAGCAACTTCAGCCACATAACTAGCGATTTGCAAATTTAGTACTGAAGTTGTAAATGCATGAACTGTGATTCATAATCGTAAGGTGAACGATGTAAACTCCTTAATTAGAATTCGTAATTGTAAAACGAGGATTGCACATGAAGCTTAGACAGCAGGCATAGGTACACATTTGCAACTCTGAAAATGGAGTTTCATGAAATTACGAGATCGTCATGACATTTAAATACGATCACTATAGATGCCAATTTATCTCCAAGCTATGCAGCCACAAGCCTAACTCTATAAACCACAGAGGAAAATTCCTTTACTGACTCTTCACTGAAAAATCCAACCTGTTTTTAAACATGCCGTTTTGTCTAGTTATTGCTTCCAGCGAACAGCCCCCCCCGCCGGCCCACCGGATCCTCACCTCCTCATCTGAAGTGTCCTGCTCATACTCGTCCCCCTGAGGGGGGGCCCCGCTGGACCGCTCCCCCAGCTCGGGGGCTTGCTCCAACTTTCCGCTCTCCGTTCCTCTTGCTCGCGAAGCCCTTGCCTTCCGTGCAGCCTTTCCTCCATCGGGCGCTTTTTCACCCTGGTGCGAAAAATCAAGGTCAATAAAAATAAAAAATAAAAAATACAAATGCAGGGATGATGAGCGTGACCCATTTCGGAGCTGTGCCGGCCTTAAGCTGCCAGTACGGCCTCATCTCAAGGATGCGCTTTGCATTTTGAGGCCTGGTCACATTTCTAGGCCACTCTGCGATTACAGAGGTTCATCCGTTCCTTCCGGCATACGTGGGCCTCCTAACATGATTTACACATACAGACAAACACAATTCACTAAGAACCTGTCATCTTCCTCAAGGCATCCAGGCACAGATGAAAGAATCCCTACAAGAAGTTACTGTTCAGCCAGCCAAGAGTCACATGACCAAATCTCTGACAGACAAGCTGGTGGTGGTGGGAGTTTAAAATGAGCCCTCCCCCCCCCAATCTTCAGAGGCAGGTGAGTCAACCTGCGCTGATTTACGTGTCTCCCGTGACAGAGCGGATCCTGGAGTCGAGTACAAACCGAAACACTTCCTCCCTGATGTCTAGTTAATCCGACATCACGGCGGTCTCGAGTAACATCCCCCGACTCAAAGCGGAGCCCCCCCCCAACCCCCAACCCCCAACCCCCCGTGCTCTGAGGACTTTCGCAGAGGATTCATTTGATAACACCCCCCCAAGGCTCAGGGATGGGAGGGGGTGCTTGTGTACCGTCTGGACTTATACGTAGTGCGTAAAACTCCACAGGGCTCAGCAGGAGAGCAGCAACCTTAAGTGGTGTTACAGCGGAGGTCTAGGGATGATAACGGGCTCAATCTGTTTACAGTAAAAAAAACAAAAAAACCTGGGGGCCATGTGGGCCCAGATGACTTGTCCAGATGATGCACAACCAGCCAAAAGCGTGGAAAGCAAGAGCTCTGCTAAACCTCCAGCTGGGACGGACCACCAGCCCATGGGGACAGCCCCCCCCACACACCCCCAAAACAGCCCCCAGTGATGAATGACAAGCCAACAAACAGATCCTCAAAAAAATAGGAAGACTGCATTTAGTCAGGTGGTGTTTCCTGACTTTGCATTTATTCATTTTAACATTCATTATAACGTTTTAACGTTCAACTCATAAATCCCACCAGCCTCATTCGGCGCACACCCACTCTGCTACAAGCCCATCGACATCACCTGGGCAGACACGTGAGAAACAGCACAGGAAATGGTTTTCCGCTCAAAGCTACTGCTTCGCTTGGGAAAGGAAAACACAGGTCCGGGTCCTGAGTAAGTGGGCGGGTTTGGGCTGAAGTAGGTGAATAAACCCCTGCACAACTAACGGGCCGAGGACCGACCCCCCCGCACAGCCAACGGGCCGAGGGCCGTGCCCGACCCCCCCATACAGCCAACGGGCCGAGGGCCGTGCCCGACCCCCTGCACAGCATACAGGCCGAGGGCCGTGCCCGACCCCCCCGCACAGCCAACAGGCCATGCCCGAACTCCCCCTGCATGGCCAACGGGCCGAGGGCCGTGCCCGAACTCCCCCGCACGGCCAACGGGCCGAGGGCCATGCCCGAACTCCCCCGCACGGCCAACGGGCCGAGGGCCGTGCCCAACCCCCCCGCATGGCCAACGGGCCAAGGGCTGTGCCCGACCCCCTCGCACGGCCAACGGGCCGAGGGCTAACGGGCCTGACGCCCGCACAGCTAACAGGCCCTGCCTGGTCTGGCCTCTCGCACAGCTAATGGGCCGGGAGCCAGGCCCCTTCGCTGGTGGAAGTGGATCAGACATGTCTGCAGGACGGCCTTCCTGCGTGGGCGCTCGCGTGTCACAGACACAGCCAGCACCGGTAACCTGAACCCCACGCCCACTCATGCTCCTGGAGCAGAACTGGGACGCGGCAGCGAGGGCTCCCAGAGGGCCCATAAAGCGAGCCGCCGGGTGCCTGACAGGCCGAAGAACCTTGCCAGCTGAGCCCACGGATTTAAAAAAAATAATAATAAAAAAAGATGGAGCTGAGCAAATTCAACACCAGCGGGGGGCGACGACACGTCCCCCTAACGAAGGCTCATCGGCATGGGGGTTTCAAGGCCCCAAATTAGTTCCAGGTCTTTTCAATAGGATAAACATGACGTTTCGCCAAAATCCACCTAATCCTACACATCCAGCCCTTTCCTGTTTTAGAAATTGTCATTATCTCTTTTTAATACCAGTAACTGGCAAAGGAGAAGCTTATTCTAAGTCTCGACAGATACTGGAAGCCAGGCCTGGACAGGGAAACCTAGCAGGACAGAGGACAGCGTGCAGTATCCCAGCAGGTCGTGGCCAGAGAGGACGAGAGAAAGAAAACAGCATCCAGGATCCTACCTACACAACACTGTAGAAAAGCGTCATCTGTGCAATTGTGAAACAGCTGAAGACCGTCACCTGGCGACGGTGCATTTCCGCACTACCGCGGTTTGGTTATTCATAAGCTGGCCTTGAACAATTAAATGGGGATATTTTTGAAATGAGCCAAAAGATCACAGAAACTCACAGCCGGCCCGGACAGCAAACGTAACCATAAACATACAAACAATACTGAAAATGATTTGGATCTCATAAAATCATAGAATTCATAAATAAGTTAAATTATTTGTCAGTGTAAGTGCATACTATATCTTTAACACTGAAAGTTATTTTTTGGTATATATTACAAAAAAACTCCCATCTCTGTCTCGACAAGCAGCCTCAGTCATGCGTTAGCCATCTTTCTCTCACGTTTCTCACAGTAACTTTTCAGTGCCATTCATTTTGCATGTTTAATAATTGGCCCAAGTACGAGTCACACATTTTCACATTTGCGGGGATCTTACGCTCCTAATCCTCGCGAATGTGACGGGGAGACTGTAAAATATTATATTTTAAAATACTCCAGCAGTGTAACTTTTTTTCAGCTTCCATGTTACAGCACAGACCCATGTGTACATGTCTTAGAGGTATTTGAAAACGGTCATGTATAAGAATACGTTTAACAGACCATTCATCAAGGGAACCAATACTGCCAAAAATAATTTATATCCACTCGAAGAAAAGGCATCTTTAAGCAGGCAAAAAAGAAAAAACTTAGAAAGAAACTGAAAATTCCAGGTATGCTGTACTGAGATACACATACTTTTAAAGTATTTCTCTGATTCACTGCATCTACAAAATGCAAAGTCTCTGTTAAATGTCAAAAGAAGCATGCCTATCAATATCAAGACTTGGTAAAGGAGATTATTACTTATCATAAAATAATTGATTTTCCAGAAAACAAACGTCTTCCAACCTGAACCTGGGCTGGTCCAGAACTCTGACCACAGGGGGGCGATAGTGCGCAGAGAGACGTCGTTTGACTAAGAGCTCAATTTTAAATTAACTAAGAGCTCAATTAAACTGGTAAACTGTCAAAACCACATGCCAAAGGCCCTCACAGCTCAGGAGTTTATCAATCTACCACTTTTTTAGTTTTGATACAACATTTTATATTAATTAGAGCTGCATCAATTTTAACATTGACATCAATGTTACACAGATGCAATTGTTACATTGCAAGACTGTGATAATCAACTGGGTTGAGACCATCATCATCGTTAAATTATGCTAAAGCATTTTACTGTCATATAAAACAAGCAAGCGTTGCAATTTTAAGTATTGTTCCATTTCAAGATTATGTAGTATATCTTAATAAATCGGTCTGAAGGTTGCTTCCGCTGCTTTTGCATGAGCTCCGCATATGCTCTCTGAGCCAATCATAATAATTTTCGTCCTTGCAGTCAGACTGACTCACAGACAGTGGCGCATGCGAGGAAAAATTAGTGAGGGAAAAAAGCGAACAAGGACTGGTCACCGAAAGACATTCGTCTTCCGCTGCAGGGAAATATTTTGAAATCAAAAGACAATCTCAAACACTGCTCGGCACTGTTTTGTGGCTATTGGCACAACTCACAAACACCACCAGAAACTTATCTAATAGAACTTATTATATACTGAATCACTAAGGTTTATTTCAGGTCAATTTGTTTTATAAATATTACAGTATTGAAAATGTGCTTTTTTTTTCCATTATCATGCAGCCTCAGCTGGAGGATGGTGAAGATGATGACAGATTATAACAAGCAGAGATACCATCCTATACCATACCACACCATCCCATATTATAACATACCATCCCATATTATTCCATACAATCCCATATTATACCATACCATCCCATATTATACCATACCATCCTCCAAACAGTTTTCCTGGCCAAGGCTGCAGGGTGGCCTGTACCCCATCCCAGGCAGCACAGGGCTCAAGCCTAGATGGGATGCTGCTCCATCCATATATAAAACCACACACAATCAAGCACTTTGGAAAATTAAGAAATGCCAATTAACCTAACTGCAAAAGTGTACTGCGGGAGAAAACCAGACTACCCAGAGGAAATAGAGTGGGGGAAGAATTCAGACCCCTATCCCTGCAGGCATGAGGCCACAGGGCTGCCCACTGAGCCAGCACACCCCAGGGCACCTTAAATTCCAGGAGGAAAAGCTTTTAGTCTGTCAGTTTTGTGCTTAAAAGCTGCTGCATTTAAAGAACAGCAGATCTTTTAAAATGCTAACATAAACAGATTACGTAATTCATACGTTAAATGTACTTTCAATAAATAAATGTAATACACAAAACTGTCATACTTTAAGGTATAGGTAGCTACTAGACATATCTATGTTGCAATATCTGTTTAAATGTTTACCTTTCATTAATGAAATTAAGCAATTTGCCCATTTACTCATTACAATGAAATCCAAATATGTCAGAAACAGCTGATTTTGAATATAATGGATTATCGCATAAACTATACTTAAATTAAAAAAAAAAAAAAAAACATACATGAGGTCTAATACACAAACATGGTATTAAACCTGTGGCCTGTACTACGAAGCGGGGTTACTGGCTCATCAGGGTAACGTGTCGGATTTAAGGTGCCACAGTTTAAATGGACCTCATATTCCTTCACTTACATTATGCCCAAACTACCTTAAATCCGACAAGCTACCCAGATAAGCCAGTAACCCCGCTTCGTAGTACAGGCCACTGGGGTGTCAGACTCCAGTCCCGGGGGAGGGGCGGAGCCCTGTTTAGCTTAGTTCTTTTGATTCAGCTCAAAAGCTGTGTGGTAATTAGCACGAGAAGGTGAGCTGAATCAGGTGTGCTAAGTGAGGGGAAACCCAAACGGCTCCGACTGGGGAAACCCAAAGGGCTCCCAGGACTGGAGTTTGACACTCTTGTACTAGACTGTCCAGAACCGGCTTCCTGGTTTACAGAAAAAAAAAATTTACTACTATAAATGTGAATAACATGTTCCAAAAAAGCAACACAAAAGTGCCATTATTACAAACTTATGTAGACACAATGTTCCTGAATTTACCTGGCGTTTGGCTTCTCTCTTTTCACTGAAGGGCTCTTCTGTTGATGTTCCAAGGTTAATGGCTTCTTCGTTATCTTTACCAAGGGATTCCTCATCAGTGTCCTTTGTCTCCTCTACTCCACCTCCACCACCATCATCATCATCATCATCATCATCATCACCAACACCATCGTCATCATCATCATCATCATTATCATCATCATCATCGCTGTCACTTCCAGAGTCCTCCAACCCTGAAAACACACTCTCTTCACTGTCAGACAAGTCGTCATCATCATCTTCTTTCTCCAACTTTTTAGGGAATCCATCTTTTTCGATTTTGAAGAGAGACAGCTGGAAAACACAAGTACTGTATTCTTAAAAGAGACAGCAGACACCAAGCTTTAGAAGCCCGGTTTAGGCTGCGATTTAGTCATTTGCTTCTGTATACCAGATGTAAGCCTATTCATATGCATTACATTCCATTATCTTAAATGCTTTGTTTTTTATACCTGTAGCAGTAAATAAGCATATATAAGCAGTGGTGTGCGGACCAGTTAGCTGGGAAGCTAACTGTTTAACTGTCCATAACTGGAAAAAATAATTATAGGGGCAACCAGTATCGATAAAAAACCAGAAGAATATTTAACAGAATGTCGTACCTGATCGTCATTCTCTTCGGCAACTCTTTTTTTGCCACTTTTCTCTCTCGTTTCCATCACAGCGCCTTCTTTGACTGCAGACCGCGATGCAGGCATGCTGTAGGGACCGCTAACCACGTGGGCGCTGCAGCGAGTCAAAGGTCAAAGGTCAAAGTTTAGCAGATATATAAACGCACTACGTATTTATTTTAGCTACAAATTACCAGCGGACAATACAACACTCGATAACGTTGTACCACTTGTATGTAATATTTCAATATCGTATTGTTTAAACGGAAACTATATTTTGCTTTTAGACCCTAGGTAAGGGTCAAAGTTCAGAAGAGAAATAAACTGCTGCCATTGTTTTAAATGTATTTTAATAAGAATACCACTGGCATAAAATATATTGATTGTGTCTCTCTGCTTATGTCTTATTCATATTGTATTTTTGTGACTATTAATGAAATACATTTCGTTTTTCAGTAGTGATGTCACAAAATGGCGACCGCCATGGAGCTGCTCGGTGTGTCGTTTCTACGCAGTTCGTAAGACTGTCGTTTCGATGGAAATTTCCACTGTTCCCCGTTTGGCAGATGAAAGGCGCTGGATCGATTGACCCGAGGAATTTGTGTTTAAGTGGAAAGTGGGCAACTTTACAGCGCAGCGTTACAGCATCGTGCGCTTTATAGCCTATGCTAGCTGGCTAATTGCTTTAGGCTGAAGTACCGGGCGTGCGGATGTTTTGCTGAATTTGGCTGCTTTCTACTTCGGCTTTGCTTGTTCTTATAGCGGCGCGCAGCTTTTGAAGCGGCCTGACATTATCTGCGTCGTGCGGGCATGGAGTACCACGGAGGCGGTGCCGGAACGGTTCTGCTCAGTGGCAGCAATGTCCCTGCTTTTCTCACCAAACTTTGGACTTTGGTGGAGGATCCGGACACCGACCCGCTCATCTGCTGGAGTCCGGTAAGCGAGAGGGAGACCCACGTCCCGGCCCACCCCCCCCCTGCCTAAACAGTCCGGCTACTTTTATTTAAAATTTACCGATTTGGAGAAAATGATCAAACATTCCGAGCGGCGAAACGGAAAGGTGATGTGCCGCGGACGCAGACAATGACTACTGCAAGCTCTTCGTGTGCCATAATTATTTTTGTTTATCCCCCCAGTTACCCGTTTTAAACGTAGTAAATAGTATTTTAAAAGTTGGTGGCAGTTTAAAGAAGCACTTGTTTGCGTCAAGGCCAAAAGGAGGTGTGACATCATTAGTTTCAGGGGGAACACGGTGACTGGACATTTTTACATGTTCGGATAAAAGTGCCAGTATGGCTTAATTTATTATCTCCAAGAAGTGTGAGAGTCGTCGAAAGAAGTCATACGTGTGTCTTATTAACCTGGTCAAACCCAGTGCTTCACGGTCTAGTTTAACGTCAGCTAGAATTACCATAATTTCGCCTTAAGTTATCAGACGCCTTAAACTAGCTGTTTCCTTTTTAGTTAAACAGCTGTCTAACATTGAGGGATACGACACAGGCTACAACGACACAAGCTAACAAAATGAAAGTGATGTGTCGCGGAAGCAGTACCTCTGAGCCCATAGCCATTGGCTTGAAGAGGTCATTTTTAGAAATGGGTCTCCAAAAACTATTCTGGTTCTCTGGCTGATGTGACAATGACTTTTACATCATCCACGGCCCTTCCTTGTGCCTCTGCTTGTTTATATAGACCAGTGGCCTGTACTACACAGCAGAGTTACTGGCTTATCAGCGTAACTTGTCGGATTTAAGGTATTCTGGGCAAAATGTAAGTGAACGAATATGAAGTCCATTTAAACTGTGGTACCTTAAATCCAACAAGTTACCCCGATAAGCCAGTAACCCCGCTTCGTAGTACAGGCCATAGTCCTCCTCTGACCCACAGGCTGCACACTTACACATTGTCTGCTAGCAGTGGCAACCATCAGGTGCAGGGCATCCATAGGGGGAAGTTCCGAAGTCAACGCTACCAGTTTATTCCATTTTATTAAGCTCTTTATTTTATTGTAGTAATGAAATTACCTCAAAACCTTATGGCAACACATGTTTTTGAGTCTCGAGCTTTCTTGCTTTAAGAATTTGTTTTGGATTTAGTGGTTAACTCTAAAATTTTGAGTCCACCTTCCTGCTGCTTATCTAGGAAATGGAGCCTGTCCCAGCTAGCATAGGGCAGAGATACACCCTGTACTGGATACCAGTTCGTCACTGGATATGGACACATTGTCAATTATACGTTTAGAGTCATCAGTTAGCCTAACTGCATGTCATTGGAATGGAAAGGGGAAAACTTTCGACTTCCACACGGAGACAGGATTCGAACCCTCGACCCTGGAGGCGTATGGCTAGATTGCTGTCCACTGAGCTACATTCTGAAGTTTTCCCAGCTACTTTCTAATCACACATCTTGCATAGGCTCACGTGAGAAGGTTTGTAGCCTAACTCCGGCTGCGTAGAGTACAAAGCTGTGGTATCAGTCCCTCACAAAATACATTATAGACCCCAGTTTGCCTTATTGTCTTTGGGAAGAAACCAACATGAGATGAAGAGGACATGCAATTTATACATCTTTATATATTTATATATATTAGCGCTGTCAAAATTAACGGGTTAACGCGGCTTAATCCATCATCATGATTAATCTGATTAAAATATTTAACGCAATTAACCCATCTGCAGCGCAGAATGTCTCAAAACCCCTGAAATGTGTCTGTCAACGCATTTCGGGCAGTTAAGGTCCGTTCCATTTGCCCTCAGAACTCTGTATTCTGAGTCGGAGTTTTGAAGCCGGAAGTGACGACATGCGCGCTCCCATTTCTCGGAGATCCGCGAAATATCTCGGAACAGCACAGTTGATCCCGAGTTCAGAATCCAAGATGGCTGCGCCCTTTATCAACAGAAGGGAAAGTTGTAGTTTTATACTGTTTAAGCACTACTTCTTATTTGTGGCTCATTAAATCAGCCGCATGCACTATACCATCCAACTTATCTGTGGACTTGTTCCTACGGAGTTTTATACGTGAAGCACCAAGCGTAATGTGTTATCAACTGATATTGCTAACAATGACAATTAACCAGGCTAGAATTGGATTTCATAATTAGTCGGATTTAGTAACTGGCTGAAAGAGGAGTACCAGGGACAAACGTGTGGATAAACGTTTAGAGAGTTTTTTGTTAACATGAATGTTCAAGATGTTCAATAAACATGTTAAGTGCAAATATATTCCCTTTTTTCTTTAGCACTCACACACTTTCTGTTTGCTCATGCAAAATGAAATGCGATTAATATAGATTAAAAATGAATTATATTTAATTGTGATTAATCGAAATTAATCCACAGCAACCCTGTGATTAATCTGATTTAAATTTTTAATCGTTTGACAGCACTAATATATATACATACATGGGATTTGAACCCCTAACCCTGGAGGGATGAGGCAGCACTGTTACCTCTGCAGTACCCTCACCGAGGTCCTTAAAGTCCAAGCACTGCTGGTTTTCAAGCCTTCCTTTACCTGTGAGCCGGGTGTGAAGCCTCTGGCCAATCAAAATCAATTATTCAACTAACTACACGAGAGTACCTAAAACAAGGCCTGGATTTGGAACGGAGGGCCAGATTTGTGGAGCCCTGATATACATTTCGTATTCCATCCTACAGGTCACACTCCACAGGGTAACTCGCCAAACAGCAGGTTAACATTGTACTGTAATATTTAGCTTGCCAGCACATTAATCCATTTTGAATTTGTAGGCTTCTAGAACATTTGGTGTTGATATGACAGAGCTCTGTTTCTGCTCTTGTGACTTGGCCTCTTTGTTATGACGACAATAGCTGTTTTAGCCTTAATGTGCTGACTTCCAGAAAGATGGATTGGTGTTAATTAAAACACCTAATTAGAGTGGGATTACTGGCAGCTGAGAATATTGCATCTTCATTACTGTCAATGATGTATACTGTTGTAAAGGAAGGATAAACTTCTTAGCTTTGATTAATCAGTTATGTTGAACAGTGCTTTTCCACACAAACATAGCGGCCGTCCAGTAAAACAGCTATTCGAAGCATTAGACTCCATGGGACTTGAACTATGTGGTATTTCCTGTGAAAACAAATTCACACTGAAGCTGAAGGTTTTGTAATGGCAAATTGGTATTGCAGGAAAGTTTGCGTATAAACCTCAGAAATATGCTATATCAGGCCATGTCTACTTACACAAACTCTGATAAGCAGCGATATTTTAATGAAGTTTGTAGGAGATAATTGTAGCATACCTGTGGGTCTGCTCAGTAAGCCTTTCTGTTTGTTTGGGATATTGAAATATAAATTTATGTCCCTTATATTTTTGTCCAAATACAATCATGTATTCCATGTACCATGAGGACAATCATAGAGTCTTTAGAAGTCAGAGAGTTTTATCGTGCTCTGTTGTGGTTGTATTTTTTCTATGTAAATCTTTCGTTTTCCTCTTCTTTGCAGAATGGTAACAGCTTCCATGTGTTTGACCAAGGAAGATTCTCCAAGGAAGTCCTTCCTAAGTTTTTCAAGCATAACAACATGGCGAGCTTTGTGCGGCAGCTTAATATGTGTGAGTTCTTGTCAAATTCTGTCTCTCATTCTTTCTGATCTGTTCCATTGTTGAGGCATTTCATTTAAAGTCTAAACGTGGGCTGATTAAATCGGATCATTTATCATAAATGGAAGCATTGTTTTGGGAGCCCAAGCTAGTAAGCAGGTTTAAAATGCTCTTCGCTGTGTGTTTCCCCCCCGACAGACGGCTTCCGCAAAGTGGTTCACATTGAGCAGGGGGGTCTGGTAAAGCCAGAGAAGGACGACACAGAATTCCAGCATCCCTACTTCATCCGGGGCCAGGAGCACCTACTGGAGAACATCAAGAGGAAGGTTACCAACGTGAGTGCCAATCCGTCAAGCCTCCTGCCGTTTAAGAGTGGCGGAAACGAAAAAGCGCATCCCCGGGTCATGTAGACCCTGAAGTGTGTGCACGCTTCACATGGGTGACCGGTAGGCAGGCTATGTCAACAGGCTGCTGAGAAAAGTGGACTTGAATGTGGGTTGGGCCGTGTTAACTTGTGTCGTTTTTGCTGTGTTTTTCCTCATTTGGAGTTGTCCTTGAATTTGTCTTGGTGTTCAAGGCATTGATTAGCTAAACCTACCTTTCATGGTTTTGATACCACCTACATCAGCGATACATTTGCACTCCAAAAGTGCACTCCCGCTTCATTGTACCGAACTCTTAGGGGAGGGCCAAAGCAACCTACGCTGGCCTGTCGGAATACGCGGGTCTTAAATAATCTGAAACCTGTTACGTGTGCTGCTATCACTGACCAAAACTCCCATGCTCGATATCCTCACCGGCGGGCGGAGAGAGATGGACGTGGACGCCGCTGTTTGGGTCACTCTGGGCTGTACAGGTTCTCTGTCAGACGTAATTAAAGGCGATTAAAAAGACAGTGCCGGCTTGCATGTTCCACTGACATGACGCCGTGCTGCGCAGACACTAAAGTGCATGTTGCGTCAGCTTTCGTTGGTTGCCTTTTCCACCTAGCCACTTAGGCTATTCGGGAATGGGAGAATCTCGCGGATCCTTGGCTGTCATCTGCTGAGTGCTGGTGGATTGCGAATGGCAGGCCAGCGACTGCGTGATCTGATGCCTGGCCACCTTCTCGGTGGACCAACGGGATTCTTCTTCCCCGACGCCATGGCCGCTTCCAGCTGGTTGACCCACTGGCCCTGTAGCGAAACACTGCGTGCGATTTTCTGTATCATGTGCCTGATCCAGGACATGCATGTCATGGTTTCAAACATCTTCCTGGCCTTTTCCCCCAGGTGTCTAATATTAAGCACGAGGACCTTAAGATGAACCAGGAGGATGTGTCCAAGCTGCTGAGTGACGTGCAGGTCATGAGGGAAAAGCAGGAGACCATTGACTCTAAGATCATCACCATGAAACAGTAAGTCTCTCCCCCCCGTAACCATTTAATGGTTTCCCCGAACCGGTAACCGTTTAATGACTTCACCCTCCCCCAGTAACTGTGTAATGGTTTCACCCAGCCAGTAACCATTTAATGGTTTCACCCACTTGGTGGTAACCCTCCCCCCCGGTAACTGTTTAATAGTTTCACCCACCAGGTATCTATTTAATGGCTTCCCAGTAGATTTTTTTTTTGGAGCAGGCTGATGGACGCTGGACTCCCATATTGTGAGGGCTTCCCCAGCGAATCGCTCCGGGCCTGTGCTTAAGATATGGTCTTGTTCTGCAGTTTCGGTATGTCCCGCTCAGGATTCCTTCGGTCACGCAACAGAAATAGCAGTGACGGACATAAGGACACCTCCCAGGGGAGCCGGTGTCTGCCGCGTTAAAGCCGCGTAAGCCGTTTATTTAAAGCTAGTGGCCAGACCCGGAATTCCCAGGGCGGGGTGGGGCTGGCAAGCTGGAGGCTGTGATCACCATCTGGGGCTCCAGGCCGGACTTTCAAAATCGATTTAAGCTGGAAGTTGATTTTTCAGGTTGTGTTGGCAGGTTATTGTGCCGTCCGCTTAGACAGTGTTTCGTTACGTTTCATTTGATGGATGGTTTGTTTGTGTCGGTAAGTGTGTTTCTATCTGAGTGCTGTGACCGCAACTCTCTCCCAACTGGCCTACAGCTGCGGACGGTGCGTAGGAGACTGTGTGTTCACAAGGTTGCCGGTTCGATCCCCATGGCTGATAGAATAATCATTTCACCATTGGGCCCTTAATCACAGAAACTGTTCCAGAGGTGCTGGAAAAATGGCTGACCCTACGCTCTGACCCCAAAGTTTTGCTCTCTCACCAGTAGTATGGGATATGTGAAATCTGAAGAATTCCTATATGCATGTCCATCTGGCACATAAAGTATCATTATCCACAGTTCTGTTGGTTAAGTTAAAAACCCTGCTGAACATCTGCCTTTTTAAACGAGCGCAAACATCCATGCAGCAGGGCGTCTGCGTGCATTGCACGCGTTCGGGATCCTGTGTCTCTGCGTTTAGCGGTAGCATTTAGCCCTGGCAGCAGTTAGTCACTGCTCTAAAAAGGATGGGCGCTTTAGCGCTCCCAGGAGTGTCCAGCTGCTCTTGCGCCGTCAGCGTGCCTGTGTCAGCTCCCACCTCGTTAGCGCCGCCCCTGAGGCCCGAGTCAGACAGAGCGTCCGGAAGAGCCGGCGTGCGTATGATGTCACCCTCGTAACCACGGCGGTTCTTTGTTTTTCTGTGTGGGTTTTGTCCTCCTGCATGCTCGGCATGCTTCTGACACGCCGGGTGTCTGGCTGAGGGGAAACACTGTGGAAAATGACGTCAGGGTCACTTAGGTCATCGACGAGCATGTCCGCACGCATCTCGCACATGACCCCTCGTTCGGTCATAAATAAACACATTATAACTCTCTTCTGATTTGTCATTTGTGTTTTTTGGGTCTTTACCAGATTTGTCATTTTTAAAGTAGTTTTCAAACAATTGACGGATACAATAAAAAATAACTATGTACTTAAAGTCTAGTAATTGTGAGAGCAATCGTGATGATGGTTATGTACCAGGCATGATTCGCATGTCAGGAAACATGTCAATATGAGTATGAGTATATTTAACGCCAAACTGCAGAGCCGCTTCTCTGTTTAATCCCATTGGTCCCCCTTCGTTCTTTGTGCTCCGTTTGCCTGTTTCACTGAGTCGGACCCATCAGATGTTAGGCTCGTCACTGATAACACGAGCGGATTCACGGCTCGGACATGGCGAGCCCTGGGACTTGAGCATCAGTCGCTTCTGAACATCGTGGCGAGACTTCGGCAAGCTCGGCATAGCCGGATGCACCCCTGCGTGGGAGGTGGGAACATGATACCAAAGGGGGGAGGGGAGGGGAGGGGAGGGGGGCGACCATCCGGCTGCCTTGGAATCCGCACCTGTCCCCATAAACACCCGCAGGCTACCCCCCCTTCCCTCACGACGGGGTCAGGCAAGAGTTGACAGTCTGAGGAGCTATTAGTGGTCGTCCACGACGCTAAGACCACTTTTACAGGAAAGACCAGAGCCACCTGATGAGGTCAGTAAAGAAAGATGTAGGAGGGCCGCCCCCCCCCCCCACACACATCTGCTCATTCCTCTTTGGTCAGTCACCGCCTACTAGCTATTTGACAATTGGCAGATCTGCCTCTCTTGTCGATTAGTGATCGATCAGTGACTGTTTGTAAACCCAAGTCATGTTATTACCATCCATCTCAAGGAGGCAATATAGTGCCAGCCAGCCACTTCAGCTTCTCCTTTAAAATCTACAGAAAATACATTTAGCTTGTTTGAAATTTGCCATCTTCCCAAACCTTCCTGACACCTCTCCGAAAGTTTCTTCGTCTTTTTCCAAAAATCGATTCTGAACTAAATGGGAGCACAGCATCACATTAAATGTTTACAAAGCAATCACTGGTGTGAATAATTGACAGGTTAGAGGAGTGTAAAGACTAAATGAGCCTGACTTTCCCTTCTCTTTTTTCTTTTGTAGCAGTATTGAGTTAGAGTCCTGTCCGACCTTGGCCTTCTGACTGAAAGCCGTTTTACACGCCAAATGACCTTTGACCTATAGCCGCGTGTCTTCATGGTTAAGAGGACGTGGGCTCAGTGGAGGATTAGGGTATGATTTGGAGGCCAGGCTATTTAAAATCTCTGTCCCACATATTGAAAAGACCTATATTATTGTAAACCAATTATTTTTTCCCCATAATGGTGCACATGGTATCAATTTGAATTTAGTTTTATTCCTGACTCACACATGCAACTCATTGGGTGGTTTGATTGACAGGATAACTATAATTCTGAAGGGAAGGCAGATGGAAAAAAAGCTACAGACTACTGACAGGATGTCATGAGAAGGCAAAGGCTGTTTTTAAAGGTGCCTGTCGTCATGCGGCGAGGAGGGACGTCTCGTCCGGCTGCGTCGGTGCCGTCCGGGCCCGTTTTTAATGCAAGCCGTGTGTGTTCGAGGACGGCACGGCCTATGAGCACACACAGCAGGCAGCTTTAAAAGGGCCCAGGGACCGACTTTAAGAGGGCCAGGTGGAAGGCAGTGCTTTCAAGGCCCCACTAAAAGGCTGAATAAATAAAGGCAGCTAAGATCTTTCGATAGCCATTAACTTAGCAAAATAAACGTTCTGAAGTATCCCTAAAATCTTCCGTGCCCTGTTTTCCTGTACCGTAAAAGCCAGGGACATTTTATCAGCCTTGTTAGAATTCCTCAAAGTGCGAAGGGGTTGCTGCAGCATAGTTGTGCTTAGCACCCCCTAGAGGGTCATGTAGGAAGTGCATGTTTATGATTAGCAAATGCTGAAATTAAACTGATAAATTTCAGTGCCTTGGAGGTAAGGAATAAAGATTTGAATTTTTTTTTTTATCTCAACACTCGATGCCGTTAAGTATGACCTTAGCTTTACATTTTAGGTTTTTGCATGTAGCTATGAGGGTAGCGATCCGAAGGCGGAGAGCAACAGCCAACAGGGACGTGATGCTAATTGCTAAATTAGCAGACAAATTGATCCTTCGCTTTCCTGATGACATGTTGGACGTCTTGTCCATGATCTACTAAAAGAAAAGTAAGGAAGGCCTCTAATATGGGATCAACAAGTTCTTGGGCCTCTGCCACACAGCCAGTAAGAGCTGCAGCCTATAGCCAATGGCAGCCCTCCATGTTGGTGTACGTCACAAATGTATAAAATCATTGGCTGCTGGAACAGTGAACTGTAGTTCTGTTTGATTGTCCCAAAAGGACTTCGCTTGTGTCTTTTGCTCCTGAAGTTAGAGCTTCACGCTGTTGTCTGTTCCGTACATTTCCCAAAATTTCGGCTGTTTGATGTCCACCCTGTTTTTCCATAGGGAGAACGAAGCTCTTTGGAGGGAGGTGGCCAGCCTTAGGCAGAAACACTCCCAGCAGCAGAAAGTCGTCAACAAGGTAAACCGACGGCAAAACGCCCATCTGTCAGACACAGAAGCAGTGAGGTGCTAGCGGCTAACAGCATGGACGAGCGATGATTACAGCTGTGCCGTGGTTACGGTCTGCTCTGTAGTTTGTTGGCGGTATCAGGCTTGGCTGCCCCGTGACTCATTAACATACTTCTCTCTGCCGCTCTCATGTCCCCACAGCTCATCCAGTTCCTGATTACGCTGGTTCAGTCCAACAGAGTCTTGGGCATGAAGAGGAAGATGTGAGTTCCCACCGTTCTCAGTCCCCTGGGCCTTTCCCGGGCCTTGGAGCTATCTGGCTTTGGGTTTAACGTGCCCCTGTTCTCTCAACAGCCCCCTAATGCTGAACGACAGCAGCTCAGCACACTCCATGCCCAAGTTCAGCCGGCAGTACTCGCTGGAGCACATGCAGGGCACTTCAGCCTTCTCGGTAGGACAGCCATCTTTATTTTAGGCATCCAAAGTGTGCCTGTTTGTTGAGAGGCCAACTGTGCCGTTTTCTGTCCTTATTCATGATATTGTTGTTAATTGCATGTCGCAGGCACCCACAGCATTCGGGGGGGCAAACCTCTTCTCGTCGGATGATCCTATGAAATCAGGCCCAATCATCTCTGATGTTACTGACATGTCACAGTCCAGCCCCAGTGAAATCGCTGATGAGTGGACGGAGGAGAGGTCGGTGCTGGGTGTGCATGCTGGGGTATTTTGTAATCTGGCTGGTGAGAGCAGTAAGCGTCAGCACTGTGATCATGGTCATCTTTAAGGAAGTTTAGCAGACGTAAGGGTGAGGATGAAGCAGGTGTCCCTGGTCGCCCCCTACAGGACGAGTCCACTGGTGCACATTAAGGAGGAGCCTGGCAGTCCCGCCTGCAGCCCCGAGGTGGAGCCGGTGGGCGAGGTGGGGGTCTGCGTTCCTGCGGACACCCCTCTGTCCCCCACCACCTTCATCAACTCCATCCTGCAGGACAATGAGCCCATTCCAACCCCGACCCCCACCCCCACCCCGGCTCCAGCTCCATCCCCCATTGAGCTGCAGGGGCCCAAGTGTCTGAGTGTGGCCCGCCTCGACAAGTAAGACCCTCGCCCCCACACACACCCCCCCCGGCTTGCCGTTGTACCAAGCACGCCTCTCTCTCTCGCTCCTTGGTGGTCTCCGCCAGCCTATCCAGGGCATCCGCACTTTTGCTTGGTCCCCGCCAGCTCCCTGAAGCAGGGAGCCTGTCCGTTGTCTGGAAGCAGATTATCTGTCATCAGCCAGTCAGTCTGCCATTTTAATCACTTTAAAATGCATATTACCCAAACACGGGGCTTTTTAGTCTGATGCGGCTGTGTGATGAGACAGGGTGACGGGTTGGTGTTGGACTAAGGGCACCCATAGCAGGTTTGTCTTCCTCACAGTATATAAATCATCCATCCATCCATCCATCCATCCATCCTCAATCCATCTCCGTCAGCCTTATATCGAACACGGTCGCGGTGAGTCTGGAGCCTGTCCCAACCAGCTTTGGACACTCTGGGTGGAATACCAGGCCCCGATACCGCAAACACCTAGGCCCCAGGCCAGAAATCAAGAGCCGCAAGTCACAGCGCCCCCTGTCTAGCCTGCGTTTCAGTCTTTTATTATTTTATCAGTCTCTTATGATTTTTTTTCTCCTTCGTGATCGGCATCAACAAATATAATAGTTTTGGGTAAATCTCATTTTTTCACATTTTGCACTAGGAACGTGGTTTCCATCATCAACACCCGAGGGATCAAACCTGCCTATTCAGTTCTGAATCTCCTTGCCAGCTAATTTTCAAAAATAAACATTCGTTCCTTCATTCATCTTCCATACCCACTTATCCTGTGCAGAGTTGCAAGGGTCCAGAGTCTATCCCGGAAATAACAGTCACACCGCGGGGAATAACCCATGACAGGGCAAAAATAAACATAATAAAAGAAATAAGCGAAAATTATTTCAGTTTCTTGTTTAATGTGCCGTTCATAAAGCATTTTTTTTCAGCAGTGCCACAACTGGTTGCGTATTCCAGCAGTAACAGTCCTCAAGATAATGATTAGTGCCCTCTATGGTTCAAATGGAAGTATTACACCACATTCAAGGAACAATTGAAGTATTACCAGAAAACACTGCTAATGGCTTTGGGATCTTGCGTGTTCTGTAGGTGCTATTTGTACAGTGTTTTTAAATCAGTACTCCAAACTGTTTTTATTTATGTAATGAGGCCCATGATGCGACAGATGCGTTGTATGTGTTACGGCTTGACTGGGCCATGGTCCGATTTCGGCATTATGTCGCTTCCCCACAGTTGTAGGCTTGTTGTGTTGTGTACAGTGATGGGCAGCTTCAATCCCAAAGGTCCAGAGGCATGTTCTATTCCCACCCAGAACACGCAACTGGTTGTTCCCAGATCAGAGACTAGCTAAGGCAAGACGTTGGCCCGCCCACCTTTTGGACTGGGATGCCTTTTGTTTCCTGCCCCGTCGCGGCCTGCTGTGCGTCCAAGCGTGCCCGGGGGGGAGGGGCTTTGCTTCTCTGTTTGTCAGCTGTGCAGCTGCCCCCAAGGTCCTGTCGAATCTGTGAACCGCTGCTTTGTTGTTCTGTCTTTCAGATCCCCACAGATGTTGGGAATCTCTTGTGTTATCCCAAGTCCTTCCCCTCATCCCAGAGCGCCTCCGGGGTCAGCATTTTCTGTGTTCGTACCGCCCCTCACAGCACACGCGGCACTTGTCCCCCGCGGTGTCATCACGCCTGTCCTGGCAAGGCCGTCTTTAGCTAATATGGCAGATGGACCCGCCCTGACCTTTGAACCCATTCGGAGACACACTCGAGGTCTACAGTTGTCATTGTCACGCCGCCTTGCGAGTGATATAGCCGAGGTGTCCGAAGAATCTGATTGGCTGGGGAGTTGCATTTTGGCTTCGCCCCTAAAGGCAAGGGGGAATTCCAGTTTAACAGTGCCGCGTTTAGCTGGGCCATTGGGGACGCGGGGGGGCTGACCACAGAATAATGGGCACATTGTTTCTACCTCCACCTGTCGCTGGCGAAGCCGCTTGCACTGGGGGAAGCTCGAGTGCTACAGTCATGCCTGGCTCCCCCGTTTCAGCATGAGACGTGACTGCCGCCGTCGGATATGTACTTGGCGTCTTTTAGGAGGGCTTGACACAG
Organism: Mormyrops attenuatus; assembly: GCA_026777985.1. NCBI lineage: Eukaryota > Metazoa > Chordata > Actinopteri > Osteoglossiformes > Mormyridae > Mormyrops > Mormyrops attenuatus. The sequence continues at coordinate 9,352,917 of JAODKC010000049.1, read as the reverse complement.
CCGAGTATGCAACAGATCTGGATTCGGGCAGGGAAAGGAGAAGGTGGAGCCAGCTGTAATGTGGCATTCTCTCGTAAAAATGTGATTTCTCTTATTAGTGTTTTCAAGCCAGAGGCTAGTCTGGGAATATCTCCATTCATCTGTATGCATTAACAGATTGTATTTTTGTACGCTAAAGCATTGTTGGTAAGATGTTGGGGCTGAGATAGAGGTGTGTCAAGGTTTTGTCACGACTGCTGGCTTCCTGTGTTGTGAAGGTCTGTCAGAGATAAGCCTGGTCTCTCAGGTCCAGCTGGGTCCCGGTACACATGTCTGTATTTGCTATGCCATCCCATGTGGCTATTTGTAGAAACACTCTTGTTTAAACATGGATTATTTTGTGCATTTTTTTAAAGTGTTGATTTATTGATTATTTAGGTATTAATGGTCTTGTACTCCCCTGTAAACCCATCAGGTGTGAGCTTGCTGACCATTTGGAATCCATCGACAGTGGCTTGGAGAACCTTCAGGCAATCTTGAATGGACAGTCCATCAATTTCGACCCATCTCCCCTTTTTGACGTAGGTGCCTTTTTGATACTTTTCAGCAGCCATAGTATGTCAACGTTATCCTGTAGTTCAATGTTTCCTAACCTGATCCCCAGGAACCCCCAGACAGTCCACATTTTTGCTCCCTGCCAGACAGTCCACATTTTTGCTCCAGGGAGTCCTGGGAGTCCCCGAGGACCAGGTTTGGAAACGCTGCTGTAGCTTTCTTCCCCCAATTATCGTTTAACATTGTCGATTTCTGCAGATCTTCAGCAGTTCGCTGGCTAACACGGAATTTAGCCTACCAGATCTGGATTCAAGTCTTGCAAGCGTGAGTGTGTTTGAGTAACCTGCATCTAATAATCTTTGAGTCAACACTGTGTTGTGTGGCTATACTTTGTTGGACTCTTGATCCTCTTCCCCTGTACCCCCCCCCCCCCCCCAAAGATTCAGGACTTGTTGGTGCAAGATCAAAAGGCAGCTGAGACCAGTACCAGTCCCGATGATGCTGGTAAGGGCAAAAACCCAGTAGCCAACCAATGTACACTCTTGGGCAGAGGTGGACAGTTCAGGTCCAGAGAGTAAAAATCCAGACCAAGATTTTGTTTCAACCAACCAGCTGAGTATAAAGAGTCAAAGTCACATAGTAAATCTTGGTCTGGATTTTTACTTTCTGGACCTGAAATTTGTACCTCTGCAATAATAGATGAGGTGTCCTCTGGATTGTCTTGTAATGAAAATGGCCGGATGCTCTGCATTAAATTCCCTTGGATTAGAGCTAAACTCAGTCTGGCTCTAAATTCGTCTGTAAGTTGTGTTCTGGGTGTACTACACGATGTAAGTACAGTTGGCTATTTCAGGCAGTCCAGGGCACCCCCGACAGGGGTTACCTGTAACCATGGCAACGTGTAGCTGCTGAGAGTGAGGGGTGCTTGTGTTCCCTGGGTGGTGCAGGGAAGCAGCTGGTCCAGTATACCGCCCAGCCTGTGCTCCTGGCGGACCCAGTCAGCACCGACAACGCAGGGGAGGACTTGCCCATTCTCCTGGAGCTGGAAGGGGACTCCTACTTCGGCAGCGATGCCGAGGATCCCGCCAGCTCCCTGCTCTCCTCCGACTACCAGAGCAACGTCACCGGAGACACCCAGCTCTCCTAGGTGGGGCGTCGGTGTGTCGGTGTGTCGGGCGTGTGGACGCACCCAGCCGGTTCTGATCGTCATTGCCATGCCGGCGAAATGGGGGACAGGAAGTCGAACACGGGTGTTAAACGAGGGGCTGCCCGCCTGATTCTGCTGAGGAGGCTCCTTTTGGGGGGGCACCTTAAAAACCACAACCGCTTATTTAACACGCACTTCGGGTTCTGAGTCTCTGTGCCGCGCTAAGCCTGCTAGACGGCAGTCGTAGTTTCCGAGCCCTCTCCGGTCATTATCCCTCCGAAATGTCCAGACATAGTGGCTAGTTTGCTTTCCCTTCCTGCTGGGTTACAGTTGCTATGGGCAACGGAGAGGAGTTTCCCATTGTCAAGCATAGGTACAGTACGACTTGGACCCATTTTCTGCAAGGATGGGTCATTATCGTTATTTGTATTGCTTATGTTTAAATACCAAGAATGGTATTTCGTTTGGGATTAAGGAGACCGAGACAACACACGGACTCTTAGTGTAGCGTGCCGAATAATCCTTTCCTCTGCATAGTCTCCCGGTTCAGTTCTCAAGCATCTGTGCACAGAGGTATACGAACACATTTCTACCGATGGTTCGGTTAGCCTAATAAATGTATTTATTTTAGATATAATGTCACAGACGGAGTGTTTAAAGAGTACTATTTTTGTAAGCTAAACTGTACCGTGATCGATGGACTACAAAGAGTATAAAGGGAATGTGGTTTTTTTTAACATTTGGGGTCCCCATGAACGCAGAGCTCTGTATATATTTGTTATATACCATACATTTATACGTTACTTTTTTAAAGCGAGTATAGGTCATCCTTCCTTTCCCTCGTTTCTTGACCGCCAGCTTGTTGAGTGATGCGTGTGGTGTGGTGTTGGGGACTCGTGGTAACAAGTCTACCCCCCAGCCGCGGTCGATTTCACAGGGTCCTCCCTTCCCCATTTATTCTCACTTCCTAGCTGGGGTGTGTGCATTCGCTTTCTGCATACAGGCTAATCTTGACTTGAGGGCTTTGATTTTAAATGATCTTACCCCCTGCCCCCTGGAATTCTGGGACGTGTGACTGCTGCTATGTCTGCGCGTGTGTGTGCGCGTGCCTGCGTGTGTTCCCACATTTGCTGATAAATCACTTTAACTTTCCAGTAACAAAATTAGCCATCCAATAAATGTCATTGTGTGGAAACACTTGTATGAGTATCTCATTACGCATGTGGGCAAGACTTGGTTTATAGTAAGTTTCAAGTAAACTTGATTGTATTGAAATAGTTTCAATATAACCCTTAGCGCATATATGCATATATATATATATATATATATATATATATATATAAAGAAACTGGTTGTTTGTGGTGCATTTTTTTTTTCTTTTTTACCGAG
>JAODKC010000049.1:9334121-9348679 GCA_026777985.1 Mormyrops attenuatus | reverse complement strand
CCCCCCCCGCCCCCCCCCGCCGCCCCCCACGACCCCCCCCCCCACCCGCGCCCCCCCCAAATGAATAATTATGAAATGTGAGGGGGACACGTCCCCCTCAGATTTAATGGTGGCGACGCCCATGGTATACCAACACGAGCGATGTTTTAAAATAGTGTAATAGAGAAAATCTGTATTTTAAGTAACACTCATTGGCCACTTTATTAGGCACCCTACGTAGTATGATTAACAGACCTTCATTTGAGTCCAGAACCGCTTTAAGGACTGATGAGTTGTGCACTCAGATTAATTCTAAGATCACCCTGTCTGCCACCAAGTCGCAGCAGTTTCAGAATCGCTTAGATCAGGCATCATAGCTGTTGTCATTTTTAGCTGAACAGTATGTGAAATCTTGTCCCTGTCTCTGTGGTGTGTGAACCCAGTGACAGCCGCATAATTTGCCGTTTAAAAGACCTGGCTGATTGCATTAGTTATACCTAATAATGTGGCCACTAAGTATATATTGATATAGTCAATTTTATGTTTTTGTTTTAAGTTATTAGTTCTGAATTTAAAAATATATATATATTCATGATTTGCCCCGCCACTATTTGTAAGTGTTCATTTAACCATAAATGAATTATAATATCCTCAAAATATTTTTGAAAACCTTTGTGTCCTCTTTGACCTGTTCCTGTTTAAGGATTCCAGACTGAGAATGGGATGGCTGCATTTCCTGTGTGTTATATCAGCGAAGAGAAGTCTCTGATAGAAGGATTCTGAATGCTCATTTTAAAGGCTAACAGCGTCACCTGGACATTTAGAAATTTAGAAATATGCTTGTGGTTATTGGTTAATAAATTTCTCTATACACTGACAAGGTTGCCCTTTGTTCAAAAGACATTCTAAGGAGGAATATGTTAGTTCCAAAAAAGCGTTCTGTATCACCGATATGTTTGTAAGACACCAGCTATAGACTCTGTGACAGGAGGGAGTCACCCAGCTGAAATCACCAAACCTCTGTACTGTATGGTATATTTATTAGGTGAAAATTACATGCAAACTTGTAAGAACAGAACGTGTACAGCTGTAACGGCCAACAACATTTGAAAAGTAGCAGTACAGTATAAATATGGCAAGTTGAAAGCACCTAACACTGGGGTTTGTCTGCCCCTTACAGTAGTTGAAGTTTTAATTGTAGTCATTCCAGAGGAAGTGTGTCAAGTCAATTCTGCATCCAAAAATTACAAACAAGCAGTAATGTAACTGATATTTTACATTATTTCTGTGGCAAACGGGTCAAAAACCCCACCATTACTACTTCTGTTGTCATAAATGGAGGTCACCTAAAGCTTAAGCGTTTCATTGATGCACCTTAATGAACCCATTACCGTGGTTTCATGGGTAACAAGCTCATGTCATTCGTTCATTCATTTCCCAGAACTGTGCAGCCCCTTCAGAGTTAAGGTGAGCTTGGAGCCTCTCTCTGGAATCACATCATCACAAGTTCACACACCTGTTTAGCTTCTCAGCATGTTTACAGGCTATAGGAGGATGCTCGCACATTGGGCCGGTATCAAACCCAAAGCCCTGGAGACATAAGGTCACAATGCCATTTACTTGAGGCACCATCTATGTATGAACAGCCAGATAATATCTAATAGGTTAAAGGCATTGGGGACGGGAGAGATGTATCGAGCCCTCGTACTGACTAATTTGACCAGCTACTACTCGTAAGACCCACATGGAATAACGGCACTGAATTAAAATTCCAACAACATGACAAAGCTGAACCCTCATGAGATGGAGAACAGGATGCGTGTGGAGGTTGAGGGTGTAGACATGATTAATTAAAGCGTATTTTAAAATGACTCATTTGGCAATTAACTCTTCATCACACCAGAAATGAATGTTTCTCGAATATTTTTTTAAAAGCAAAAGAAGTATCTGCAGGCACTGTAAAAACATTTTTGCACAAAATTGTCAGAAAGGATGACAATACCTTTCATTCTGCATTCTTAACAAAGCAATCTTTTTTCCATTCTGAATCCCCAAAATCTTCAATGTAAGACAAAAGTAAACTGCAGGGTAGGCATGGACAGATATATTAGTGAACTTGCTCTTTATCTTAGTGTTTAAACAGTAGAACGGACATAAATGCCCGTCGCTAGTGGAGGGGGTCTCTGTTCATCCACTCTTCCTTGCACTGGAATCTGTAGCGTAGGATCTTGACACGAGGCTTGATGTGCAGGTCAGCAGGTATCCTCCAGTTCCACATTTTCTGCACCTGTGGGTGGTCACAGAAACGGTGGCCTCACGTTTCGTTCTTTCAGCCCAAAGGCATGTGAAATACGGAGAGTGAGTGCCAGCACTCGCTGCCACACACTGTAATTCATACTATACCTTAGCATGGTTCAGTCTCCACCTGATATGTCAAACATCTGGCAAGTTTCACAGCACAAAACCCAGGCAGAATCGGATCAAGACGACAGCCGTGTTTATTGCAGTAACTCCAACAGCTCTGACCATATTTTTGACTAACTAAAATGTTTCTCTTTTTAATCCCTTTTGCTTTTAATTTCACACTTCGGTTTCATGCAATGGCCGTCCTAGTGTTTCATCTCAGCATTTCTCTAACTGGTCCTCAGGGACCCGCAGACAGTCTGCAGTAGGGGTAGGCAGCCGTGATCCTGGAGTGCCAGAATCCAGAAAGTTTTCCATCCTACCTGTTCTCTGATAAACCACACCGGATCTCAGGCAGATAGTAACTCATCAGGTAGGACAGAAAACTTGCTGGATACCGGCACTACCGGATCAGGTTTACCTACTCCTGGTCTACATTTTTGCTCCCTGCCAACTCATAACTAGGGGTATATCACATTGCGATATGGCGAATGCGCAATAATCACCAGGGCTTTAGATGACAGGCGTAAACATTTGTCTAGACACCGGCTTTTCGGTACTATACGAACGTTTATATACACCCACAATTTGGTTTAGTAGTATGGATTAGCAGTGTGCCTAAAATATTAATCAGATGTGTATTGTGACACCCAAAAGTTAGTAATCTGTACAAATTTGGCGTATCCTTATGTTTATTAACTTCGGTTAGCGCAGCACATCACACGCGGCTGTTTTGGTAAATCATAGAAGGACTAAGCACTGAAATGGCGGTGAACAAAGGGCCAGCTCAGCCATCACGACATCTGATGAAAATTAGATATTGTGGATAAACAAGGTAAGAAGACGTCGGTGGTGTGGTAGTACTTTTTGCAGCTTAAAGTCCGACATGTTTATTCAACATAAGTATATGCTGAATTTATACGGATTACTTTTGAGTGTCACAATACACATCTCATTAATATTTTAGGCATACAGTGATCCCCGCCTATCGCGGAAGTTACATTCCAGATCCATCAGCGATAGGTCCGCGATATAGAAAGACATTTTTTTTTATGGTTTAAGCCTTAAAATACCCCTTCCACATGCTTTAAACACATGTAAACTTATTATAACACACTTTGTAAACACATATGATATGTGGATGTCGGGCTAAGGATATGAGTAACATAATAATAATATGTAGGGCCTAATGTATATGTTTATATATACACACGTCGCAGTGAACTGTGATGTGTCGGGGAAAAATCCGCGATATAGCGGGGAATCACTGTACTACTAATTTGCTTATCAGATCTGTATAGTACCAAAAAGCCGGCGTCTGGAGAAATGTTTACACCCGTCATATGAAGGCCTGGTGATTTTTGAGAGGGAAACCACCCAAAGGAGTGGTTTGAGAAATACTCATTTACATGATTCAGTATATCTACACAAGCCTAAAAAAACAAGTGAACTCACCTTGAGGACCCTGACCAGAAGTGATGTACTGTTCACCTGCGGGAACTGAAAAAAGCAGGCAAAACAGAGAAAAAACGAAGAGCTATTGATCAACTGCTCAGTCAGATGATCAGAACCCTCTGTAGACTATAGCATCAGTCAAGTGACCAGAGACTTGATTTTGCCATTAAACTGCCATTAAACTTACCAGCTGACTGGGTCTGCATCGTAGTGTCTTGATGACCTACTGAAACAGATACTCTGTGATCAAATGCATCTGTTAAAAAAGCTTATATGCCAAACATCATATCAAGAAATAAACACATTTTTGGGTTTTATACTGATTCCCGCTAACCTTACTTGAGGGGACATGAATAATGTAGTAGTACACGTTTACTAAATTAATTAATTAATCAGTAGCTAAGTGTTTACGTACTGATCCCATGTGCATTCATCATTAATCAATCATGACAGTTCATGTATTTCATGGAGAAACCTATATTAGTTCATGATTTGTTCTTGAGTAGTAAATGGGTTGAGTAATTTTTGCCCCCTCAAGTGGTCTTACCATTATTAACTAATTAGTTAACTGTTAACTAATACAGTGCCTGAATGAAATAGTCATGATTTAAGATTAATGAATGAACATGGGATCAGTATGTAACTTAGTTACTGGTTAATTAATGCATTAAGTAAGCATGTACTACTACATTATTCATGTCCCCTCAAGTAAAGTGTGACCTGATTCTTCTGTCCTTCGTTAATATATTTTGCTATTTGTGTAGTAACTCCTGAAGCGTGTGGGACGTAGTAATTCAGACTTACTGAAACCTTCATTGGTTCCTCGGGGATCAGCAGTAACTATAACAGAACAGAAAGAATGGTTAGGAATCACGACGGCATCAGCATTGAGCATTGGGTTGACGCCCAAAGAGCATAGCAACCAAACCCCTTTAGGTGGACATACACAGGACAAATAGAGGCCAGCGGCCAAGGAGTCCTGGTGATGGGACTCACCCCCGCCAACGGTGTCCGTGTGGGGGGAGATTTTAAGCGGGTTCCCTGTAACTGAAGCACCACACTCAGAACAGTGAGATGGACGCTCCTGCCCCCCGCCCCCCACCATGAGCCATGAGCATGGCTGTGAGTGCTGAGAAGCTGAGGAGGAGCGACCATGTAGAGGCGAACCCACCTGGGGATCCAGTCTGAAAGAGCACACCGTGCAGCTCCGCCCCCCCTAAGTCAGGAAGATGACAGCGTGGACCTCACAAACCACAAATACTCTGGACCATTAAGGCTTAACCGATGCCCTTTGCTTGAACTCGAATAAATTTTAATTAGGGTAACCATTGCTAAACCATAGTAAACACTGAACACGAATGAATGCATGGACAATAAAATCTATGACAATGAATATGAAGCCAGAATGAAAGATGGGATTCTAGAAAGACACTAAGCGGTGTAACCCTTTGCTGGGTAAGTGGTGTATACATAGAGGTTTGCTCACAGGTGTCAGACTCCAGTCCTGGGGGGCCAGAGCCCTGCACATTTTTGGGTTTCCCCTCATTTAACACACCTGATTCAACTTCTTGTGCTAATTACCACATAGCTGTTGAGCTGAATCATTTGTGGTGGAACAGGGAAATAACCAAGCCACACAGGGCTCCGGCCCTCCAGGACTGCAGTTTGACACCCCTGGGTTTGCTGGTGTAGTACCTGTAAAGCCTATTTCATTCATAAACTTTCCTCCCTTCTCACTGTGTGTTGGCCACTGGCCAGTCTTTGGCACCATGGTCTAGGCCTGTGGCTGGACCTTGAAAGGCCCACAGGGAGGCACTGTGGCATCACATGTCCAGGGTTTAGGCTTTGACTCCCACCTCCACTCTGTTTTCCTGAAGTTTATGTGTCTCCCTGTGTTGTGTGGGTATGTGCCCTGTGATGTACTGGCATTCCATCCAAGGTGTACCCCAGCCATGTATCCTCTGCTGCCTGGGATTGGCTCCAAGCCCCCATGTGACCCTGACCAGGATAAGTGATTGGAAGATGCATAGATCAATAGATGTATGAAAGGCCCACTGACCTGTGGAATTTATTTGGTTGCTGGTCACGGCTTCTCCACTGAAGGCTAGGGAGGAAGAGTGGGGGGCGAGGTCACAGGGTGCTGCCCGATTGGTGGGATGTTTGGCTAAAAATCTTCAGTTAGAATGTTTGTAATTCCTTCTTGAGTTTGAGGCAGGATAAAATTCTGTATTGTGCAATGGCTTTTCTGAGAGCTATCCTCATCGCTCAGGACACATTTGTGGAGTGGAAAGTGATCCTAATAAACTCTCCTAGCAACACACTTGCATGAAAAAAAGCTGGCTTGCTTTTGTCCTTTATCTCCTTGCAACTTTGTCCAAACGCCATAAACAGCACACTGGAAAATCACCTCCGGGGGTGAGGAAATTTATGGATACATACCTATATCTGGTGCGCTGGAGCTGAATGCAGAGCCTGGAGCTGCAGTGTAAAAGCCAAACATTTATTTGGCAGGAGAGAATTACACATTTAAAAGGACAGATCAGACTTGCTCAATGAACTCCGGGAAAAACCAGACACAGACTAGTAAAAATATATATTATTATAAACATGTTTGCAAAACGTATTAAATGTTTTGAGGCCACACTTCTTCAAAACAGAAGATTTATGTAAAAGAAGACAAGACAGACTAAATCATCATAAATTAATGTGTGAGGTAGTTTCCCTAGAGGATCTTCATAATTGTATCATTGTCTCTTACCAGTTACTTCCAGCTGTAGGTGGGAACTGGTCACAGGTTCTCCACTCAAACCTGTTGGAACAGGACACTTTTCTATGTCAGACAGCAAGGGCAGTAAGATTGGGATTCACGGTTAGGATAATATAAAAGGTCCTGTTGAGTATAAAGAAATGGGTGTAACAAGTGTAGTGACTACTGGGGACGAAAAATCGCTTCTTGGATATTTTAACCGAAACACGTTTGGTGTCACTGTAAAAGAAGTGATGTTACCTGTATGGTCCACGTGAGAAAATGCACTCAGTGAACTCGTCTCTCCTGCGATCGGGGCCACTGGCAAACCCAGGAGACAGTGACATGTGTTACTGGACAGTCACGCATGCTGCATGCATGCATTTGATAAAAATTAAGGGAAGTTTACGTTTTATTGTTTAAGTTTACTTGAATATACTTTTATGTTTTAAGACTGACCATCAGTGCCTGTTTGAGGATTGACGTGCAGACTCCCTCCACCTGTGAGTGGTGAAGACCTCTGTTTTACGAAGCTCTACAATACAGCTCTACAATAAACACAGCATCGGGGTGTATGCAGCAGGACTACCCTGCTGTAACTACACCGTCAAGTACAAACGCATCTCCCTCTCATCATCGCAGGAGGTGTTTCAGAAAATGTCACAGTGGCCACTCAACTCACCTGCTGAGCTGAGCTGTGAAGCGCTGTGCGGGTCACCTGTGTGTGTGTATGGGGGGGGGGTACAGTGATGCATAGTTTTTGGAATAGTTAAAGATTCTTCCTCTTTTTGATGTCTTTTGGGGTGATGGAAGCCTGCAGATTTTTCCATCGCTGACTTGCAATATTTAATGCAGCCAGAAGTAGCCATGCAGGATCTTCCATGGTAACTTTTTCCACATAATAATCGGACATAAATTTCACAATACGACACCATTATTACGATTAGACTCTGTAACCCTGAATTAATGCCTGGGTTTAAAGAAAACTGCGTGGAAATAGTGCCACACTTTACAGACGTCTGCTTATTCACGACAGTGTTGATAGATTGTTCATTATTATAATAATAATTATTATTATTAACCCTTGTGTTTAATAATTATGGAATGAAACACCTGCCTTAATTTGTCAGTGGGAACCACGCATACAAAATATGGCAATACATAAGGAAAAATGCAATATTTAAAACAAATCATTCTGTATGCATTTAATTTTGCATTTTGTCCATTTCTTTTTTAAGTTTATTTATTCTACTCATTAGTCATTATTGCCTTTATTAATGTAAGACAATGTTTCATTGTATAACACTATTATATTTTGTAACTTGATACTTTTTGTAAATTTCGTCATTTTTCTTACTTATTCTGTCATGATGGTCAGTAAAAGGCTGATCCCCTGTAAATGGTAAAACAGAATATATTAGCTGATGTGGAATAACAAAGTCTCTTCAGCTATGCTAAAAAATAACAGATTACCTCTATTGTGCATCTCTGTGATTGGTCCTTGACGACCATTTCCTAATGAAAAAATAAGTTAATGTTTCGAGAGCAAGTTTGGTACCATTTGATAACTGTACGTATATATTGTTAATAATGTCTGTCAGCAGTTCCTCAGTATTTTAAAAACAAAACTGAAACACGGATATCAGTCATCGCTTACCATTGGGATTTGTTGAGTCTATATGCACTACATCAGAGCCACCCTCTACAATTTAAACACAACGTCTTTTTAAACTGGAATTATTTTGAACAGTCCATTTTCAACACCTTCTTTTTTTCCATGATTTGATACAGTGACTCCAGGAGTCAAGGAAATTATATTTTTATATAATTTTATATATATGAAATTTTATATTTTTTGTTCGACTTGACTTGAACGTACCTGGATCATGTGCACTCAGATATTCAGTATGTGATGTCATGACCATTCCTGCATGTGGATCTTTAAAACAACAACAACAAGAACAATAATAATGATAATAATAGAGTATTCCTAGCACTTTAGTCAACAACCATTAACATCTAGTAGTACTGCCCATGAATTAGGTGAGGTTCCCTCTTTTTGTGATTTCTGGTCTTAATATTCTAACGGAAAAACTGAAAAGCTCTTTCTGCGTGAATAATTGTGATTGCCTCACACCTCTAGGAGTGGGGCTAGAGTGTGTGGGGGTATGCAGGCATTCTCCTACATTCCAAACTGATGTTCTTAAATTGCCTATAGAGTGTAATTTTTCCATGTGTGCATGTGTGTGCCCTGTCATGGACTGTAATTCTGTCTGGGGAGAGGGGATTGTGCCCTGTGCTACCTGGGACTGGCTCCCGCTCTACCACACCCCAACCCTGTACAGTATAAGGGGTTGGAAGACGGATGGATAATAGCACCTTCAGGCTGTTTTTCCTGGAGAGGATGCAGCACATGTCATACTGAAGATTATCCAGTCAGTCGGTGCTTATTTACCTGTCGTGGTACCATGGAAACCAGTCAGAGCAGCATGGTCCCCACCGTCTATGATACCAAGAAACAAATATAACCAAGTATTTCTTTAATGGAAGACATCTGATCAGAAGGTGCAACATATTTTCTAAAGCAGCAAATTTGAAATATCCTCCTTACCAGTATAGCTAATGGAGTGAAAATGGTCACTAAAACTGCCTGGAATTCTGGAGCCTGGTGACAAAGGGATGAAAGCGAGCACTGGGTGTTTCTGCGGATCATTTCTGTAAAATGTAGTTACAGGCAGTTCCCAAGTTACAAAGGAGATCCACTCCCTATGTCTGTCTTTAAGTAGAATTTGTAGTCGGAAAAATACTGTACTGCACCTCGAGCTGATGAACCGCAGGAACCATGCAACGCATGAGCATCACAAAGTAGAATGTGTAGTCTTTATTATGAACCATTGTATTTAACTCAGATTTTTAATGTGACAGATCTTAGTTTGGCTGTTAAGTACAAGTTGTCCGTTATCAGACGTTCTTATCCTGGGAACTGCCTGTATTCATTTTGTGTGCTGGACATTCCTGAACAGAAATATTTATATTTGAAGACAAAGATTCAAACAAGGGAAACGTCGCAATAATGTTTCAGAAAACCAGGGGTCGGCATTCTGGGCCCCATAAAAGCATATCGTTTATGGCCCCCCAAGTCACACCAATCCAATTATGTTCCAAATTTTTTTAGGGCCCCTGTCACTCAGGGGCCCTTGGAATCGTCCTAATTCCCCACCGCTACCCCCCCTCCCCCCTTATGGTGCCCTTGCAGAGACCAGTCCCATGCATGAGGCTTGCTTGAAAATGACTCTTTGAAAATGACTCTTTCTATATATGCATTTGTCAGAGAGAATCGTGTAACACTGCAAGTGTTAAATATTATGAAAATGTAATTGGATAACAATAGTGATTAGATGTAAAAAAAAAAATAAAAATCTGCATAAATAAATTCAAAGGGGTTCACAGGGGTGTGCTCACCTTCTGATGGATGGGCTGGAGATACAGACAGGTGTGAGAATTTCACATGTATATACAACCTTGTAAGGCATAACTCGCGAATTTATAGGTCAGTCAATGTATAGGTAAATATGCAGTAAACCTGTAGAGGCCATCTGTGGAATGCCCAGGTCTCCAGCAAGTCCTGTTATTGACAAAAAAAAAAAAAAAAAACGAGATTCAAGAAATAAGATGTTTCATATTTCCATGAAATTCTCTCCAAGGTTTGACGGTTCAGCAGTAAATTAAAAATAACTGCTTTGTTTCTTGGAAAAATGTGATAAAATGTGCAAAATGACTTCTGGAATCTTTTTAGAACAAAATACCAATTTGTTCTCATAGACTGATATTTTTTACTTCTAAATATCTTTACTGGCAGAAATACAATATTAGGATAATTATACTGTCAATCACTATGGTGATAATGTGCACATAATTAACTAGGCATCTTTTATGTTCAATCTCATATGTACAATGAACATATCCTGGCTTAAGTTGATCTCTCTGAATTTACAGTTATACAAAGAAATATGGTGGCAAGAGATTCCAACAGTCTTTCTCATCATGTGTTCCTCGACGGTGGTGACATGTTCTCCAGGTCAGTTAGGCTCTCCTGTGCTTATCGTCCTACATCGGTGAACATAATAAGTCTTGGAGGTAGCAACTGACCCAGTCTTTCAGTGAGGGCGTCATTCCCAGTGAAACCACCTGAAACGTGTGAAGGGAAAAGAGTCAGAATGACCTTCAGGATAAAATCTTCATTCAATCTCCTTTATAAGCTCAGACATGCAAACTGATACTCGGGGTTCAAGGCTTTGTGGAGCACATGGATGTAATGATACCTCGGCCCGAAAAGCGGCCGTAAATTTAGCCCGCCGCTCTGAAATCTCTGTCACGATTACAAGTCTGAAAACGGTCTCGCAGGTGCGGTAGAGCAAGTCAAGCCTGCGAGAGACGACACATGGAGAGGAGGCAGGGAGATTTACGGCTCCTAGTGGAGAGCACAGTGCCAGCAAGTACCTGGAGCGTGTGACTGAGCACTGCTACCAGCGGGCCCTCCCGGAGTGAGGCCAAGGACTGGAATTAAAGACCAGCGAGAAATAGTAACCTGATTAAAACCAAATTTCCTTACACGCAGACAACAACCTTGAGATAGCAGCTCAGCTATTTAGTCTCGCAGACCAGAGATAATTACCAGCTCACGGAAAAAATGTCAAATCGTAATATATGGGCATATGCGGAGATCAATCACTCAACATCATTCATGCTTTCAATCTATTAAAGTACCACATGTTCAAAAAGATTAAGACTTTGGTCATTAGAAAATTGGTCATTCATCCTGGATTTAATTATGAAAAAGTATTATTCTGACACATGGTCAAGTTAGCAGGAACTATAACCCATTTTTAATTTAAGCAGGACCTACCTGACAAGTCCATATTGGGGTCAGAAATATAATGGTCTGTTATATCTGAAACATATTAGGACATTGTTTTAAGTTAGATCCAATTACCTCTCTAGTATGTCTCATAACAGATGCCTCGCCTGAGTGAGCTAGATGGCATGAAGAGGTGATGGTATGAAATAGGTGGCAGGTGTGTAGAAAGACAGGAATCACGCCTAGTTGGGAGGCCCACAGGATCCAACACAAGCAGATGTTTAGATGCTGAAGTACCTTGCTTATCCTTTTAGCTATGTGCCAGTTAAGCCACATCACTATATTAATACTAACGTCATTCAACTGACTCGTTATAGTGGTTAGCATAAGCTAACGCCCAGAACTCTATCATGCAATTAGAGCATGTCAGGATCCCACTAACCTAACAGTAAAGTGCATCATAATTCTCATCTCTTCTTTTTCTCTTTAAAGAAGCGATTATCTCTCATTTGTTAGAGGCCCCCCCCCCCCGATGAAAACGACAGCCAGATGTTTTTGTCTCACGGAAGCCGGCACATATGGAATGCATTCGATCTTCTGGGGGTGTGTGTGCATGGTTCTGATTCTATTCCCGGGCCGGGGAGTCTCTGCTGTACCTGGATATCCGCCATAGAAGGTATCAGCCAGGGGAAGATCAGAGACTGTACAGACACAGAAAACCAGATCAGCCATTCATCGTTGACATTGCCCAAACTCTAATATGCCCACCAGTCAAATTAAGCGGTTTGCTTGACTACTGGATGCTCTTTTGTAGTTGTATATTGCACACAGACTTGATTTCTGAATGGAATCTCTCTTGGGTTATATCGGTATGTATAGCATTCCTGATGTGAGGTTTTTAGCAATGCTCATATGTTTCTTTCCACCACAACGATCTTCAACTTGTTTCTGGTCGATCAGCCTTGTAGCGCTTGTAGCTAAGCTGGCTCCTTGACAGCAGTATACTTATACTCAGTGTTGGGCATTTCAGGTCTAGAAGTCACAAACCCAGACCAAGATTTTGTTTCAACCAACCAGTTGAGCATAAAGAGTCACAGTCACAGAGTTCTCAACTGGATGGTAGAAACTTGGTCTAGATGTGTAACTTTTGGACCTGAAATGCCCAACACTGCTTGTTTTGTCTGCTTCACTTCACATTGGAGAAAAGCACCCGCCAAGCAGATAAATGTAAATGTCGAATGTGCAAAGGCCCACCCCCATTTCGTACCTGCGTGTCCAGCCAACGACCCCCCTACCAGCAGCTTATGGCTGTTTCCTGTGAAACAACAAAGTGACAGTAAGACCCGAGTGCTGCTTATGTGACATCGTCGAAACGGCAGCACGAGGTGAGCGCGGCCACTTGTACCGCCATTTTTAGCGGCTGCACGAGGGGAGCGCGGCCGCTTTTACAGTCTCCCGGTACCACCTTACCGTTGGACTCCGTTTCTGGGCCTTCTGAACCGTTCGCCTCAGAACCTGTACAAAGTGGCATGTCAATACCATAAAGCAAATATCACAATCCACCCAATACAATACTAATAAATCCTTAAAAACCTGAGAACGTGCACAGTACTGTGCAGGCAGTACACACACATAGCAGCCTTCCCCTTTAAGAGGCTTGTTACCATGACACAACACTCTATCTGACAAGCATTAATAAATGATCCCACCTGTAAGATCCCCATGAGAGCTGGAGCCCAAAGGAGGTCCATCCCCTAAAAGATGAGACCGGCTTTTCAAACAGAACACTCTTTACGGTGACTTCTCAGATGAGGTCATCCGAGTACATGTTTTATTTGATCTGAATGAAATCATACTGTGATTTCTCACTTGAGGTCATCCTAGTGCATGTTTTATTTGATCTGAGCTAAATCAAGCTGTTCTTTCAATATCTGTATGTGTACAGTAACATTTGCGTGTGTGTTACTGTTGTGCTTTGGCCTAATATGAACATTGGAAGTCTCTGTACCTACCGTTCGAGTATATCTCAGCTTGGTGTGTCATTTGATGAGGCCCTGGAATTCAACAGAATTGCGAAACATGCTGTCAGTAACCGCAGAATGCATTGACACGGGAGTTTTCATGCTACATGAATGAGGTAAGGAGCGCATGTTGATGACAGCAGGTTGCTGCACCCAGTACACGATAAACCACCTCAGGGATGCCAACCTGAGTGCAGCCGTGCGGTAGGTGATACCTCCGCACCACACTAGTTTGAATGGAATGGAACGGTGAAGTTTTCTTTCCAGTGGCCGCCAATTTCCGGTGCTTTCCAATCCTGCCACCACCCCTCAATTTTTCCCTGGAAGTTGGAGGACCTGCTTGCAGGGCTGGATGTAGGTTAACATCACATCCAGGATAGAGCAATTGCAGGTTAAGGGCCTTGCTCAAGGGCCCAATGGAGTAGAATCATTCCTAACATTCAAACCAGTAACCTTCCAACTGCCGGCACAGAGCCCTAGCCTCAGAGCCACCACTCTACCCCTTACATGAATCAATTACCAATAATTTCTTCATCTTGTTGGATGGCTAGGTGAACACTGGTTTGGTTCCCAAACCTCTCCTCAGAGGCACCTCAGCCATTCTCCACCAGCTCACTTAGTTAATTAACTAAATTTGTAACTCAGTGAAGTATTGATGAGCTAAACAAGATTGTGTAGTGGTCAAGTCAAAAAGGCACTGGTGTATTGGATGGTATATGGGTGATTTTAGGGGAGGTTTTGAAGTGGCTAAGCTGGCAAACTTTGACAAGTGTAATATCTTAGTTTAACACCAACAATGAGATCCTTTAACGATAATTTTCTTTGACTGCCTAGTGAATATGATTTGTTGTGTTACTGGTTCACTGCCAGGATTTAAATTTGCCTGCTGACCTGTCATCTTTTTAATTGATCAGCTTTAGGGCAAACACAACACAGCAGTCTCCAGCACCCGTCAAGTTTGGACACGCCTACCCGTAGTACTATTCTCAACATTTTAGAATAATTATAAAGACCAAGACTATAAAATAACACATGTGCAATTGTGCACTAAACAAAAAAAGTATTAAACAAAAAAAAAAATTAATTACTGAGGTGG
>JAODKC010000049.1:9320685-9334021 GCA_026777985.1 Mormyrops attenuatus | reverse complement strand
GTGATCCCACCATTGGGCCCTTGAGCAAGGCCCTTAACCCCAATTGCTCCAGGGACTGGCTGATCCTACTTTCTCCTGCACCCCAGTTCCATGTGGCAGCCTCCTGGGATGCTTTTCCAGCTTTCCTCAAGGAGGCGCCACAAATGCTGAGCACTTTACTTCACTCTCTGGCCAAGTCACGGGGTGCAACACTGTCGCTATCTTCTGTAGGCGGCTTGGCGTGTCCAAACTTTTAACAGGTACTGCAGCTACTTCAGCAGAACGACTTTTCAGGCAGTCTGTGATATGACTCGTGACTCTGGGCCTCGCTCACCTTCTGCTAACATGTGGACCTCAGACGTCATGCTGGGAATATGTCCTGGTTCACCTCCTGAGGATGGAAATCACACCAGAAGTGGCAAAACCCTCGACTTTGGAAAACAGTGTGAATAAAGTGCTATCCTGATCATGTGAGCAGATGTATGGCTAAGACTGAACGATGAATCACGTTATTGTGAAAGTGTGGCTGTCCCCTCGCTGTGGGTGTTATAGGTCTTACTGCTTGGCTGTGGTGTGTCGGGGGGGGTACCTGGGGACTCCAGCTGGGTGGCCATACTGGCATGTTCAGCAGCACCTGGCAACAACGACACCAGCGTATTGAGCAACACTGTGAAAAACTGAGGGAACGGGAGACACAGCGGATCGAGAGAAACTGGCCTTCTCACCGTCAAAAGCAGTGCTGGCGTCCAGAGGTAGCATGTCTGCCCCACTGTCACCTGCAGCACAGACACAGCGCGGAGTGGAGAGTAGGGATCTGATCACAAAGCGCAGTGGTGAATCGACATTTGAGGTGCGTGAATGTGTGTGATTTTTGAGTAGGATACCAGGATGTGCACGATTTTTTTTTACCATTTCCTTCCTCCACAGCTGAGTCCGTGACAGACGCTGGTGAAGAGAAACAATGGTTATCTTATTGTTCAAGGCAATCTGCTTTCTCCACAGGTCACAGGTCTTTGACACTCACTGTCATGGCTGCCCCCATGTGACGGTCTAGCTCCAATCACTTTCTGTCCTGCAAAAGACAAAAAGCCCGACACCTTTCTAAAACTTGTGCTCACAAGAAATTGAAGTTGATACACTGGCAGTAATGTGTCATACGAATTCATTTGGCGTAGAGTAAAATTTCAGAAGGTCCTCTGTACCGTTTATAGGGTCACCTTCCAATGAGGCTTCTTGTGGACCAGATGGATCTTGAAAGAAATGCAGGATTTCTCAGAAATGAGGATTCATATTGTTACATACGTAATCTTTGAAAAGTCATCATAGAAGTATATAGGAATTATCCCTTTACAATTAGATTCTGTAGAGCAGTAAGCTGGTCACTCATACCATGTCTTTTGTACAATGGTTCCAGTGTGAGTGGTTTTTTTGTTTACCAAAGTAAAATCCAAGTTAATCTTACCACCTTGAATTTCACCAGCTTCAGCTGCACACTGTGAGCCCTTCATTACATTACCTGTGCTGCAGTGAATAAAAGACCTCTTCAGGCTAAGAGTGGATTAGCTTTAACTTACCCCGATCTTTTGATGCCGTGGAAGGTTGCCGACCTCCAATTCCTGAGAGAAAGATTTTTATTTATTTATTTATTTATCTATCTATCTATCAATCTTTTCCTTAACGTCCCACAGCACCAAATGGCTATTTTATTAAATGTCCTGTGGAATCTCCACGCAAACATCGGTAAGTTATGTGCTTTTCTTCGGAAAACAACAACAAAACTTTTGTTATTTTTAAAAGACAAGAAATAACGCATGCTAGTCCAGTCTTTTAAGTTACTGTGGTATTCTCAGTGCATTTTTTTAAATACAAAGCTTTACTTCATTTACATTAACACATGTAATTATCTATGTATTTATGTATTGTTTACATTTAAATTAATGTCATTTTTCAAGCACATTATAAAGTGTTCCTTTAGTCATGTTTTTGGCATGTACTGAATAGGATTATTGCTTAATTCTCATTTAAATAACACATGAAACTTGCAGGGATTCAAAGATTGGATGGAAATGCGGAGATTGTAAACACCTTGTCAGGCTTTTTCTGTGACATTGTGCAGACCTGTTACACATCACACCATAATAAAAGTGCTACTGTCCAGCAAATTGCTTAATCTACATGATAACGAATTATCTACTTGTCAAATATGGATCTTCGGCTATTTCTCGATTGTTTCCTTCCAATCTCATTAACCAAGCAAGTTTCTCCTGGAACACACGCATTTGTGTCCATGGCTAACCAAATTTTTTTAGGCTAAGTGCCATCAATTTATTTTAAAATCTGATTAAATTAAACGTTACAATGAAATTAAAATGATTAAAACATTTAGAGTAAAATATTATAAAATTATAATATGTGTTTGTTATTTTAAAATATTTTAAAATTTCTTTTATGTATCTTCTTATTCAATAGAAATGTTTTTACAGTTAGTGTTGCAGACGGCATGTAATAATCTCCAGAAATGTTACGCTTGCATAGAATTGTCTCCCATTTCTTTCTACGTATAATAAATTCTGAATGCAGTAATATTTAAAGTACTGGTATTCTATGCAATAATGAAATGAACCAAAAAATTAAAAGCAGGGTAATCTGAAGTAAAGTTTTTCAGTCAAGGCTCATTTTTCTCAATAAAAATGAGTGTTTACATTGTTAAGAGGCATTAAATAACCCCAATTGCTTCATTTTTTGAATAGCTAAAAGAAGGAGAGCATCTTTATATTGGTGGCAAGTTATTAACTTCTCACCCATATTCATATCCTGAATATTGGAGTCATCATCATCTGAAAAAAAAGGAAATTGATAACAGTTCATAAACTGTTCACATGTTTCCTTCTTCCTAAAGATCGTGTTGCAAAGGCGTAGAGAAGAAGTGTTGGCAGTATGCAAGACTGCTGGGTTATAACTCAAAAAACAAACTGACTATTACTTTATTTGCTCAATTTTAAAATTATGTGTGTGTGCCACAAAAAAAGAATTTAATAGCAGTTAATGCAAAATCATCCCGCAGGAGTGAGTATTGGATTAGGACCTGAATGTGTGGTCTATTTTAAATGATATTTAAACACTTAGTTTAAAGTATATTATTGATAGTAAAGTTGCATTTAATCCATTGTTCAATATAAACTGAAAATCATGCATCGTTAAGAAAAATTCAAAACAAATTACAAATTGTTTAAATTTTATGGTAGTTATTTTATAATGTCTATTTGACTCCTATCATTTTATTATATTTTACAGACCCGTTTATATTTGCAGCGATGTGGACAAGCTGCATGTGTTGAAAAGTCCATTATCCATGTTTCAGTCAACATGAGTCAGTCCAGGCAATCGTTTGTTGCTTGGCTACATTTCGCTAGATAAACTGACATCCGGGCGCCTGGTCCAGCCGCCACAGCCCACAGTCTGGATCTGCTGAGACCTCAGCAGCCCAGCACAGGACACTCTCCACCTACCTTCCTCCTCTTCAGACAGCTCCTCTTCACCCTCTTCTCGTTCAATATCAGATTCCTCCGCTTCCTTCTCTGAGAATAAAACATAAGGCTAGAAAAATTATGTCTTGGGCCAGGAGGTTCTTTGTTTCCATCGTTAATCAACCTTTTCATTGCATTTTGATGTGTAACAATGTGGTCTCTGGAACACAAGTGATGGAGAGAAACAGGACCTTGCTGTGGACACTGATAGCCCCTCACCCTTGTCCGTGAAGTGTGAGCCCCCCACACAGAACGTTTCTCTAAAGCCTTCCTTGGTCCCGGCCCAGGCAATCATTCAGACTGGGTCATATTCCAGCCAGCCTCAGTTACTTTGCAAGATACACATTCACTAAACACTATAGACAATCAGTCAAACTGAAGTTTGGAAAAATGACATCAAGGTATCTCCCAAATATTTCACTACCTTAATTACATAACAAGTCAATCTTTTGTTTATTTTTCCAAGACAAGAATAGCATTAATTAAAAATGTCTATTTAACAATATATTTTATAGACTAAAGTGTTACAGTTTAAGAGAAAACAACTTATCTTCTCCTTAACACATTCAAATATTTCAAATCATAGTCACAATTCAATCAAAGCCCTTATTAAGCCGATTTGATGGAACAGAAGACTTCACATCAATAAACGTTTGAGAAGGATCCCTGAGATTAGATGCTCTTCCTTGAATGCAGCTCACGAACAACGCAAAGGAACATGCAGATACATGGAAAGTGCAACCATTTATGACTGAACACTTTCCTACCTTCAACAGGAGCAGCTGCAGTGACCGCTGCCAAGCAAATCACTGCTGAAAATATCAAAACGTTTCTGGAAGGCAAAGGGAGCGCAGTCAGTAAAATGCTAAAGGCAATATATTTTTAAAACACTTTTGAATGTTGGCAAAGCTGCATTTATTTAATGAGGCAAATAATGGCTGTAATTATTCTTGTTTCTTACTTAAAAAATATTACCAGTGAGACATTCCTTCATTGACAACATAAATATATAAAAAATCCAGTTACAACATCTTGACTGATTTATATGACACGTTACACTGCAACCCTATATTGAAACAGCGGGATCAAAAATGGATAGATTTATATTACAAATTTAATAATTGTTTTGAGATGTATTACATTAATGACAGCATGAAAAGAATGGATATTATCCTAATTATAATGCAAAATATCGATGATCAAAAAATGAATTCATTAACCATAAGCATTCACAAACCATACATATAACATACACATTTATTGAGATTAGCCAATGTTCAGGATATTCACTTCCATTGCAATGAAAATTATTGACAAAATTGTTGGCGGCCTGTACAAATCTTTACTATAATATGACGTAAAAATGTCAGTTGAACTTATTCTGAATTAACACACACTTTTTAAATGATTGTAAAATACTTCAAAACAATATCACTATTATCATAATTTTTAGTCAAAATAATTGTGCGGGGGAAAAAGCAATTTTTATATGTTTAAATTTAGAAGCCAAGAAAGGCATATCAATGCTCCCCTGTTCAGGTGAATACCCATCAGGACAGAGAAACGCAATCCCCCCACTTTATTTAATTATGGCTTGCCTGCTTCATAAACCCCACAATCTGCTCGTTGACCTGGTTACAGATAACGTGCTGTTTAGAGAACCGCCACTATTCACTTACCGAGACAACATGGTTTTGTTATGTCAGCAGCGCTGGTGTGGACATAGAGCAGGGAACATTCAGATTTTTGACTTCCTTATGCTTGATTGAGCACCCCTATAAGTTTTATAGTCTCACAGCCGCCCATCTTGAGAAAGGGCGGGGTTTGGGTGAAGGCCCCAGCCCCTGGGACTAAATGACTCCTGTGATCCCTAAAAGGGATTGACAGTTAAAGTGGGCTGCCAGTGGAGGGCATAGGCAACCTTCTTTTAGTTTTTGCACCTGGGGAGACGGGAAGTGAGCCACATGCCCCCATTTCCTGCTTAATGACAGTGTCGAAGCTCTGTGAAACTGAGACAGGTGCTGCGTTTGACCTGTCCCAAGGTTCAGCGGCATGACACGCCGCGAATGATTTAAAGGCCAGCAGACAAGCACCAAGCAAACCCTATCACCTAACACCTGACTCCATGTGTTCTGGACAGTGACGTTTGTCAGATATTTGGACTGGGATTTTCAAAATATTTCGAAGGCAGTTCATAATAATGAGATGTTAAGTCTAAAAGGGAAAAGTGTGATAAAATCATAATGGTAGGTATTCATTTTAAAATTAAGCCTTTTATCTTCTAGTGAGACTAACATACTGTGTATTTTCATAAAACAACTACAGGGAACCTGTTATGGACTGGCACACCATCCAGGGTGTACGCCCAGTCATGGTGTACCCTACCCAGGGTGTAACCCAGTCATGGTGTACCCTGCCCAGGGTGTAACCCAGTCAGGGTGTACCCCAGTCTTTTGTCCTGTGCTACCTGGGATAAGCTCCTGATCACTCTCACGACTCTGACCAAGTTGGATATGTAGATCTACATGAAAAAAGACATTTCAAGTGATACCATACTAACAATTATTTTTCCTAAAATGTAACTTGTTTGTTTACATGCGCAAAACATTTCAAGCTGTCTACTTTAGGATTAGGGTTAGGGTTAGGTTTAGGGTTGGGGTTAGGATTAGGGGTAAGGTTAGGCTTAGTATGCCAGCCATGTGTGTTCTCATTTGGGCTCAAAGAAATTTTTGATGCTTAAGGCTCATTTGATAAATGTTCCCTGATAATTTTCCACAATATCCTTTATGAGGTAGATTGTATTGTATTAGACAGATTGTCATTATATAGGTTTTTTAACGGGCGTTGGTTTCTTTTACATTAAATTTAACATTCTTTTATTTTCCTTTTGCATAAAGCTCCTGTTTGTTATCGAATGTTAATGATGTTTTCATTTCATAACATACGAAACATATTGTCAAAATTACTATTGCATTTTCTCTACTAGCGCTGCACAGAGGTGCAATTACATCGTTATTAGGTGCTGTCAAGTCGATGTTGACTCCTGGCAACCATATGGATGGCATTCTTCCAAGGGCTCTTGTATTCTTTCTTCACTCATTATACATCTAGATAGCATGATATGATGGAGGTAATTAAATTCCCAAACGAAATTCTATGGCTGCATAGACGGCAGTACACTGAATGCACTGGTGACTTAAACATTCATTAAAATAGCCCAACTCCTGTCAGCTTTTCACTCCCTCTGTTTCGTCGGCGTTGGGACACCAGCACTCGGCAAGGTTCAAGGTTCAAGGCTCTCCTCAAAAAGCTACAAAACAGACAAGTTTAAAAACTTTAAGGCCAGTGACTGCCTTTGTTTTCCCTTTGAATGTAAACATGGGCTCGATGTAGCTTTGGCTCTCATGCTTGCGAGATCTGCAGGTTAAGCTTATGTTCAAGGTAACAGTAGCAAACACGTGTTGAGAATCGGTCCGCTCAGGAGCCAGTGGAACCAAATGAAACCGCCCAAAGCTATGGGCTCCTTCTCTATTTTATATCAAAATAACAGAGTTGAGGAGGAGGACATATAGAAAGGCTGCATTATCGTGTGTTATTGACCCCCTAGTGACTTGCCAAGATTCCTTTTAGCTCTACCAATGTCACATCCTTTATGTTCCTGGGTTTCTGCACTGAGACAATGAGTTCTTGTTATGGAGTGAAACCATAGCAGCAGAGGCAGCCTTGGGTGACGAGATTAGAAGCCCTTGCGATGGCTAGGCCGTCCAGCTCATGCGCCGACTGGCTCGTGCAGAGTTTCTGGGCCAGCATGTTTCAGGATTATGTCTAATGAAAACTGTCCTCATTGATCTGCCATATATAGTGAGTAGGTACAGGATGTCTTACTCCTGCCTAAGGGTCGAGGTTGGATTTAAAGAGCTTGAGAGTCATTTGACATGTATCCGGACTTCGCTTACTATCCCCGAGTCCTTCTGCTGGCAATGCCCAACTTGTACAGTAGGTAGAGTGAACTACAAGCTGACCATTCAGATGTTATGTTCTAATCATAGCTGTTTAATCTAGGTGCTATGGATAAAATACCTGCAGACTTAATTATTACTAGAACCGACCATTATCATAAAGGATATTTGTGAACTGCCCAAGAAAAGTATTCTATATTCCGTGATATTGCATTGCGTATTTTTCATTTGGACTACCAACCCCGCTTTAAGCAAATCATAGTTAGTGAGACTAGCTAACACTATTCATAAGACTGTTTTACAGCAATCAGTGCGTTATCTGTTGGTTGAGGCCTTATCTCTTCTTAGGAGGTTTCAACGCTGGAAAGGAACACACCTTAAAACTTGAGAGCGGTTAGACAAAGGGTTCACCCTCTTGTCCTCGCCATTTTCATTCTTCATTTTATCATCACGCTATTTACCTGCAGATTTCTTCATTCAGATTCCAGCTCCCTCCTCAGGTTGCTTCACGATCTCAGGCCGATGCCGAGGTCTGCTGAGGCTTTTAAGGTCACCAGCCCCCTATGATCATAAAAGGCTCATTTCACTGAGAAACACAATCTATGAAATTGCAGACAGATTTGTTCCAAGGCTCACCTATAATTACCTGCTGTTGGGAACAACTGCAGAGTATAAAGTCAGATAGGCAGTTAGAGTACTTATATGAGGTAAAGTATTCACTCATTGAGGAGTTTCTTCTGTGCCAAGAGTACTGTTTGTATTTTACAGTATTTAGTTACTCAAGTTCTATTTATGAACCTCCTTCAGTAATCATGTGGTCTGACTCCCAGTTTATATAACATCCACATCTCCATCACAGCGCAGTTCCACTCATCTGTGAGTTCATTGTTGTTTTTGCTAATGAATTCTCGGCCAACCATAAACTGGTGTGAAAATTCTCTTGTCCTAATATCTTTCTTAAAAGAAGATTTGTTTAGTGCACTTCATAGATCATTTACGGGTGAATTTTGGTCCATGTTGATTTACATGAACGTTCATTTGTTTGCTTGCATTTTCCACGCCTGAGATGTCATGGATAACATCTCCATGCTATACAGCTCTCGTTGCAAGCAATAGCAAGGGCTGCACAGTGTTTGATCTACTGCAATATGGAATTTTCTAGAAGTTAACAAGGAGGAGATCTTCAGGTATAACCAATGGTAGGTGGTAACAATTTGGATGCATTTAAAGGTATGGCTGTATGATGAGGAGGCATTAAAGGTAATGCAACAGCCTATTCTTCTGTGAGCAGTTCCTGCTTGGGAGATTCTTCTAGGTCATCCAGCAAGTTCGGCCATTTTGCCGTTTGAAGCAACTTGAACCCTTTCCTTTACGGTTCTGTTTCACCATCTCCATCTAAGATCAGGGAATCTTTGTGTGACTCGTAAATAAGGTACAAGTTATGATAATGTCCGCCCTTATCCTTGCAGTTTTACATTTTGCGCAGGTCAAGAAATGAGCAGAAATCCAGAAATCCTAGCAAACATTCGTTTTTTTTTTTCGTTAAGGCTAGCACTTGTTTTCTCACAGATATCATACTTTCGGCTGGTGAGAGCATGAAACCCACGCATCCTGGATTAAAGTATAATATTTCTGTGGCTGTGTGCCGGCCGTCCCGTCCCTCTGAGAAAGGGGACCGGGCTCGCTAATGCACCGCCGGGTCAGGCATCAGTGGCCTCGCATTTGGAGGCTGGAGGCAGCCGCCCTTCAGCTTCTCGTCGGCCTGGTCTGAGATGACCTGCCATTCGCATACAGCCATAAATATGACCTTTCTGTTGGCAGGAGCCAGGCCATTGTTAGGAGCTGTTTGGGGTTTTTGTTCGATGCGCCTCCCCTGCTTCCTCATGCAGGGTCCGGACCACCGGGCTCAGTTTATTTGTAACTCGAGCAGAAGTTGAACCGTGGACCTTTTGAGGAGTGTACAGAAATTTAAGCCCCCTTAACAGCTTCTAGGGGTCAAGCGATCTAGTCTACTTCAAACTTCAAAAACCAGCTACTGAGAAATCCTGTTCCTGGGTTCTCTTTGCACATCTTTACCAAGTTCTTTATTTTATTTTTGCTATACAGCAGAGCAAATGGAAAAATGAGACCAAAGTATTGGTGTTTGATAAATTTTCAGTTTCCTGGCATAGGCATTATTTACCATGGAATCTCTATCAAGATTCTACATTTTGTTTGGCCGAATAATAGCTATGTAAGGAAATATATGAACTTTGCCCTTAGCCTTACTAATTAGACTGAAAGCATCCTTATAGAACTCAAGCTAAGAGCAGAGTGAACTGGCCTGCAGCACTGCCCCATTCACTGAAAGGTTGATGTCTCCACAGTCCAGCCAGGACCCATTGGGTCTGGCGTCCCGCAGGCCGTGGAAACCCCCCTTGTGAGAAGATTTGGGGCAGTCCTTTCCAGTTGCCATTAGATATCTAGCCACATGGAAAACATCAAAAGGAAGGAGGGGGGTGGGTCAGGCAATTTCAGAGTGAAACAAGTCCTCAAAAAGGTTGTTTGTGGCCAATGCACAAATCAGCTTTGTCCTCAGTGCGCCATTGCTCTGCGTTTGCCCCAGAGGATCCTCCTCCTCCCCCATACTATGGGATGTTTTGCCATTAGACCTTAATGGAAAAGTATAAAAAGAAATGAACTGGCTGTTTTGGAGCATAGTTCTCCAAACCCCATTGCAAACAGGAATGTGTGGTAAATGTACCATTATCACAGGCTGTCTGCAACAGAACATAAATATTAAAGACATTCTCCTCCCTCTGTTGATTTAAAGCCTTTGCATTTTACTTTAACTGTAACGTAATTCAAAATATAAATTATATTTGTATATGTTTTATTAAATTTGTCTAACATAATGTGTCAGGCTATGCAATAGTTTTTGTCAATGCCTAGCACTTGGCCTCTTTACAATACAGATTTACTGCTTTGTTTTCAGGAAATTGCGATTCCATTGCTCCTCACAGCACTCCGTTGCCGTCCGTGGATAATATCCTGGCCAGAGAAAGTGGTCGTGTCTCGTCGCAAGAAATGCGCCACCATCCCCTAGACAAATATCAATTATTGTGACTGAGCAGGAAACAAGTGAAACCATTCGGCTTCCAGGAATCACAGGAATAACTAATTGCGCATCGAGGTGAACTGCCTAGCTGATGCGATCGTTCATGCGGGCAGACTGCACAGTCGGGTTGCTGCGGGTGTTGTTTTTGTGTCACTGTGATTCAGCATTCAGGATGTTGCTTTTGGCTGCGTACAGCCCTGGTCACACACTTCAGACTTTCTAGGTACATAATCACGCTGAGCACTACTTCTGAATGCTAAATACATTTGGCTAATTTCATGCTTTCCATACCCATCGCAATAATATCACAACATATTTTTTCTACATCTACCTCTTCATACACAGGTATGGTAAGGAGCGTGCGCTGATTACCGGGCATTGCTACACCCATCACATGACAAACCACCTCAGGGATGAGAGCCTAAGTGCAACCGTGCAGCCGGTGATACCTCAGCACCACACTAGTCTGAATGGAATAGTGTGAGTTTTTTCAGTGGCTGGAGTGCCAATCCTGCCACCAACCACCAAAATTTCCCTGTAAGTTGGAGGACCTCCTTACAAGGCAGGATGTAGATTAGTGTCATACCCAGGACCAAGCACTTGCAGGTTAATGGCCTTGCTCAAGGGCCCAACACAGCAGAATCACTCCTGGCATTTACGAGATTTGAACCAGCAACCTTCTAAGAAAAAAGGGTAGAAATTTGTAACTTGGCTTATTACTGGGGCTGTAGCCTCAAGGGTCTGTCAATTGTACCCTTAGCTGTAGGTAAATGTACCTTTTAAGGTACAGATATGGACTGAGGAACATTTCTGTACCACTGATGGTACATTAATGGTGTATGTACGTTTGGGATGTTCCTCAGAGTCCATTTCTGAACCTTTAAAGGTACAATTACTAGGGTACAGCCTCAGTGACATGCAAAGGTACAAATTGTTACCCTTTTTTGAGAGACTAATATTATATCAGCTGATTCACATACTTTATATACTGAGACATACTCTTTCATTCCCCTTGTTTTCACACATTCTTTTCTAAGCTACACATAATCACTTCTGTTACAGCTCCACAATATAGTTAAGGGTGACCTGACAAATTCAATTTCAAATGCATCTAACAAGATGTAGATGCATTCGGGTAGCAAGAATTAAAGTAATCAAGTTTTTATATAATAAAAGTATCATTAAGTATCATCATCATCATTAAAAGTACCTTACTTTGGTTCTTAGAAGCACAAGTGCTACCTTGAATATGACTGTTGGAGTGGACTTCAAGGATTTCTTCTGGAGTTTGTACACATGTTACTGACTGATTGTCAGGAATATGTAGAATTAACTTGCTCAGCTGTTGTTTGGTGTGACTTTTTATTTTCATTCATTTTTACAACCATGTGATTTGCGGTGTCCAGGGTGTGACACCAGCACCGTCTTGTGACTTTGGGTCATGAGTTCATGGCCTAAGCCACTATACTGCAGGTGCCAAGGCTGAATACAAGCCCTGATAATCTGACTCAGGATTTTTCAGACGTACTGTTTTCTCATACCTAAATTTAGCACTGAAAGTTAGCAGCCACACAGATTTTTATGACTTTTAGTTTCTGATAATTCATGAGATCTCCTTGAGATGTTTGACTTCAAATCTTCATCTTCTTTTATTTTTTTCATGGAATGGAGCAGCAGTTAAAACTTCCTGTGTGTTGTTGGATATTGTCTCCAGGAAGAATTACATACAAATAAAGAAGGTGTGAGTGTGAGATTTATAGGGCACTACTCATGCGTTGGTGCAAGCCATAAGATCATGCTTCCACCCAACACACTATACTCATGACTTCAAGAGTTCACAATGAAAATGAAATGGTCACCAGTCAGTCATGTGGTGCCTTATTGGGTGCAGTCCCAATGTTACTGAAGGATATAATAGATTATAGCTACATTTCGGAAGGTGATGAGGTTTGGACAGGCAGTAGGTTGCTGCGGAGTACTGCAGCCTCACACCTCCAGGGTACGGGGTTCGACTCGTCGCACGGTGGGTGTTGGTTTGTATGTTTATCTCCTTTTTACATGAGCTTCCTCCTGCAATTAGCCAAATGGGTGGTTAAATTCTGTGTGTGTGCGTGTGAATTAGCTTTAAATTTCTTTGTGGGGACCAAATGTCCCCCACAATGTAATAAAAACCAGTTTTTTGATGTTGTGGGGACCATTTGTCGGGTCCCCACAAAGATCTGTAAATGCAATCAAAAAACTAAAAATGCAGAAAGTTTCATATTTTGTTTAGTTACTGATGGCTAAGGTTACGGCTGGGTAGGGGTTAAGGTTATCATTGTTGTGATTAGGCTTTTTCCAAAGAAATGAATGGCGCGTCCCCACAAAGACAGAATTACAAACAACCTGCTTGTATGTGTGTGTGTGCACATGTGTGTGTGTGTGCGTGTGTGCGTGCGTGCTTCTCTTTGTGTGTGTGTGCGCGTGCGTGCGTGCGTGCGTGTGTGTGGATTATGTTTATATTATATTGTGGAGGCCAAATGTCCCCCACAACATGATAAAAACCTGTTATTTTGATGTTGTCGGGACCATTTTTCAGGTCGCCACAAAATGTTTGACTGCAATCAAAAAACTAAAAATGCCAAAAGTCTCATATTTTGTTTGGTTACTTTAGGTTAAGGTAAGGGCTGGGTAGGGGTTAAGGTTATCATTGTTGTGATTAGAGTTTTCCCCATGAAAATGAATGGAGAGTCCCCAGAAAGATATAATCACAAACCTATTGTGTGTGTGGTGTG
>JAODKC010000049.1:9303760-9320585 GCA_026777985.1 Mormyrops attenuatus | reverse complement strand
GCCCCCCGCCCGCCCCCGCCCCCCCCCCCCCCCCCCCCCCCCCCCCCGCGTGCACGGGGACCCCATTCCGGCTGTACCCGGACCTGTGCCCTGTTCTTCCCTGGACAGGATACACATTTATCAATACTGGACAAGTAGTGATAGAAGATGGACTGAGGAAATACGTGGAATTCTGGGAAGTAAATGACTCTTCATTTTGGTAGAAATTGGGCTTTTCAGTCTCGATTTTATTTGCTTCTGTATATATCAGTCCTGATTTACTTTCACCCCCACACACAACACCATACCCATTGTGTTCTTACCTGGCCGTAAAAACGCCAAGACTGAACTTGTCTGACATCTCAGGTTTTATTTAATTTATTCACTATACACATTTGAGAAAGGAGTTTGTGATCTATGTTACTGCCATTAAAAGATTCTAATTATTTAACCTTACAGCAATAAAAACTAGAATTTGAGATATTTTCCCAAAACTGGTTTTAAAGTAAGAAAAAAGGAATCATTTAAGAGGCCCATCCAAAATCCCCATGCCTAGAAGGTCTTGCTGACATTCACACTCAGGAAACATCAACTCTGTGGTCAGTATGACAGACTGTTGCTGCAGTAACTGGTTTTGCTAAGGCGTGACAACTGTACAGCAACAAAACATATCGTAAGGAATTATTAGAAAACTCAATCAAGTGATTTTCACAAACTATTCAGTCCATATGTGCAATGGTAACGCATTTTTTTACTTTCTTGGTTTTACAGATTTTTTTTAACCAATTAGTGAAGATAAAAAGTGATAAAAACCTGGGTAAATCTGTAGTTTTGTAATTTTTTTTGCCATGAGTTAGCCGATTGTCACATGTTGAAAGAACTCTGTTAAAATGTGCATTAAAAGTGGAATCATTTGACAAATCCCCATAGACCTAGAGAAACATGTTCCTTGTGTTTTTGAGGAAAGATCCAAGGATTACGAAGGAGGTTTTCACATCGTGGAAATCCAGCTGCATAGGGTCAGATTCTTGTCTGTGACCTTCAGTACACATCTGTGGGAAAGAACAAGTCATTTCAGGTCTCGGGTGAAGTGCAGGGGCGCCGCGGTCGGGACACAAGAGGACAAGCTTGGACTCCTGCTCATCGTATTTGAATTGTAAGCTACCTGTAGATCGATCAGGATCCCACTGTGTCTGCTGGCCAAGAGGACTTAGGCTAATAAGGGGGAAACAGAGAAATGCTACAGTTATAGAGGTCGTAGTGGCTAAAAAAATTGTGGTAACACTTTATCTGATGGGCCACAAATACTTATTAATAACTCAGTTACTACTTAAGTACAAATTATGTACAAATCATGAACAAATATAGTTGCATCACGATTCATTAACGATGAACAAACATGAAATCAGTATGTAACTCAGACTTAGTTTGTAGTTAATTAATACGTAAGTAATAGTATAATACTATATTATTTGTGCCCTGTCAAGTAAAGTGTTACCAAAATGATTAAAGATTTTGAACTTGTGTGTCCCTCTGGAATATGTCACACATTGTAATGTGTTGCTAATTATGCACATTTCCTACACTGTATTGCTCGAGGTATTTGTACTGTGCCGTAGTTTGTGGTGTTTGTGACAGAGTCTGCATGGAAATGGACTAATTGGGGGGAGGACCAGCTGTGCTGGTCTAAAGGCAGACCCACTGGAGGACGGTCAGACTGACAGCGCATGGCCTTACCGTGGGTGGGGCTGTGTGTGGTCTTTTCTGTTTGGTTGTGCTCATCATTTTGATCAGTAACGCCTAATAAAATAAAGAGCAAAAGACTTCACCGGTTGCGAGCTTTTGCTGTCAGTCAATGTATTTCTGACACAGCATTTAAGTTTGTATTTTCATTCCATGTACATTTTTTAGGCTGCTGATCCATTATTTCCAGCATTTCCTCTTATTCAGTACAAGACAAACGAAAGTATAGCCGATCAATGCACAGTGGATGAATGTTACGGGTGATTGTGCATGTGCGCTCCCAGCTTGCCATGTGACTTTGTGGCTATTGTCACATGACTCTGTGCTGTCACATGAGTCTGTGCTGTCAATGAGACACAGAGATAATTCAGGGACATTACAGTCCATCATAAATCATCCAGACTATTTCCGCAGTTTAATAATTATTATTATTATTATGCATATTCTTGTTTTGTTTGAAATCTCTCTCACAAATATGAGAAATTTTCTGGTGAAATTGGGCCAGAGCCAATGATGAGAGAGATAATTCTAGATCCTATTTTTTTTCTCAAGACACAAAGACAAAATAAATTATTGACGCATGATTTACAATTTAGTTCAAACATTTTGTGATCAATGTCAATTTATTGAGCTCAGGACAATTTTTGTCTCATATGAGATTAAAACAGACAGCTGGCAGTAATTTTATGATTTAGCCTGCACAAAAACCCTGTTCCGTAAATTTAATATCGAATTATATATTAGAAAATGATTAAGAAATTCCAATTTTGTATGCTAGATTATTTGTTTCTGCATTTTGTACAGATAATTTTATTCAATATCTGGAAGTTTTTGTACTGCAGGAAGAAACCTGTCACCCTAACCAGGATAAGCGATTAGACAAAGGATGGATGGATGGATGGATGGATGGATGGATGGATGGATGGTTGGATTTGATGTAATGGTCAGAATTATGTTGATAAATGGAGTGGTTCTAAATGATAGTATCTGACAACATGGGTATAATTGTGTTGCTGAATCATGTGACGCTATGGAGTCATGTGACACTGACTTAGCACATACCAGTAGAATGGCTTTCCGTGGTGCTCCTGTGTGGTTTACTTGTGTGCTCCAGCTCATTGCTGTCATCGTGATCATGCCCATTGTCAGAGTCCCCACCATTCTCTTTGCTGTGCTTGTCATGATGACTGTCACTGTCACTGTCATGATGACTGTCACTATCATCGTGATGATCACTGTCATGGTGATGATCACTGTCATGGTGACTATCACTGTCACTGTCTTTTTCCTCGCTGTCCTTGTGATGGTGACTGTCACTATCACTGTCATGGTGACTGTCACTATCACTGTCATGGTGACTGTCACTATCACTGTCATGGTGACTGTCACTGTCATGGTGACTATCACTGTGGTCCTTTTCCTCACTGTTCTTGTGATGGTGATGATCACTGTCATGGTGACTGTCACTGTGGTCATCTTCCTCATTGCTCTTGTGATGGTGGTTATCACTGTGGTCCTTTTCGTCACTGCTCTTGTGATGGTGATGATCATCGTCATGATGACTGTCACTGTCACTGTGATCGTGATGATCACTGTCATGGTGACTGTCACTGTGGTCATCTTCCTCATTGCTCTTGTGATGGTGATTATCACCGTGGTCCTTTTCCTCACTGCTCTTTTGATGGTGACTGTCACTGTCACTGTCATGGTGGCTGTCACTGTGGTCATCCTCCTCACTGCTCTTATGATGGTGATGATCACTGTCATGGTGACTGTCACTGTCACTGTCATGGTGACTGTCACTATGGTCCTTTTCCTCACTGTTCTTGTGATGGTGATGATCACTGTCATGGTCACTGTCACTGTCATGGTGACTGTCACTATGGTCCTTTTCCTCACTGCTCTTGTGATGGTGATGATCACTGTCATGGTGACTGTCACTGTGATCATCTTCCTCACTGCTCTTGTGATGGTGATGATCATCATCATGATGACTGTCACTGTGGTCATCTTCCTCACTGCTCTTGTGATGTTTCCTGTCATCGCCGTGGTGACTATCACTGTCATCACTATGGTCCTTTTCTTCACTGCTCTTGTGATGTTTGCTTTCCTTGTCATGATGGCTATCACTGTCACTCTCCTGGTGGCTGTCACTGTCATGGTGACTATCACTGTGGTCCTTTTCCTCACTGCCCTTGTGATGGTGATGATCACTGTCTTGGTGACTGTCACTGTCACTGTCATGATGACTATCACTGTGGTCCTTTTCCTCACTGCTCTTGTGATGGTGATCATCACTGTCATGGTGACTGTCACTGTGGTCATCTTCCTCACTGCTCTTGTGATGTTTTCTGTCATCATCGTGGTGACTATCACTGTCGTCACTGTGGTCCTTTTCTTCACTGCTCTTGTGATGTTTGCTGTCACTGTCATGGTGGCTGTCACTGTCCTGGTGACTGTCACTATCACTGTCATGGTGACTGTCACCGTGGTCCTTTTCCTCACTGCTCTTGTGATGGTGACTGTCACTGTCATGGTGACTGTCACTGTGGTCCTTTTCCTCACTGCTCTTGTGATGGTGATCGTCACTGTCATGATGGCTGTCACTGTCATGGTGGCTGTCACTGTCATGGTGACTGTCACTGTGGTCCTTTTCCTCACTGCTCTTGTGATGATGATCGTCACTGTCATGATGGCTGTCACTGTCATGATGGCTGTCACTGTCATGATGGCTGTCACTGTCATGGCTATGACTTACATCATGTTCCATACTTTCATGTTTGGTGTCATGGTCATGGTGTGAACTGTCAGAATCTGAAAGGTATAAGAGAGAACACATTTCCTAGGCCCAGATACATATCCAGAAAGACAGACATGGCACAGAGAGATTGACTAGACTTGTATATTTGTTAACATTCATGAATTTGGACACAAACTTACGGTGTGAAGATTCATCTCCAGCATGGTCATCTGCTTCTGATGTCAGTAAAAAAGCATAGGACCACATTAGTGAGAATCTCATGCTCAACGGTCAGGTTTACACTTTATGGGAAGTGCTTAAAACTACCTACACTACACTATCTACATGAAACCTTACCTGTGATTTCTGAAGAGTGGATTTCCTCAAAGACCAGATAATTGTTCTTAACGACTTGGAAGAGATTCAGACCATTAGTTTTTAGCCTGTTAATTGTCTAATTAAGGATTGTTCACATATGCTCAGGTTCAGGTAAATAATGTAGACTCTATTGACTGTAGGTGCAAGTATCGTTGGAAATACATTTTTTAAATAAATTTAATGAATTAATTGCACAGTTTTCTGTAATTAATCATGACTACTTGGGCCTAACATTAAAACATACAATCATAAATATTTACACATTGAATCCTTAAATTAATGTAGAATTAACACAGGACAAAGGGGATTATATGCTTCATATTGATGAACTCTTCATTGTAACATATCGATTTCATTCATTTTTTAAATTAGTTTGTAGACATCAAATCATACATATAGTTAAATTTTATTGTTTAACTGTTTATTTGGCCTCTAGGGTGGTAATAAACATAAGTATTTGATCAAATCCAAGGCAAGAGTTACGGAGATGACCGAAAATTTAGCAAATGTATACATCTTATCATGCAAATTGATTGGTTATTTATTACATGCAATGAAGTTGAAAGATTGAAAAAAATATCTAGTTTTGTCTTCTATTTTTGGCTACTCACTTGGGGAAAATGATTTTAAAAACCATCATATCAGAGCAAAGGACATAATTTTAACATACCTAAAAGTTTACGTAGTGACAGTTGCTCTACACAAAAAACTTAAAAAAAAAAAATCAAGTTTATGAGAATAAACTATATTTCAACATTTGTCTAATGGTTTAACTTAAACTTGTGATGTACAGATTATTCATTTCCAGCAAAAATACTACTTGGAAGCAAATACAAGCTGAATTTCAATACTTTCAAAGCTAGATGCACAGATGACAAAAAGACAAGAGAGTGAATTGTGTTATAAGCTGTGGGATGTTAAGCGATTTTTTAATTGCACACCTTGGTGGCTAATGGCATATACCACATGTACATATAATTGCAGATACTCAACATGCAGATCGACACACTATTTAATTCCCAGCCACGTGATCAATCTAAAAACAGAAGCCTGACAACCAATGAAAGACTTCATACTAATATGAAAGGTTCAACAAAATAAAGGGAATACTGCAAATTATATTTTTATCCTAAGTATGCCTCCTTCTGGCAATTTTTTAAAATGGAAAAAACCAGAATATGTCAGCTTTACCATTAAAGGCTAACTGGAAATGTTTCAGTTTTACCTTTGAAGGACTCTGCATGATGTCATGACCTAAACTCTCGCATTGTTTCAAACCAAGAAGGAATATTATAGGACTTTTTTGGATTATAGGAATTTTTTGTTCATGCTATTCTCCCACTTGGATATCAAAATGCCGCATATATAAAAGAAACAATAACGCATAACTTTAAAATTAACTCTATGCATTAACACGATAAATTTCCCAGCCCTTATA
Source organism: Mormyrops attenuatus (assembly GCA_026777985.1). NCBI lineage: Eukaryota > Metazoa > Chordata > Actinopteri > Osteoglossiformes > Mormyridae > Mormyrops > Mormyrops attenuatus. The sequence continues at coordinate 9,314,307 of JAODKC010000049.1, read as the reverse complement.
TATATATTATATTTAAAATAATATATTTTTAATTCATACATGAAGTATTGTGCTAAAGTCTTAGGCAGCCAATGAAAATGATGTTTAAATGATGATCATGTTGCCATAAAGCTATGATGTTACGTCTGTCAAACTGTATCAGCTCAGTCATTCAAAACCTCTCCTAATGTCACCCCAGTATTTGCAGTAACCACCCAATACACCCATGTAGTTTTTGACTGGACCACTAACACACCTTGCTTGGCAAATCAATACCTCACTGAGTTATTTAATTAATTAAGATAATTAATTAATTGAGCTGGTTGTAGAATTTAACAAAACTCATGGAATGGCTGGGGTGCCCCTAAGGGGAGGTTTAGAACTGAAAGGGGTGTTCATCTAGTCATCCAACTGGATATCAGTAACTCTTTGGAGAACAGAATAAATCTCTATAAATTTGTAATACTGTTACTGTTAATAATCATATCTTCTAATGTTAAATTGTGTTTTTTTCAGAGCTATATACACTTACTACCCAGATAAATAGCTTTAGATATTTTTTATCTTTCGCACAGTACTATATCTCAATCTTCGGTTCACCTAGAGGTACTTCTGGGGAACTTTTTAAAAATTTTAAAAACATTTTCTATTGTTTTTATTTAACGCACTTTATGCTTATGCCATGTCACTGATTTGGGCTCATGTACTGGACAAATTCTTTAGAAGCAACTTGCAGTAAATCATATTCTTAGGCATTGTCATCACTGAGTGGTTTTACTAGAGTATGCTATTGAGAATAGTATTTACGTAACCCAAATGGTCATTTCTAAGAACTTTCTAAGAAAGTTAATGTATGCATTTTAAAGAGAAAATAGCCACAGTATTATTATGCATTAATAAAATGTTATTAATTAGTATAGAATATAAACTGCATCTATGCCTGTTTCAAACCCTGACCAGAATCCAGAAAGTGGTGAAATCTTTGCACTTTGGGTTTAAAAAAATGTAGCCAGCTGGAATATTTAACCGGCACATTAGCTCACCTGTCACATCCGACTTGCCAGAGGAGGTGTCCACCACACCTAGAAGTTAATAACAGGCTGAGTTTGTCACTGTATCTTGTTACACAGAAAAAGCAGTGTTTACAATACTGTTTGTAAATGTCGCTTTTACCCCTAAAAAAGTGTCAGCCTTGTGTTTGAATTGGATTCCTGCTGTTTCTTGGAGTAAATATGGGCCGCCATTGGAGTAGTGCGTTACAGTAAAATCACTTTGATTAGACTGATCAGTATATGCGTGCTTTCCCTCTCCTAGTTTATACTGGAAAGTAATCTAATTTTGTGTTACTTGTTTGTTTGCTTGTTTGTTGACCTCTTTTGTTCCTGCAAGCTGGGAGCACATGGGCACATCATTCGGGGCGGGGGGGGGGGGGGGGGGTGTGTGAAATAACCACCCATGTAGAGGGATGCAGGGGGGTTTGTATTGGCCAGCTTTGATTATTGGGGGGGGTTACAATCCCCCCCACCCATTCTCCCCCTTAATTTAAGGCCATGTGGGAGCTTGTTTCACCAGTACACAGAGAATGACTTGCCCCAGGGACACTGCCTTTACCAGTGCAGTACATTTAATTGATTGCATGACCTCATTATCAGATCATACATACGTTAGTGGTGGTGGGATATTAGGACAATTCCAGTCCAAAGCCTTAAAGGGGGGGGGGGGGAATCAGGAGAATTGACAGGGGGCCTAAAAATTTGTAACATAATTGGATTGGAGGTCCAATATGGTATGATGTCATGAGTCCAAAGTCTCTAGCTGTGCCCCTGTACTTATGGTATGTGAATGACAAACATTATAGTAATCTATGATGTCATATATGTTACTATGTGACCTCTTTATAATGGAATACATTTCACTGGATGATTCCTTTATGATGTCATATGTTATCTCATTGGCTGAGCTATAGTGTGATATATGTTAGTGGGTCACCCCTTTGTTATGTCATACTGAGTGACCCTTTTACAGTGCTACGCATGTTATTGTGTTACCCAATACATTGCCATGCATGCACAACACGTTACTGAGTGACCAGGCACATTCACAGAAACATTGCTGACTGAGTGCAGGTTGTTATTCTGGTGCAAATTAGCAACATATTAATTGACTTATTTAAAAAAAAAAGAAAGCAGGTTTTATATTTTGATGGCCTGTGGTCCATTCCAATTGGATTCGTTGGGAAGACAGTAAAAGATGTGAAAAGGAGTCTAAATAAATAAAAGACGTAATTCAAAGACATGTAACGAAGTCCTGCAAGTGCAAAGCGCTGTTTCTAACCAAGAAATCACCTCATCAGTGTGTATGCTGCATTTTCAGGTATAGATATGGTTCCTTGTTACGTCATAATGCCTATAGGTTGATAGAGGGATGTGACAGCATTAGTGCCAATGGAAAGCATTCCATCTGTGTGAACGTGGCACACGGCAGCGGCCGCAGTCTGTGTGAAAGGCCCTCTCTGGCCAGCAAGCCTTTAGCTAGCACATCAGGCACAAATGAACAAAACCTATTGAGAGCTAAGGGGAGGCAGCAGCTCCTGTTACAGACTGATCTCAGAGGGGCAAAGCAGAGAAATTCGGCTAGCAGAGACAGTACGAACCTCCCACATTTAATCAGGAAGGCTATCCTGTGAAGGGCCTTTTCAGGGAGCTCCAATATGTGAAGAGGAAGCTTTGGGGATTCGAAAGGACACGGTGTAACGTAAGACTCTGCAGGAGCCACACAGCCCAGAGAGAGTCAGGATGAGCATAGATATGTGAAGAAGGCGGGTAATGGGGAATGGAGGACTTACCGGCTAGTGGAGCCGAAAATGCGGGAGCCACCAAGGCCAAACATTGCAGCGTAAAGAGCAATCTGAAATGATCAAGCACATACACTGAGCTGGACTTTCCCTCCTGGAAACAACAGATTTTGATAGTTCCCTTTAAATATCTCATATCCTTTAAAATAATGAATGCATACAGTTTGACCTTTTTAACAAAAAAACTAATTCACCATTTTGAACTGAAATAATATATATTATTATTATAATCAAGAACACTACAGGCTAATTATCACCTGAGAATTGCCAATAGAATCAGTCCCAAAATCAGTTTACAAATATCCTGGAAACCATAATTCAAAGACACAAAATCCATACTGAAAACATTTTCGTAAGTGGTATTTTCTCTGAAGGAGTACATGTATACTACATCAATTAAAACTACACGACGACTGTAAAGTCTGCAGTATTCCATCATCTGTCAAAAATTGTTAATGGCAAGATCCATGTCAACATGACATAACAATTGTTTTGCAATGCTAATGATTCAAATTAAACATGTAGGAATTAAGTGATAATTAACCTAATGTTTAATGTTTACAGTCTAAAAACAAAATGATCTCAAAAATAATATACAATTAACCATTCTTCTCATTCCTGTTCATTAAGACCAAGAATATTCTAAGGGTTACATATACTATATATACATAAGGTTTATGTGACCATTCTAAGGTTCAGGTAAACATCCTAATACTCTTGTGAGCATTCTGGACTTCAGGTAAATATTCAAATGAACTCCCCTGCGCCTCAACAATGAATTACCTCAGTGTCTAAATTCAAACACTGCAGTTTTTTGCAACAATAGGTCCTGTCAGAGATCAGGTTAGATGAAAGCATTCTAGTCCATTCCACTCAGAAAGCTCGCCGTACAATCGGATGAGACCCAGCCACAGACATTTCTCACTTACCGTGGTTGCATGGTGATGACAACGCTGGTGGCTGAGCTAAGACTGCACACAAGCTTCTCCCAAGTCTCCTAGTAGTCTAAAGCTTCACTGGACAAATCAGGTTTTATACTTGTCCTGCTCCTCCTGCTTGAAGTGGGCAGAGCCAGATCAGCAGAGGCGTTGCAAGGAACCTTCTAAGATTACATTAATTAAAAGAGGGTTAAGAATATGGGGTTCACTGCCTTTGTCAGTGTTTTGAAACAGCCCTTGTAAGCAAGGTCTAACCTCACCCCCGCCTGAGCAGATTTGTGTCACTTAATAATTGTACAGTAGTCATTACACCTTGTTTTCATCCATCAGGGCTACATTGCTTTGTTGTTTTGGGAAAACATCAAGCTACTTGATAGGATAATATAGTCATTTCAAGTGTCTCAGGTTGTGTCATGGTTTTGTTGGCGCTGTCACGGTGATGTGGGATCGGCGCATAGATATGCTGCAGAGACGCGAGTTAGGAAACACACAACTTCCGCATGCCAGGGAGGGGGACACTGATTTTGCAATGTCGCTTCAAAGACGCCAAGCATGATAGAGGGAAATTGCTGGAAAACTGGCCCTTCGGTTCGCACTGAGATTACAAGTTAATTCGCATGCAAACAGAGGCCTGTGCCATCCGAGGCACTAAGAAAGAAAAACAAGTCAAATGAAAAGCTACATTTTCCATGGAGACCTTAGCCCTTTGCATACAATGGACTGTTTACAGCATAAAGTTTTTTATCACCGTTAGTAGAACAAATGGCTTGTTCTTTGTAAACATGTCCAAATTTATCTTCAGCGTTTGCGACCAGTGACGATATTAAGTCTTACTCAGCCATGTGTGAGATGAATACAAGAGATGTTAAGCACACATAGTAGGTGTGAAAACTGAAAATAAATAGATACGGAGAAGGTCAAATCATGTTCTGTCTGTGATTCTATGTTAATGGTACTTGTGTAGCCTGTATTCTCACTTTTCTTGTCATGTAAACATTTTAGAAATGTGCCCGCTTTGTAACATGATTTGAGACGTGACAGAAGTTCTAAGGATATAAATCAAAAAAGTGTCAGAGTAGTTAAAGTTTAAGTCAAAAGTTTCTCTAAAATGCACCCGATGAATAAAATGTAACATTGTATGCGATGCTGAAATTATATGCAGCACATGATTAGTCTTGTGCTTATAGGAATATTAAAAGGAAGTATATAGTCACGTAAGGATTACAGATGCTATGGATATTGCTTTTTCAGTCCATCGTGCCAAATGGGTGTGTTTTCGTGGCCTTGTTTTCAATCTCGCTAAGAAATATGTAGCTAGATATTAAATTCTATAAAGGAGTGAAAATGAAGAATATACTATTAGAAAAATAGTGGATACATTGACATGTATGATGGTCTGTGTTGAGCTTAGCTGTGCAGGTGCCTGCTAGCTCCAGTCTGTTTTTCTCAGAGGATGGGGGCCCAGCCAGTGGGCTAAAACTCTGCATGAATGAGCCGGATAAGTCAGCGGGTCTGAGGCAATCAGGACAAAGGTACCTCGGGCATCTCCGGGGACTTTATGGGGCACTGGAACAGCGGCAGCTGAAAGGCGAGCATTTAAATTGTCTTCATTGGTAAATTTGTTGCACATCCCAATACTTCTACCGGCACTGTTGCACTCACAGCATTTGATGGTATTAAATTCTACAGGGTTGGGTTTCAAAGGGAACAACCCTTGATCTGATAAGCAGAACAAAACATGTTAATAACTTGGGAAGATGCAGAGACCTACATAATCAGATAATTGACTAAGCTAATTATTACCTTACCTGCTACAATACTCACTATTGATGGAGCTTAATATTGATTTGTTACTTAACTTGGTGCTGATGAAGTCATTAATAACAACTGGTGAAAGTTATACAGGTTTAGAGAAGATGGGGATCTGACAGAACCTGGGCTGTGGGTTCGATTTCTAGCCCAGCTCTATGCGTGCGGAGATCTTCCCATGTTCAATAGGAGCTCCTCCCACAGCCTTAAGACATGCGGGCTCCATACTTTTCATTCTCAGGTGCTTTTGTGCGTAACTGTGGCCTGAGATGGGCCAGAACCCCATTCAGGGTGTGCCCAGTCTTGTGCCCTGCGCTTTCTGTAAGAGCTTCCAGACTTACTGTTACAGAAGTACAGAATACGGGCAATTAATTCTCCCTGATCCTACCCTAGCAATGGATTCGGTTACCGCCACTGGTAGCGATTCTGTCCCTTAAGGGTTGAGAAAGGAACATCGACGACACCTGAGAACGGAGGAGGTATAGCTGAAGTGTGCCAAAAGGCATAGACCGGTGTTAGTGCGCGAAGTCCAGCGTGTGAACTCGAGGACTGCGTCCCAGCCGAGGTGGAACGAAACAGGTAGCACAGAGAGAAGCTTATCCCGCTCAAGTGCTGATTCTTGGCCCTCCGCTTTTTCTGACACTATTAGCTGGTCACAGATCAGCACTCCTTGCCACTGGTGAGGGTGGCTACCAGGGCATCGTGCTGTACATGTGACCTTTCAGCTGACCCTCTGTGTGGCCCTCTATGTAAGGGAAGGTCCATGGGCGATTCTGCATTACCTGTCTCTGAAGGAATGCGGAGCCAAACAAAGGAACAAAGCCACAGTCATTCAGACAAAGACTTCACTCATCCATCCAGGAGCCCCAACCCAACTCGTGGCATGAGGTACCCAGGGGTTTACATGATGGGGTGTGTCCCTGGTGTTAGGTGAGTGCGCTTACGGCCAAAAGCATGAAGGAAACAAGCGTGGAGAAGGACTTAAAAAGAGCACTTTATCTTGCCAATGACTCTGGGGAATTTACCATCCCTGCCCTTTTGAGTTCCTCGTTCCTCCCACTTACGTGGCTAGTTTTTTATTGTGCTTAATATAATTCCTTTCATTTTGTTGAGATGGGATGCAAGTAATTGAGACTTTCACAGCTTAAAAATTACACCTGAATGGTGCGGGAGCGCCGCTTGAGTGCTGGTTTCAAATAGAGCATGATACACGATAACAAGGCAAGTTCAGTATACAGATAGAGACCACAGCAGATTCAATAAACAGGCAGAGACCACGTCCGTTATATAGACAGAGACCACAACACATTCATGAAACAGAGACCACAACAGTTTCATTATATGGACAAACACCACAGCACATTGATTAAACAGACAGAAGTCTCAGCATGTTTGTCTCACGGAGACCACAGCATGTTTGCTACACAGACCACAGCATGTTTGTTGCCGATGGATATTACGGTACATGTGTGTTCAAATGTAAGCTGAGTGGTTTGTGGGTAACTGCTGGCACTCTTTGGAACCGCCGTATTGAGAGAATTAAGATGAAAACAGCATCAATTCAGAGCACACTGCCGAATTTATTAAAATGTAGCATTCTCACTGGCTGAAGTCTTGTTTTGGTAAGAATGATTTCAGCCGAGCACACATAGTCTTGTCTCCGCGGTTTCACAGCAACAAGAACCCCGCGTCACAACTTTGTGCCTAAACTCAGCTTGCTGTTCCCTTGCATGCTGACAAGGCCATTTGCAAGTTCAGCCAGACTCCCACGCAGTTCTGCCTTAAATAATGCCCGTTTTCCTCCCTTTGTCCGCCAGGAGCCTCACACTGCCAGCGGGCTGTCCACTGGCTGGCTTCAACCCCCTTTTGTGAGAAGTCAATGGCTACAGTGTTCATGAAAGGGACAATACTTCCTGACACGGTGAAAGACGTGCTCTCTGACGAATGTGTCCTTCCAAGGCACATTTGGGCAGTTGTACTTGGGCAGTTGTGCCTAGTCATGTTGAAGGCACATGGAAAAATAATTGTTCATTTTTTGGCATCCTCTGGGCATGTTTTAAGAACTGTACATGCCGACAATCAAGAACGCCTCAACAATCTTAAGGGCGCCAGTTTGTATTATATTCCACTAACCCTGATCTATTACGCTGAAATATAATTGGTAATTAGACTGCTGAAAGTGAGAACTCTCCTGCTACAAGTGGCATTATAAAAATATACCCAAATATGTATTGAGTCATAATTATAGTGTTTATTTGACTGTAAAGAGCTTCTAAGCAATATTGTTTTCAGGTAAAAAAAAGCTTCATCCATCAAAATCAACACACTAAATTTAAGGGAATAAAAAAATTGTTTGGATGACATTGTGGAAAATGAGCAAATTCACCCAAGAGTCTGACAGATACTTACTAAACATTAATTAATATAATCAATCGCATTGTTTTATTGGACAGGTGATTTATTTCAGTTCCAGAATTTTCTTTTTGCCCCGTTCTTGCTTTCCTTCCTCAGAGAAACGCGCAGCGTGTGACTGAGCTGTAGGTGTTATTTATTTTCATGTCTCCTTGAAAGGGGCCCGCCAGTCTCCGGATTTCGCCTACTTTTTCCCGTAAACAGAGCTTCTAGCTGGCGGCCTTTCACAAACACCAAGAAAAAACACTTTGGATTAAATGCAGCTTATAATGCGAGCCGGTGACACGTATCGCTTGGAAATTTGCGTGCGTGTGTCCAAATATCAAATTTATGCGACAAGTCATTTTAGACTGTGACATATTCACCATATATGTTTCATATACCACCTGTGTTTCATTCTCATATAAAAAAAATATACAAAAGCAGAATTTCCTACAAGGCTGATCAAGGCTGGTATTATATTAATTCAGTTTTATTTACTGTCTACTTTAATGTGTACTATTTAAGGTCTAAATCAATGTCTATTTTAGTGTTTGTGAGTCCCATTGTGTAGTTTTCTGCAGTTTCATTTGGTCAGATGTAATATGTTACTGACTGAACTGGAGGGATTGAATAATAATTCCTATGTACGAATGTACAAAAGGCAAATAAATAATCTTAATCTTGATAATTAGCTATTAAGCCGGAAGCTGTTCCAGAAAGTTCTTTGTGGTGATGAAAAAATGTATAGCATGGAGCACCTGTGGTGTGTACGTGCTATTCAAACAACATTCCTCTCCTTTGTATCTTTATAAGGAGTTTACATTAGTTGCTATTTAGTCAGCTTTGTACGACGGCTTTCTCATGCACTTTTGATTAGCTCATACTTCACCCTTAGAATTAATAACCTGCAATGATAATTATTTCAATAAAATAATGAATTTCTTTGATTTAATTACTTATGGAGCAGAATAAAATTTGAACAACAAAATAGCAGTGACCTAAATCAATTGAGACCAAATGACTGAAATTAATTGAAAAACAGTAGGAGTCATTAAATATGGGGTTTGGTTTAATATCGTTTTAATCAACTGTCGAATTAAGGCTAATTTTGTAAATTAAATTGTGTAATTTTGTTAAACTTAACAAAAACGACACACTATGGATTATAAAGACCAGCACTTGGCTTCATTCAAATAATTAGCCTCAACAGTGCACTGTATGTCTTACAAAACCCATGTGGTCATTTGAACTTAAACCAGCATTCTTTGTTTTCATCTTCAATCACAGGGCATTTCAGTTTAAAATACTATATTGGCATTTCATGAAAATTCGAATTAAATGGCTTGTTTCAGACTCGCTCTTGTCTGAAAGAGAGCCCTGTTTCACAGACTTGAAGCTAATGCTTAAAGAAAATCTGCAATACCATTGACTGCCATTTACAGGAAATCCTTACCTAATGAATGAAAACAATACTCTGAGTATTTACTCAGTTTCTCTGCCTTTAGTCTAAAACAACTAAGCCACATAAAGCAATTATGGTCCGGTAAGAGTCGTGCAGAATGGTTCTAGATGAATCTTCAGGATTTTTAATAGTGAAAAAGAGGTGTAGAGTAATCACCATTTCTTACAAATGATCGAGTATTTATAGAAAGAATGTAAGGAAACATGGATGGATATCTGCAGTGCCATTTTCTCCCTTACCCAAAAGAGCTGAAATAACTGTATAAAAGCAGCAGGGTAACTTTGTAAATCCCACTGCTGAGGTAACGCTAGACTGGACATAAGTTAAAATTAAGTAGGAGAAAATGGTCAAAAATGAGTTTGCTGCATTTCAGGTTAGAGTTGCACCCCAGAGCGGAAGGGCTGACCGCAGCCCAAATGACTGCTTGTAATTCTGATCCTCCTGATCCCAATATGGTGCCTGTTGAAACAGATATTGGGGGGAAGCTGCGCTTGATTACCGGGGTAACAGAGCTGCATTGTGAGGGGATTCCCGTACCTCCGAAGAGCACGATAATTAGTGCAGCATGGCTTGAACTGCTCCTAAACACTTATGTTCAGCGTCCGGCACGTTCCGAGCCTCACTGTAGCTGTTGTGTGCTGCAAGAAAAAAAAAGGGAGGAGAACGTGTTTTAGAAAAGGATCGTCCCGTCTCTCACCAGTTACTGATGGGTTCCACTGTCCTCTGGTTCCGGTTATGGTATATAATAAGTTTCCCAGTAGCTCCCAGATACTTCATGGAGCGCACATCATTCCATCGATGCATTTTACTTCCCAGATAATCTCCCTAATTACATTCTGTTCAGGTCAATCTGTTTGTCTTTGTTTGACAAAAAGGTGACTGGCTGTCAGTAAGCAGGCAGGAAACAAACGAGTGAAGTGTCCGGTTTATTCTCCTCTTTCTTCATTAGAAGCGACGGCGCTATCATGATGTCTTTTTAGGTCTCTGCTGAGATGCCTGTAAAGATGCCTTTTTTATTCCCTCTTTCATTGTCAGCATGATGCGCCGTATAATACCCCTGATAATGCCTTTTGACTTCCTTTCTAATTCCCCCCTTTGGCTTGTGTGAAGA
>JAODKC010000049.1:9285035-9303660 GCA_026777985.1 Mormyrops attenuatus | reverse complement strand
GCATGATGCGCCGTATAATACCCCTGATAATGCCTTTTGACTTCCTTTCTAATTCCCCCCTTTGGCTTGTGTGAAGAGCTGGCATTGTGTAGGAGAACCATCAGCTACCAGTCTAAAATACTAGTCCCCCAGAGCACTTTTCCAGGCTGTTTCTCAGTATATATTACAGGAAGCCTGAATCCTCCATTAAATGCCCCCCCCCCCCAAAAAAAAACAAATAAATAAATAAACAAATTATGTAATTTGACCAAAGGATGTTTGTAACCTCTAGAGCTCAAACCTGTGAGAGGTTATCGCATATCCTGTGGTATTGAGAGAAGTTCACCAAACCCTTGCTATATATCGCTTTGTGATTCTGAAGAGCAGCTCAAAGAAAACCCAAGAAAGTAAAATCACGGGAGGGATCACTGTACTGGGAAAGACTGTGGAATGGAGCTTTTTGATGTTAAAGAGGAACAAAGTCAGCACTGCATAACTGCAGGTTTGAAGGTTAGAATATGTAAACAGGTATTTGGGACCTGGGTGATATGGAGTTTAGTAAAAATGAATAACAGGCTGTTGCCTTCCAGTATCGGGTCTGAGGGCTCTTGATGTCTAATGAGAAACCAGAAGAAATTTAGATGCATTCATTTACATCATAGGAAGTTAGTATGGTATCTAATGGCAGTTGGGGAATATCATTCACAAAACTAAGTGAGCTGCTGGGAAATGGTACTACGATAGTGGAGGATAATTGTCAAGGTGTGACGAATAAGGTATAGTGTTTTTCTATGTTCTCAAAATCATGAGAGTGAATACAATCTATTCAGGCAGGTCATGTTGCCTTCATGATGATTGGATTACTGTCATGACAATGAGTGGCAGATAGAAAATGTTTAAGCAGCTCTCTGTGATGTAGGCTCCTGCCTGCGTGAACCAGAGTACCTGGAATTATTATTATTATTATTACTATACACATGACTCTTAAATAATTCAAATGTATTTTTGTGGTTTTAAATGTTGAGTTTTGTGTGAGGCACTTTAAAAATGTCTAGAAGGTGTTTGTGAAGGTTTAAAGTTCAACATTCTACATAACATTGAAAACAATACTGGAAACCACCATGCAAATTGTCTGCTTGAATTTTTATTAAGTAGGGAGTAAAGTAAGAGAGAAAGGGGGAACATTTTGTGTGGTTTGTTTTTTAAAAAAAACTTTTTTAAATGTCCTGTTTAAAAAATGTATAAAATGAATGCATAAAAAATGAAAAAGGGAGAAAAAATATTTTTGATTGAACTACTGACTTTTTGTCACCAGCAGGTTTTCAAAAAGTTTGTAGTCTAAGGTCTAACGCTAAAGCTTTAAATATAACACAGTCTTCAGGTAGACACAGCACCAAGTACCAAAGGCAACTCCGTCACGATTCTTGGGCCTCGATTAGCGTTTGCCTGCTAACAATAAAGGAAAACATATGTGACTATATAATAATCATCGTTTTAAATTTTGTACTAGCATGCAAAAGCAAATTGATTTTAGACAAATACAAATACGAAAGATTTGTACTCCTCTTGTGTAACGTCGATTTGAGTTACTCCTGCCACCCTCTGGCTAGGAATAGTAGCAATGTTTTTGGCGACTTAAAGAATCATGTCATTTTATTACAGAAAACTGCATGGAAGTATAATATAAAACATGTTTTCGAGGACACAAATCATGAAACGTTTTTCCACGTTAAAAGGCACTATAAAAGAAATACTTGACTTAAGCGGCGACTTCCGTTGGTGCCGTTCTGAGTGTGGAATGCAATGATTAATGTAATAATAGGAGATCTGCAGAGTTGTCCGATGCTGGCTGTCTGAATCATTTTTATGAAATCTTTCGTTTTGTATTTGTTGCTTTCCTATAGGGGAGTGCAACTTATTCGGTTTTTATCAGAAATTCCATGCAGAGCAGAACTAGGTTGATTTTTACAAACCTTCCTCTGAGTTTCGGCTCTGGTCCTCTAAAAAAAGACAAATATCTTTAATGCAGACATTCTTCGTAATAATACATGTGTGATAGCTATTTAAAAGACTCCAAACAGGGCTGGAAATTAAGCTCGCCTTGGGTGAGAAATTAGATGAGTACAAATAACTTGCTAGCCCGGGACTAAGAGAAAAAATGAATATCGGACTACATTTTTTAACTGGCCCAGTTGGCTCTTTCATTGGACTGTCAAATTCAAGTTATTCAGTGTAATTCAATGTGTCGTATCTGATTAAGTTTAAGACAGAAGTGAGTGCCAAGCGAAATCAGTGTCTTACCATCTTGGTCCTCGATGCTGGATTTGCTGCCATCTTGTGAAAAGTTTGGAAATAATATAAAATACACGTTAAGAGGGTACACCTATTGGCACCTCTATTACACAGCATAGCAAAACTGCATAATTTAATCACACAAAACAAAACTTTGAAGTGTATGCAAAAAACATATTTTAGTTGTTATATTGGCCGAAACAAAACGTACCTGCACCTTCAGTCACATCATTGCCGAAATATTGTCCTTCAAAGAGACCAAAGGAAAGGGATTCAGCTCGTAGTAGTAAATCGAGTGATTTACATTTACTGGCTTGTAAGACTGCTTCTCTGTGGCAGTATTAGTACCGGCTGGTGTCGTTCTAATAATAGTAATTAACTCACCGTGGTTTGTGGTTTCTGAACTTGTGCTGCTTGGATCTATAAAACGTAAGGATATATTAATGATCACTGCTAGTTCCCTTCTTAAATATTCAAGCTATTAGGATCATCACTGGTATAGAACATTAAGCTATACAAAATTATTATTATTATTATTTTTCCAATGCTCTGACCTCCTGCACCACCATTGTAATAATGATCGATGCTCATCTCTGTCAGCTGGGTTATTAACTCCAGGGTTAGGGGTTTGAATTCCCGTGTGTGCGTGTGTGTGTGGTCCAGGTATACCATACCTTGTGCGGACCAAATGTCCCCACAACGTGATGAATACCCGTTTTTTTCCTTACACGGACCAGTGTTTCCTGGTCCCCATAAGGGAAAACTGTATTTTGTAAAAATCCGTGACTTCAATGAAAAAACTAAAAATGCAAAAACTTTTGTATTTTGTTTGGTTACTTATGGTTAAGGTTAGGGCTTGGTAGGGGTTAAGGTTGTCATAGTTAGCATTAGCATTTTTCCTATAGAAATGAATGAATATGATTACACGACTGCGCGTGCGCGTGCGTGTGTGTGTGTGCCTGTGTGTGTGTGTTTGTCTCATCTTCTCTGGTTTCCTCCATAAGTCCAAACCCAGGCAGTCAGGTTAACGGGTCTTTCAATTGTCCGCAGTGTGTGTACCTTCTGATCCATCGAATTGGTTCCTATGCTAAATGAGGCTCCAAACCTCCTGTGACCCTGTACTACATACATGATAGATGGAGGGAATTATTGCCAGTGATGATCAAATATGCATTTAATTTCAAACACCCATTTTATATTACTTGATGAACAGTGAATCTTTGGCTGATGTTTCAAGTGCAGTAGCTCCTGACGATTCTTTTCTGGTTATTTTCAGACATGTTATGCTTCAAAATACCTCTAGGTGGCAGTAAAGGATTGTGAAAGTGAACTTCCGCTGCCTCACGAAGTTGTTCTTCGTAAATTGCTTTCTTTCCATCTTTTGAGGGTATTAATATAAATAATGGCATTAAATAAGCTTGTGGTTATGTGTTAGGGCAAACAAGTCAGCGACTGATATTTATTTAATTAACATTTCAGTCTTTTAGGCACTATGTGTGAGGCCTTTACTGAAAAACGAATTCACCTGTTTACGCTTGTCTTGTCTACGTGCGCAAGTATTGTTTCGCCCTTAACCCATAGTGTACAATAGCCTCTGAATCCTTGCATGGCCTAGTTCAGGGGAACTGGATTATTGCTTATACACTAACTGGGGGTCCCTCTCGGTATATTTCACCAGGGATTCGCTGAGCGAGTGGGTGGAGTGGCTATTGGGCGACCCTGATTAAGTGTCCCCTTTCCCAGGGGTCTGCCCTATTAGCAGCATAGGCGATCACCATTAGGGGGCGCAAAACAGCGAGTTAAAAGAAATTAGAAAAATACCTGCAGTTGCATACCAGATACCCCGTGCTGTTGAAATGGTTTAATATAAATACATTGACAACATTTGTTTTCTGCTGCTATGGGGGGTGTGGCGGGGACACTCAGCAGAATCTCCCCTGGGCCACCAGAACATCTAGGGGCAGCACCTAGGCTAGGGCCATTGCCCTTGAACTGAATCTTAATACCCTGTCGCTGAGTGTCCCTTTCAGCTGTCAGATTCACCATGTTTTAAACTTAAGGTATGATGGACCTTGTACACAGAAATGAAGGGGTACAAGTGAGTTTCACATTCCATTGAAAACACTAAAGAAGGCAAAGAGATTTTCTGGATGTTTTAGCATGATTTCTAATGTGGGCTGTTTAGTACATGTGTCACGCGGCCTGTTGCCTATACCAGCACACTTACCTTTAGGCTGGTTGGAGGATATGGTGTTCAGGCTCCCTGGGCAGTCAAAAGAAAAAAAATCTTAACCGCATTCTAAGGTATTTATACTAGTTTTTCTGAATCCGGTCCTCGGGGACCCACGCTTGGTCCGTGCTTTTGCTCCCTCCCAGCCCCCTACCAAACAGTCCACATTTTTGCTCCTGGCAGGGAGTTGGGTGGGAGCAAAAACATGGACTGTCTGTAGGTCCCCGAGACCTGGATTGGGAAACATCGATTTCTAACAAGCGACAAGGTTAAATAATTTTGAGTATGGCTGAGCCAGTCAAAGTACTGTATGAATGCCTTTACCAGTAGGAGCTTCTTCTGAGGTTGAGTCTTGGCCTGTGGATTAGAGAGGAGATGGACATCAAGAGATTGAAAGACATGTTAAATGCCAGCCTTTTGTCTGTGTTACAGCTCTGGGCATTGAAACGTCACAGTACAACCATAAAGGTATTTTAATACCATAATAAAGAGAAATTACATTTAAAGGAATCCTGAATTTGCAAAATGAACAATGCCTGGGGTATCGAGAACTGAAAGTTTTCTGACCTGTGGACATGGCTTGCGTGCCCCCATCTGAAACACAAACATATACACACACACACACAAGATATTTATATCATTGTGGGGGCTCTCCATTCATTTCTATGGCATAACCTTAATCCCAGCTATCACAACCTTAACCCCTACCCAGTCCTAACCTTAGCCGTAAGTAACCAAACAAAATACAAGACATTTGGCATTTTTAGTTTTTTTATTGCAGTCACAGATTTTTATGAAATTAAGTTTCCCCTTGTGGGGACTGAAAAAATGACCCCACAAGGTCAAAATAACACGTTTTTATCGCATTGTAGGGACATTTGGTCCCCACAATGTAATATATGCATATCCCACATACACAGAGATTTCTCTTTCTCTCTTTGTGGGGACTCCTCATTCAACACAAGTGCATTCTGCACTTGTGCATTCTGCACCCAGGGATCAACTGATTTTTAAGAAAGGTCTGCTGTACAAAAGAAAAGCTTGGGAAATCGGGGGGGGGGGGGGTCCAGAAGTCAGGATGACTCAGGCTTAACTGTGGCTCCATTTCTGGTTTGGGTCCAATAGTTTCCTTCACCTTTTGGATCAGTGGTCTACCCACTCACCCCTCAGAAGTGCGTGCCAGAGACCCAACTGAACCAGGTCCCCCGCAAACACTCACCTGCCTCAACATCACCTTGCACAAGAAACAGTGCCAAGGTGAGGATGAAAATATTCCTGCAGAATAAAAACAAATAAGACCAATGAAGTATCTACGAGGAGACCATGAAATGCAAATATAACTATGTAAAATATAAACCTGGTCTGTGACCCTTTGTTTTGTTTTATGGCCATAAGCTGGACACGTGAAGTTAAAAAAACACACTGATCTATTCTTGATCCAGTTCAACTAATGGGAAAATGTCCGAATGGGTGATCATATCGTAGGATTTATGAACAGTAACAGAACCCATTAATCATGAATTTGCAAAGCCATAAAAGTCATGAAATAAGTCTTTGATCTACAATAGAGTTTTTCCACATACAGATGATCAGTTTCAAATCAGTGCCCAGTGAAAGGTAGATTATTTTATTGCAGCTGTTTCAATCGATAGGGGAACTGTTGATTCTGGTGGTAAAATGACTGCAGCATTACCTCTCATCACAGACATCGAAGGAGAAATCTTCTCCGGTCATATGAATAACTAAAGAAAACTGTTCTCTGGGGGCCGCGGGGCACAGGACTCCTTAAAGCAAACCCTGTACCCTCCTCTTGCTGACTGCCTTGCCACAACCTGAAAGCCCAATTTTGGGTTGAACCCCTTCTCCGCAAATCTGCCTCCACCTCCGGCATGTGAGCCCAAACAGCAGTATAGCCACCGGTAGGATTTAGGTACCTGCCCGGTGGGTCAGTAGCTATCAGCACACCTTCTGGACTCCTGAAATTGGACTTTTCCCTAAGAATTTGCTACGTTTGAGTAGTTTTATTCCTTATCGTGTGTTATAGTAGATATCAATGCTGACTGCACTCATTTTGGAATGTTATTTGATACATACAGTATTGTGCAAAAGCCTTAGGCAGCCAATGAAAATGATGTTTAGATTATGATCATGTCGCCATAAAGCTATGATGTTACGTCTGTCAAACTGTATCAGCTCAGTCATTCAAAACCTCTCCTAATGTCACCCCAGTATTTGCAGTAACCACCCAATACACCCATGTAGTTTTTGACTGGATCACTAACACACATTGTTTGGATAATCAATACCTCACTGAGTTATTTAATTAACTAAGCTAATTAATTAACTGAGCTGGTTGTAAAATTTAACAAAAATCATGGAATGGCTGGGGTGCCCCTATGGGAAGGTTTGGGAACTGAAAGCGGTGTTCATCTAGCAATCCAACCGGATATCAGTAACATTCTGAAGAACAGAATAAATCCCTGTTAGTTTTTATTGTTGCGATGGGTAATTTGCATATCTTCTAATGTGTTTCTTCTGAGCAAATATACAGCCACGGAAAAAATTAAGAGACCGCAGCACAATTTTTTGTTTAAATTATTTCTCAGTTTATGGCTGTGTGTCAATACAATTTTTTTAGCAAACTGCAGCCTGGTTCTTCTCTGTTTCTCACTGAAGGCCTTCTTCCTCGCTTTATTGGACTTCAGTCCTGCTTCTAGGAGCCTGATACACAATGTCCTGGCAGCGCACTTCACACCTGCACTTAATGTTTCCCATTCCTCTTGAAGGTCACTTGGTGTCATTGTCTGATTCATGAGAAACTGTCAGATAAGTTAACGGTCATCTCTGGCATTAGAATACCCTTTCTAACCTTTGCCTGGCTGGTTTCTGATTGTTCCCAGTGTATCCTGCTTCACCATATTCTTCTGTACTGCTGTCTTGGAAACTTTGAGTCTGGAAGCGCCCCGCTGCTCAGCGTAGCCTTCTGCCAGCAGCACCAGGATTAAACCATTTAAAAATGCAGATTTGTTTAAAAATATAGAGTGGTCTCCTAATTTTTTCCACAGCCGTACACTTACTATCCAGATAAATAGCTATAGATATTTTCTTTAATTACCAAAGACGTTTGCACAGTTCTGTATAACTGTATGAAGTTAATAACAGATAAATGCACTTTCCCTCAACATATTAATTTGCTATTTTGAAATCCTTATATTTGCAGAGTTATAAAATACTAATTCAAATATATGTCCATCTGTCCACCTTGTAATTGGTCTTCTTGGTAAACATCATGTTTTGGACGCATATATAAAATACTCTATAACATGGAATCGTTACCCTACAGTAATAAGCAGCTATAAAATCATAATTTAATTAAAATAACTGCTTAATTAAAATAATAAAAAGGTGTGTGCGTATGTTTAATTTTATTTAATCTGTCAACATTAATCACTTGGTGTAAATTCAATATTTGGAATGACTAACCTTTTCTGATCTTACAGAATAGTTGTTTATTAAATTCTCTAATGTGGTTGTTTTGGATGACAAATATTGGTAGGTATGTATGCATTCATAGTACGGGACACAGGAGGATGGAGCTGGATGGAATAGGCATGTGATGTGTAGGCATCCGAGCCTTAATTTTTTATACATGACTGTCACCAATTAATTAAATTTAAGATTTAAGTCTACCTTAGAATTGTTTCTAACTCGGTGTTTTTAAAGTTTTTTTTAGATCTGAGGTACTTTTCTTGTTAAAAAGATTTCACAAAGCATTCAGGTGTCACACGGACAGAAATTCATTAGACCTTTATAAGTTTTATTTTGCTAAATGTAATACTGCATGACTGTAGAGATTTCAAGCAATAAGCATTTTTACTCAGTGCCAGTGTAATGATGAGCGTGGCAGTCAGGCGTTTGACATGACATAATAACTCACAAGATTAGAAATTAATTAGATGAAGAAAAGCAACAGCATGTTACCTTAAAAGCAGCATCATAAGATGGAGAATCACTCAAAGAATATATATACGCATGACATACCTGTCCAGATCATTCCACAGAGCATGAATGTCCTAAGTACTTACCTGCACAACATCTTTGGAGGTTGAGGAATCTTTGATAGCGTAGCACACAGCTGAGTATTGCACCGCTATCTTTTTTTTTCCAAGACCACAGAGATGCCCCAGCTTTTATACCTTTTCAAATGCCATGAAGGATAAGGGGGCTGCCCCCCTTTGTAGTTTAGAAAAAAAAAACGGCACCATCTTGGATTTCAGTAATTGCGTCCTTAACGTAAGGATCCGAGTGTCTGTCCACGTAGATTTTGTCTAAAGGACCTCTTATTCCTGTCTGCACATCTACACGTCACAGAACACCTTTTGTCACCTGGGCCATTTTTCCACAATATATGTTTTTTTCCCTCTACTACTGAAAGTCCCTTCACTTCCCCAGGGGAAAGGAGAAGCCGTAGTTCTTCAAAGTTCACATTCTCCGGTACAGTAGCTGAAGGAGTTTTTAATGCCGGTGCCAAGTAACAAGGTCATATACCCCATGCCAGGCTGCACCGATGACAGCAAGATTTGAATGCCGAAATCCAACCTTTCTGATCACACAGCACTATACTGCATCGACCAATGGATGGCTGCTCCTTTGTACGCTGTACAGATGTGCTTCTCTTTCAGAAGGGGAATCCCTACATCAGAATGATGCAAATACAGCAGAATGGTTACTAAGAAGATGAGAATGGATCTAGCCTGGCACAAATAAATACTGTTGACCAGTGGGTGTTCTCACAAAAAATCAGTCTGAGTTAGACATTGTTTATAAAAAGATTTTGTAAGCTATATTGTACCTCTGTTGTCAAATGACACAGCAAAGCACTGCCAATATGTGGCGAAATCCTTGTAGTAAAACTGACTCACTGTCAGTAGAATGGTTGACATCAACATATTCTTTTGAGCAGCTAACAAAAGCGGCTTCATTTGACATGATTCAGTCACACTTCTGGATAGATCGTGTAATGTTTTCTAGAACCTCATCTCCGAGATGTTCTGGTCTAGTGTCAGATATAGCATTGAAAATCAGACACCACCCTAAATATTAGACAATCGAGATCATCAGAAACATTTCAGAATTAGATCACAGATTTTTGGGGTCTCTTGTTACTGCCTATTTTTATCATGGCAATGTGATGACAATGTCTCTGATGTGCCAGTGAATTTGTTTAACTGAATTAGTGCTCTGAGTAGAGAATGTTTAACGGCGCATACGCAAAGAAAGGTTAGGTATTAAAACCCTTGGCTAAAGCAGTTTTCATTAACAAACTTTTATTACATTTATGTTGAAGAATAGAAAGACATGCATAGGCGTATCTATTTGACAGATAAGTGACCAAGACTAATGCCCTTGTCGGTCCCTCGCAATCCTGCCTATGACTGTCACTCGATTCCCTAGTTTGTTTTTATCAGACTGAACAACTGCCAGTAGAAATGAATAGACAAGTGTTTGGTGAAGACAGGAAGTCAAACCCATCTAGGTGTTATGTTTCCTGAATTTGTATGGAGCTCTACTGTAAATGGGATGGGTTCCCTCTCTGTACAGTATAGGGGTTAGAATGACGATAAAAAAAAGTTAGGAGCCCACGGTATTACAGTTACCTCTCACACTTTCCTATTTATTTAGCAGTAATCCAGCGCTCTGTCAACAGAGTCTTGTGTCGCTTAGTTGAAAGGATCTATCTCTCTAAAAGTGTAAGAGATAATTACCAAGTAAGACTCCTGCATTTTCCCAGTCGGGAGTGGTCAGTCAAGTGGTTTTGACTCTTTTAAAGGATGCCATTTGGCTGCAAATGCTTTGAAAGCCAGTAAGGTCACATGTGGGTGTGACACCCCTTTGGCAGCCAACACTTTTCAGGCTTATTTTAAAGTGGACCTATTCTGCTGTTAAAGTATTTCAATATACCGTTTTATGCATTTTAATAAGTATCACTCACAAACAGTATATATATTCTGAAAAAAAGTAATGCACAAAATAAAAACTTTCCCCTCTGAATGAATGTTTCATTAATACATTCTTCTTTTGTTAAAGGATGAGTACGTGGATATTTTCCCTCCTGAGAGAAGAAAAACACATGAAAAAAGAAAAATCTCCAATCTAATGTGGCATCTGTTTTGCCCACGTCATTACCGCACCAGGGGCCACATTTCATGAGTTACACTCAGGTACACTACCAGTCAAAAGATTTTGCACACATTTGCATGTTACTCACTAAACATTTACTAAAAAGACACTCGATATTCTTTGCTAACAAATACATTTACTTTATGTTCACCTTTTGGGTACCTTTATTAGCAAGAAAATGCCATATCTTTGATTCATCAAAGAAACCTCCTCTATCAGTTATAACAGCAGAGAAAATTCGAGGCATTTTTCTACAAGAGACATTAAATACTGCTCTGTTTCATAGGTTGAAACAGTTAACCAGTGCATTTAAAGTTAAAGGACAGTCTACAATGTGACTATGCCATCACCACACAACCAGTTAAGAGGATGTCAGACATGCACTGTTACATACTCTTTCCAGGCTATTAATGGAACTTATTTTATTTTACTTATATTTTCATTTATAGTTCTTCATTCAACTTTCCAATGTTTAACAAGAATGAAAATCTGCAGTTTTAGAAGTACATGGTAAAGTGGTAATAACCTGCGGTGTGCAACAACTTTTGACTGGTAGTGTAGGTTGAAACAGAATATGACATAAAAATGCCTAAACTGGCAACAGCTCATGACCATTGAGACATCCTGCAATATAATCTGTGAAATTTCACACAAAACCTCCAATTTTCTCCACTGTTGCAAAAAAATGATGCCCTGACCACTAGCATTGGACGACCTCTCAGTATTCTGCCTCAGATTAATCTGACGAAGCATCTTCTTTATTAGAAGACAGGGATGATATCTAAAGACAAAGAAAAACAATTCTGCCAGTCCCAGCTTGGTAATATCAGGAATGCACAGTGAGTCACAGTGTTACTGACACACTGTACTAAACCAGACAGACACACTTTGCAATCACGTGTACCATGAGAGGAATTTGCCATCTGTTAGACATTTGCCAACAGTGACATTTGCTCTACTGCATACTTTCTATGGCGGTGTAGAGTATTTGAAAGAACAATCCGGAGAATATACTTTTATTTTATATCATGACTTTTCAATAAGGATTTCACAAGTTTAAAGTGATCTCTATCCAAAACACCTTTCAACAGTTTGCTTGCCTTTCAACTACGAGCCAGTTTTGTATTTTACAGTAGGCAATGGCATGTATATTTATCAATATGTAAAAGACCAAGGGTGACTTTTGAACCGTTTTCAATAATGGTGATTTCGAAATAAAAAATATATAAAATGTATCTGCAGCAGTTAAAAGCGCCAAAAGTCTGCTCGTGTGCTGTTCCTTATTTCATGACTGAAGAATGATTAGTTGTGAGAATTGGAACGATCGAAATGAAATGCAAGCAATAATGTGTCAGAAATTATTTTATGCTCTGAGAAAAAAGTCCCCTGCAAGCGATCTGAGATGGTCGAGTGAGGAACGCCATGTTCCCCCCGAGAAGGTATCTCATTCCTTTTGAATACATTCCAGTCCGCTGCTGTGATACTTTAAACAGAAAATGCTGGACAGTTTCCAAATGGGCCAAACAGCACTCTCAAATTAAAGTCCTAGCGCCAAAATTCGGCTGTCACATTGTGGAATGATATACCGTTTACCTTGAACAGCGTCTCACAACGGTGTAAATGTAGAGATATGCAAGCCGAAATTCTACAATTACAGTGGGTTTTAATTTGTGAAATAAATTGAAGACGAATGTATTTCACAATATTAATTCCATCAGAATGCATTTGCAAACATGATTACAGTTGTAATTACATATCGAAAATATGACAATTTTTAGCTAGCCAACATTAATCTTGCTTTGTGACATACATTTTGAAAACTAAACATCCTGCCTGATGCAAAATTAGATTTTAGAAATTTGACTTAGGCTTTTGTCCCAGTATTGCTTAAAATTGTCAGTATTCAGTGGTCTTGGGGGGTATTGGGAATTGATATTTAAGATATACAATGCAATAATATAATACTAAAATAAAATCCTTGCATTACAATGGAAAGTATGAACAATATTAACAATGCATACAGATAATTTGGTAACAGAAAAACACTGGGGATCACAGTTTTTAAAATTCGTCATTGTTGTCTACATCAACCATACATTTCAGCGAAATGTCATAGGGAGAACAAGACATTCCTCCAGTCCATCCATGCTTTTGTCATGGGGGTGTTGAAGATGGTAAAGATGGGAGAAGAAGGATGATGAGGAAACACTGTTGCGCCACCCTGTATTTCCAAACTGTCGGCGACGCGTGGCGCCCCTTGCGGCGCGGAGGCCCGCCGCCTCCTTCATCGCCGAGCCGGCTGCATGAGTCCGCTGTGTGCGCAGGAGCCGCCATATTGTCATCTCAGGAGTACAGGAGGTAACTTAATTCGTGTAATTCACGTAAAACCTACTGCTATATGTCATATTTTGTGCATGGTGGTGTGTGTTTTTATTTAATACGTAGGTTTATAGTTGTACAAGTCGAGATACAGGGGAAATGTGAGGCATTATTCGAAACATTTAATGCAGTCAGTTAGGGGGTTTTTTCTCCCCCATGGCTGCAACTGGCGCTGTATTTCGGGCAACACCGGAGCGGTAACGGCATCGCTGCGCTTCGGCTCAGCTCCAGATGCCTGTAGTCACTCTGGTGTTACTCGGTAGTTTTATAAATGCCTTTTAGATAGGTGGGGGGGCATTGTGGTGCTGAGCCGTGAGCATGCCAGGCTGGGTAGCGATGTGTGGGTTTTCTTGCGGTCGAGGGGGACCGGCGACTGTCTGACTGGCTGGCCGTCGGGATACCGGTGCTGCTTAAAAGGCAGGGACGGGTTAGACAATCGGGGTTGCTTAGTAAAGCCATGAGGGGATGCAGAGCGTGGATAAAGCGTGCAGCCGTCATTGCAAATGAGAAAACGCGAGTGATCTCGGGGCTGCGAGGTTTCACCGTGGTGTGGGTTTGTACGGAGGGGTGGCGCGAGTTTGAACCGGCACCGTCCAACCCATCTCGGTTCAAATGGCTGCCTCTGCTTCCCGGTTCCTTACGAGCGAGGTGCCTGTTCGTTTCCATCTTACAGCCGCGCTGACTTTCCAGCTGCTTAGTGCTTATCGTTACGTGTGGGTGTAAAAGAATGTCTAGCTTATATTAAAATGTTCACTTTCTCCCAGATATTTCTCAAATCGGGGTGTTTAGCTTCTGCTGTGGTTCAGTATCTTTAACCCCGTTAACCAGTTATGAGCCCGGACAAGTAGCGAAGCCAGTTGGAGACCCCGGGAGCTGCCCGATTGCCACAAACCGGTCCGTCTCCCCTTTCCCCACTTCGGTGAGGAAAACCCCATGCTTGCGGCCTTTCAGCGGTGTGGTAGGCTATGCTAGCTAGTTAGCAATTGAGCACGATCGGGACCGTTTTCCACGTTCCCCTTTCTTTCTTTTACCCGTGTGCAAGGCAGCTTCTGATACCGTTGGCATCAGTCTTTTAGACGTAGCCGGGTTAGAATAAGGACGGTTTTTCCGTCCCTTAATCTGTGCCTTCGCTTTGTAGCTAACTCCGTATCTGGCCGTACCGCCAGCAAACCACATCCTATTTTAATGCATACTATATACTGGATATAAGAAATAACCTAAAGCTGGGTTTAAAAATATAAGCTGAGGCCGAACATGTTCGATAAAGGCCTTTATTTAGGGTCGAGTGCGGGTCGCACTTGTAAGGGAGGCCCCTTCGACAGGCTTCGGGTCTGGTTCATGGTGAAGCATTCTGGACAACTTTCTTATTTTACAGTTTTCATGCTTTTTTGCTAGCATGTAAGCCTCTGGTTCCGTTTATGCACTTATTACCTTAAACTTGGTTATCCTTTAGTGGTATTTTTTAATTATATTAACCAATTAACATCTTTCTGGGTGCTTAATGGCGAGTTAATGGTCATATAATTTAACCGGGAGCCTCTTAGGTGTTTAAAAATTGAACGAGTTCTTATGATTGTTTGAGGGGCATGAAGTGCCTTTATTTCATATCCTATCAAATACCGACTGCGTGATCCCTAACCTTGCTTTTTAGATGTACTGATTTATTTTGAGTTGTTGGTAAAATACAGACAGTAATGGTCAGGAAAGGGGGATTGTAACTAAAATTCTCAAATAATTTTCCTCTGTGGAAGTGTGTGTCTTACTTACCTGTCTGTGACATAGCAAAAAGTATAGTGTTTAATATCTAACTTTATTTCTAACAGTAATTTGGCCCTGTGAGGAAAATGGCTTTCTTACAGGACACACTTTGACTGGATTAGTCTGCTTTATGGACATAAACTGATGTCATATTTTGATTATGGAATTGCTCTAAACTTTTATCAAGGAAGGTACTGAAACTGAAGAAGTGTTTTATAAATTTTTAAAAACAAAAGTCAAAAGATGACACAAATACAGGTTTCTATTTGAGAGCTAAATGCATTTCGGCTTGTCAGTTATGTCAAACGGAATACTCCTGTGTGGGCACGATTCTTGAATCTGCAGCTTGTAGTTTGGGTGATATCATCTCCCTATATTGTGAATGTTTTTATTCTGTGATATGATTTCCTGATTATTTACCACACGTTTAACTGGTTACCGTAACGGGACTATCTGCCCCCTTATTTTGGCTCACAAGTTGGTCAGCCTGGTCGATACACTACATTTGTGCCAGGATCTGTTGGTGGGTAGGTGAGAATGTGTATTACTGAGCCACACTGCTGTGCTTCCTCAAAAGGGGAACAGAACAAAATTATTTTTGAATATTGTGTTCTGAACAAAAAAACACTGAACACAGTATGTGGCTTGGAATTCTCCTTCAGTCTCGTACTAATGCAATGATCCCCAAGGAGTCAGCTGGAGATCGCAAGACTGTTGCTGTCTGGCTCCAGATGGAAAATGTCAGTTAAGGGTAACGTGCCCCGCGATCCTGTCTAGGGTGTACCCATGCCTTGTGCTCTAGCCTGCCCTGTCTCCTGTAACCCTGTCTTGTATAAGCAATTGAATGATAGTATCAGTCTGTGCTTCCACCTAATTCAAGCATGCTCTCTCATGAGAGCTTGCATGGCAACTTCTGCAACTGGCAAGTTTTGCAATTTTAAATGAATGGTCCTAATTCACATCTTGTAGAAGCCATTTTGTCTTGCCCAATTCCTATACTATCATCTGTCAAGGTTTATGACACTTCATTCATACAATATAATACGCAATGCTTTATCAGTTCTTGTGCGAAACTCCAAAAACTGTGGGTAAACACATTTTTAATCAGTGTTTCTAAGTCACACACATTAGAAATGCTGCCTTGTAGTGATTGCGAATTTGTTAGTTTGAGAGTTGTTTAATCTTGTCTAGTCTTGTCATTTGTAACTGCAGCATACTTAAAATACATAAGATTAATATCTATATATAGTGAACTTGTGTCCGTTGCAGATTGACAGTCCTGCTGCGTTTGCTTGCGTATTTTATGAGAAAAGCTCTTAGCTGAAAGGTCAGTGATAAACATGCCCATTAGCAGTTTGAAATCTCCTTTTCATGGAGGCGTGTTTACGGTTAGAATGTTGGAAGGATATGTTTACGATTGGTGGAGTACAGAGGATCCTAGGTAGGCGCGTTAGAGGAATCAGTGCAAGTGGTGATTACCTTGTGACTTCATGTAGCCAAGAAGGCCACATTAAGGCATACTGTGAGCTAACTGCTATACGCTGATCAATTATAACATCCACCCACCCATTCTGGGTAGGCCTTCTGCACCCCAAATTTTCCTTTTAAAATTCTGTTGTGAATAGTATGAGGATCTACTAATAGAAGGTTCTGCTTCTAGGTTCCATGACAAGGCAAGGCGGTTTTTTCTTTTTTGGGAGGGGGGGATGGGATGAGGAAAGAAGGACTTAAGCTTACGACGAACTTATTTAGAACATGAATGCAAAGCCCCCATATTGCTACTTGTAGTATGTCTAATACCTTTACTGACCTCATCGTCATTAATAGCCATTTCTTGGAGACACTATACCTGCCAAATACACCCATGTTCCAGTGTATTGATGCAGAACCCATCCAGACTCTCCTGAGTCTGGGCTGTGCCCAGCTGAACACATGGCTGCCTCTGCTTGTGTTTATAGTTAAACTAATTTTGTTAGACTGATTATTCTATTACAAATGAGCCTCTTGAGTGTCCGTGGCTTCACGGGGCTGCCTGTTTATTTGTCCAGTACATAATTCATATCCTCTGAGTAGGCCTGCATGATATCGCATCATGCGTATATGGTGCATGCAGAATAATCACCAGGGCTTTAGATAATAGCCGTAAAAATTCGTTGCGACACTGCATGGACGTTTGGTTCCATCCACGATTTGATAAGCAGATTAATGGTGCGCCCAAAATATTAATGAGGAGTTTCATGATGCCCAAAAGTTAGTGATGTGTATAAATTCAGCATATCCTTATGTTTAATAAATGTTAGATTTTAAAATGCAAAAAATACTGTCACAACATATTTTTACATTGTTTATCCACAGTATCTCTTCTGTTAAAAGATGATATAGCTTCCATGATATACGAAAACACTAGCACGTGGCGTGCTTCACTAACCGTAAAGATCTGCCACATTTATACAGATTACTAACATTTGGACATCACAGTACACCTCTGATTAATATTTTATGCATACTCCTAATCTGCAAATCAAATTGAGCATGTAAGTAAACATCCGTATAGTACCAAAAAGCCAGCATCTGAATTTTTTACTCCCATTACCTATAGCCCTGGTGACAATTGCGCATGTGCACATATTACAATCATATTGCATTGGGATATTGTGCAGCCATACCTCTGAGGTGGTTCCTGTGCTGTGCACAGTCCTTGTTGGTCATGTTCTTAACAGACAGTATTGCAGCAGTTTCCTTGTATAGAAAATTGGGCTTCCTGCATAGCATCTATAATCAACGGTTGAAGAAAACATCAAAAGTTGGCTTACTTCGATCCACTTAAAAGTCAAAAACGTGTCTCTTTCATGTCTTGAAATAAGCCGTGCATGCTTACTTCCACTCATTCTCCTGGTGAATCGCTTATTAGGTTATGTCCACCGTTTCAGCTCATTACTGAATTATACTTGGGTCTATTTGATTTACTGTCATCTCACCAAGTTTGTATGAAAATGGTACTCTGTAGGAGTGTTTTACTCCACCACCACTGACTGAGTAATAGGGTACAGTGAAGCGTGGTGCTATTTCAGGCTTTTAGAGACATGTGCTCTGTGTATAAATACGATTTTACATTTAGCTGCCTGGTTTGGGTAATTCACATGTAAAGTGTATCATTTGTAAGGTATCATGATTGAGATGTACCCTTGGAGGTGCGAAGGCATGTGCTTTATTCAGTGTGTGTTGGTGGTGGTGGTGGTGGGGGGGAGTTAAACTAGATCAACCTGAAATGTTCTCTGCACTTATTTGTTTAAATGCTTCCATACATTTTTAGGCATTCTGTCATGGGTGTAATTAGTTGGAGAAAATTGTTTCGTATAGGAACTTCTATAGCTTTTGATCCTATGATGATGCGGGTGTCAAGGGCGCAAAAAACATACATATATATTTTCAATGATTTGAAAGCCGAACACCCAATGTCAACAGAGGTCCAGAGGTGCTGCTGGTACCCCCCCTTGCTGCAGCTACTTAAAGCACATGGATATGAAATAGAATAGTTTGTGACTGCTTGGAATGCTCATACTAATTACTGAGTGTAGGAATAATGTATGCAAATTTTAAGATTGCCCTAACAAACCTTCATATTGCATCAATAATCGAAATAGACAGAATGAAGTCATGAGAACATAAGAAATTTACAAACGAGAGGAGGCCATTCGGCCCATCAAGCTCGTTTGGGGAGAACCTAGCTAGTAGCTCAGAGTTGTTAAAATCTTATCTAGCTCAGATTTAAAGGAACCCAGGGTTTTAGCTTGCGCTACACTAGCA
>JAODKC010000049.1:9254761-9280274 GCA_026777985.1 Mormyrops attenuatus | reverse complement strand
CCCCCCCCCCCCCCCCCCCCCCCCCCCCCCCCCCCCCCCCCCCCCCCCCCCCCCCCCCCCCCCCCCCGCCGCGGGGGGCGCGGGGGGGGGGTCTTACCTACACAGGGAACAAGGTAATTCTAACTCGGGTTTAATTTCAATCTTTCATTCAGCTAATTAGGTAAAGCATGTTCCCTTCTGAGGTAAGACAAGTTCAATAGAGAATGATTTTGGTTTGCTAATTTTTCAAAACGTTTAGTCCAAGCAATAACACATTAATGCATTATACTAAGGCCTACCCCTCTGTGTGTCATTAATAAGAAATGAGTGTTTCTTTTTTTGCTGTTTATTACACTCAAAGGCTGCGTCTGTTCTTATTTGAGTCATTTTTGTTGACTGAAGTAAGTAATGCTTAACCTGAAGGACGCCATGTTGGTAAACTCCTGTACAAAATACCTGCCTTATTTACTCGAGCTCATACTTTTATCCAGAGCATTTCTGATTATTTATACAGCTGGATTTGTGACCAGAAATATTCGGACTTAGTGCATCCTGCAGGGTACTCAGTATGCTTTCGCTAAGTCTTCAGTAAGAGTTCCAGTCCTTCAGTACCACAGTACTTGGTGCTCTAAAGTTCAGGCAATTAAGGTTCCTCACTACAGT
Source organism: Mormyrops attenuatus (assembly GCA_026777985.1). Lineage (NCBI taxonomy): Eukaryota > Metazoa > Chordata > Actinopteri > Osteoglossiformes > Mormyridae > Mormyrops > Mormyrops attenuatus. The sequence continues at coordinate 9,279,632 of JAODKC010000049.1, read as the reverse complement.
CTAGTCTGATAATTTTCCCAAGGCTGGCAGGATACAGTTAATGAAAATGGGCTGTGAGCAGCTATGCCAGGCGTCTCAGTGTTAGATGCGCGGTCTTTACATGTTTGATGCAGCGCTTTCCTTAGTGATGGTTCCGACTGACGTCCTACCCGTTCCCCTCGCAGCTCCGCCTGATAGACTGGGGGTTGGCAGAATTCTACCACCCGAGTCAGGAGTACAACGTCAGAGTGGCTTCACGGTACTTCAAAGGCCCGGAGCTGCTGGTAGATTACCAGGTGGGTAGCTCTTCCTGTGTAGTCGCCACCAGCTGAGCGGGATGCGAGTTTGTGATCTGTGGCTGGTGTTTCTTATTGGCCGAGTTAAACGCCTTTCTCCCTTGTTTGGTAGATGTATGACTACAGTTTAGACATGTGGAGTTTAGGATGCATGTTGGCCAGTATGATCTTCCGGAAGGAGCCCTTCTTCCATGGGCATGACAACTACGATCAGGTGAGGAACTTGCCGCGTACTGTCCTTGTCCACAAGGGTTACCGTTGTGTGACCGACTGACCCAGTTTCAGTGGACACGTGGCTCAGTCTGGCATAACATCCTGTGCTGATTCCAGTCAGCGGCTGTCCTTCATATTGTTATGTACTGAGAGGACCAGTAACCCACACTAGACTTCCAGTTGGTTCCATTCACTGGTTTCTTTTCATTTCTTTTCAGTTGAGGGTCATTGTGCTGTTGCGTGATCAGTGTCTCTATCCTCTCTTCGCCAGCTTGTCCGCATTGCTAAAGTGTTGGGCACGGAGGACTTGTATGACTACATTGACAAATACAACATAGAGCTGGACCCTCGGTTCAATGACATCTTGGGCAGGTATGTTGCATTTCAGAAATCCAAGGAATTTGAGTCCTATGGGCGGTGGGGGTCTGCATGGAGGCCGAGGCTTCTCTATAGCTCTGTGACTGCTGCCCCTCGCCGGCAGACATTCCCGAAAGAGGTGGGAGAGGTTTGTGCACAGCGAGAACCAGCACCTGGTCAGCACCGAGGCTCTGGACTTCCTGGACAAGCTGCTGCGCTATGACCACCAGGCCCGGCTCACGGCCAGGGAGGCCATGGAACACCCCTACTTCTGTGAGTCTGCGCCTGTGAGCCTCTGCCACTCTGCGTCTGTTTTGGAGCCGCACAATGTACGTTTGGGCTAGGTTAAGCTAGACAGTGGGCCATGTGGACGACGTGAACTGTGGACAGGATCCCCTGAATGTGCCTGTTTGCTCAGTAAGGGAGTTTCACTACAGTGACGTAAGTAGCATTGATTGAAAACTGGTGGATTTCTCCTATAATATTTTATTGCCGTGAACCCTGCATCCCCAAGTCACATCGGTCCCTCTGATGAAACGCTCATCTGCTGTCCATCAGCCGTGTGACACTGGCAGCCCTGCTGGACCTACAGGAGCCGTCGCTCTGGCCCATTACACATCTCAAAGGCAGAGCTTGTACATGCGAAAGACTGTAAAGAAGTTTCAGCAGCGCTTCCCCTCGTCCAGCACACTCTGTACCCTTTTTACGGCCTGCGGCCTCTTCCAAGAACGCCTACGGCTGCCCAGCTGGTGGGTTTGATTGGGCTTTATAGCGTAAACGCTTCGCCTCATGCTATTGAGCGTCCGTGGTACCATAGGGAGTGTCATAAGCTTCACCAGCCCACGATTCTCCCGGCCCTGAGTAGGCAGTGCCATAAGGCCTGGCCGCAGTGTCATTTTGCCCACTGCTGAGGCTTCCACATGGGGTTTCCATGGGAACCGGGTCGGCAAGCCTGAGGAATGTCCCGATGGACAGGTCGTGCTTTGAACCAGCACCCATCAGGTTGTCTCTCCTCATCTCTGCCAGATCCTGTCGTGAAGGACCAGGTGAGAATGGGCTCCACGTCAGGAATCTCCACAGGGAACACTCCTGTCAGCTCCTCCAGTATGATGGCGGGTAAGTACTCTTTCCTGCTGCTTCCCACACCTCCCTTCATGTCACACATCTCATCTGAAGGCTTTTTGTCACTGCCAGCCTATAAGCAGTCTAACAAATACTTTTTATGCCTGGTCTCTCTTAGCCAATCAGTTTGGCTTTCTGAAAGGGATGTAGCCTGGCAGAACCAGAGACCAAACCCAAGTGTGGTCTCGCTGTGTGTCTTCTCACAGGTATCACGTCGATGTCCTCAGCACAGCCAATGGGGAGTATTGCTGGCTCACCGGTCATCTCCTCCCCAAACTCTCTGGGCACGCAAGTCCCAGCAGCCACTGGGACACAGCCCTGAACTGACCCCTCTTCCCCCCCCACACGTCCGTGCTCAGAAGTCTGGGATGGGCTTCATTTTTACGTTGAGAATTCAAGAAGGAGAAATTAGGTTCCTTTTTTTCCATACAATAATTATATATACGATTCAGACGCACCAAGTTTTAAGTTGCGGCTGTGTCTGGATTAAATGTAGGTGCAATCTTTGATGACCGTGTCTAGAAAAGCAACTACACTGTAGAAATTAATAAGAAAAAATGGATAATAAAATTTATTTTATATGTCCCTAAATAACACTGCTGTGTGGTCAAGTTTTCTAAGGCTTGAATGCCATGTGATTCCTACAAGCCTGAAAAAAACTTTTCATTACTGCTTTAAGGTGGCCATATACTTCAAACGATGTGTTCGATTTCGTTTTGTCCAAACGTCAGTGAGAACAATCTATCGCATACTTAAAACGACGCTGCCACCTTGTTCATTCTATGTCCTGCCACAATCCCTGAGGGCGCAGAATGTTTTTGATGCTGCAGACCCACAAATGGGGGCAAATAAATGCATTGTGGCGAGTGTGAGAGTCATTTTAATAAAGGAGACGACAGCTCTTTTAAAATGGAAGTTGTTGTCTCTTAACAGCCAGTATGCAAGACATTTTCTGAAAAATGGTTATAATCCTGATTATTATATATATTCCTGTTGAGTCTTAAGTTTGCAGTAGAGCATCATGTGAATGGTGTTGAGTAATGTTAGAAGGGCGTTGAAATAGATGGGTTGGCATTTTGGACAATGGCACATATCTAAACCCTTACTGGTGATGTGGGGTCTCTACTAAGATGGTTAAGGTATTAATTCTGTTCCTGTCAAGGTTAACTGGACAATCTAAAAGCCAGAGCGTAAGCACCATGGTCTGATCATCATAATTCTCCCAGCGTTGGATAAGTTTCCTTCATTATTTTCAAGCCATGCAGTTAGGGTTTACATCTTATTGTAGTCGGTGAATGTGTGTCGCGTGGGTAAGTGACCTGCGATGGACTAGCATCAGGTCCCAGGTAAACCGCAGCCTTGTACCCTGTACCACCTGGGATAGGCTCTGTACTTACCATCATGCTGTGTTGGATAACCTGTTGCTTAACAGGGAAGTCACAGTAGCTAGGATTTGTTCCTGCTTAAGCTGTAAGACCTTGCAAATAGAGGTGCTTTCCCTTTTGGTGGGGGCCTGTACAATTCTGTGCTTCAGGGGTGTTTTAGTTGTGGGACGACTGTCAAATTAACCTGGACTCTGCTTTAGATATCTGGGGTCAACTGCAAACTCGCACTGAGAACAGCCTTAAAGGTAAGAAATATGCAAAGTGTAGGAAATTAGCATTTTAAATCAATGCATAGTCAGGTTTGTTTGTATAATCAGCTTAGTTCTATAACCACCGTTAAAAACATCATAACTCCCTAAATTGTATGTCGTGACACACATGTAACAGACTTTATTTATTGCTCACATGTACAGATGAGCACAGGGTTTGGGGTCAGCCAGAGTCCAGCACCCTTGTAGTAGTTGGCCTTAAGGACCTTATTCAAAAGCAGGTTGGTGATATTACTCTTATCTGCAGGATTCAGACCCATTACCTTCTGGACAGAACCCTAATCTGCTGACCTATACCACCACCAGCGAGGATATGAGGGGCCCTGGCCGTTAGAAGCTGTCTGCCATGCACTGATTGCAGATCATTCCGCTGATTCAGCTTGGCCTGCATCATGGGCGTCCGGAGAGGGTCCTTATCGGGCCTGCCCCTGGGCGCATCTTTCACTTATGGACCCATTCCTTCTGGCAGCGGAAGGAATTGAAAGCAATCCAATCTGTTTGGTATCCAGACACCGGTCTGATTAATTTGGGGGGGAACAATAGAGTGTTTGTGGTAACCGGGGGGGGGGGGGGAAAAGGCATATTCCTGAAACCACAAACCGCACTTTTCTTCTGAAAGGGGCCAGCAAAGGGTGGTCTTGGTGTGCGGTGTCTCCTGATCCAAGCTGGACTGCTAGCCCTGTGAAAAATATATAATCTCTGTGCATCTAATGCACCTTAGCTGGACAGTAGATGTTATCCAAAGTAAGCCTGCATTGTTAGACCCGCTGTTATACAGAGATGTGTTGAAATGCTATGTGAACAAAAGACGGGTTAACTGCTGGTTACGTTTCTCTGAATGTCACTCTTGAGGATGCTTTGAGGAGCGTCCTGAAGAACCTCAGCGGTCAGGGAACTGGGAAGAGAGCTTAGCCCAACCATGGCAACCGTGTGTTGGAAGGCTTCATGTTGGAGAGGTTCATTAGGTTCACTGCGTGAGCACTTTGTCTGTAGTCGGCTCTGTGTTTCTTGGGGGGGGCTGTTCTGGGAGAATACTTCTCTTTTCTTAAACTATTTTGTGCCCCGATTTCCCAGACTCACTAGTCGGGTGAAACAAGCTTTCAGTGGAACACCAGCTGTTCCCTGTGGCAGCATGTTTGTCTGATTCTTCTACCCCATTAAAAAAAAAATGATTTGGTGGAAAAATTTGGAAACGTGCAAGACTGTCATGAGATGTGTGACAGGGCAAAGGTGTTTAATTCAAAAGTTTTTTTTTTTGTGTACTTTACATGCTTATACCGGGTAATGAGCTTTTGTTTGTGATGTTAAAAATTTTAATCTGCAAGTCTCCGCAGACAGAATTTGCAGATATTTGTTTCCTTCACTGATTTAGCAGGGAGAACTTTAATAGTGGCATTTTCATAACTAAAATGCCATGTCTTTAAATGCCAGTCAGGAGAACAATGTCCAACTGTAGGAAAGATTTGAGTTTGAATGTGAGCCAATAACTGCTATGAATGATGTTGCACGCAAGCAGCGCAGTGGCCTTGGGATGTGCCAGATTGGACAGGAAGCTGTGGCCTGATGTAGGGACCGCCCCAGGGGTCTCTTCTGCACCACAGGCCGGACAGGAAGAGCCGTATTGGGGCAGAAAGCCGGCTGCATAGCCACTGGGGAAATGTGACAGATGTTCGCAGTGGAAACGGGAGGTTCGTGAAGGTCAGTCAGGGTGTTTCTCGGCCCACGGCTGACGGAATAGCTGCGTAACTGGAGGCGCCACCTGCTGGGAAGGGAGGGTGGGGCACCTCCTTTCTCGGAGAGAGGGAGCCACAGGGTTCCGATGACGTGTGCGAGCCGATCTGTCTGCGTGCAAGGTAAAAGCTCACGGTAGAAGGACAGGCTCAGGTCGTTCTCAATAGACAGGTCCTGTCGTACAGCATATGGAAACCTTCAATTAGGCTAAGTGTCAAGCTACTCACTAGGGTGACACAGGCTGAAAACTGTGCTGAACAGTGCTTTTAGTATTCAGGAGCCATAACCTGCCCTACACAAGACTGGTGTTTGTTCTTTTTAACCATAAATCTTAGGTCCCAAGTTCAGTTAAAAGATGTTCCTTTGGAGGTGAACCAAAATAATAATAAAATAAGCTGATTGGCTGTAGTTGCACAGGTACGCATTGCATTTAAGGGATAATTGAGTAATTACATCATTTGTCCCTGTGAACCTGCTTGTCACTAGGATTCCTGGCACAAACACAAGGGGCACATTTCTGTACAGAACTTTCATAGGCTGCCTGCATTCCAGTGCCTGGGGGGGGGGGGGTTTCCAAATGCATAGATTGCCACAAAGAAGTACAGTGAAGAGTAACTTTCTGTTGAACTTGATACACAAGACCTTTCTTTGGTGAGCTGGAGAAACGGGGCCCCAGCTCGCCTCCGGCTTCTGTCTTCCGGAGAGTTCTAGGAGGCCCCTTCCGTCCTGGTCGCGTGTTCTGTGCCCGGCCCTGAAATTGAACTCTCACCCTTTCCTCTGCTGATATGAGGGGGGGGGTGGGGTGGGGGGTCAGGGGGAAGGTGTCCCTGTCCTGTGCAGTGCTGCAGTATAGGGAAGTGATCCCCAGGAGGCGTGTAGAGGGGAAGGCAAGTTGTCCATGGAGGACGTGACGGATACGGCCTGTTTTCATCGCGGGGGGGGCACAAAGGGGGTGCACAGAGTTTCCCAAGGATATTTGTACCAGCAGGCCCTTCTCTGCACAATGCCTGAATGATGGGTTTTCTTACTCCGTGCGGAGCAGACAAATGTTCCGGGGCTTTTTGGCACCATCTCACAGTACAACCTCAGACATCTGCTTTTAATCTCTCCTTTCTGCACAATACCCTGAGCAGGTCAGCAGCTTACACCCAGGCTGCTCCATGACTATCCCAGCCTCCTTCACCAGCAGTATTTATAGTAGGACATCCTTCAGAAATGAGACAGATTTTGGCCGCTGCTGACACATCTCGGTGAGACTGCGATCTGACAAGGTCTCCTATACCTGTACATGTTGGTCTTCCAGCCTCCTGGAATATGCAAAAAATAGTTACTTCCCAGCATGATTCTCTGAACAGAAGCCAGGAAGCACTCCCACTATGGTTTAAGTATAAAGGAAACCACAACAAACTAAGGAAGAGGATGGGAATCCGGCAAAGAGGAAGTTTTTCTGACTTACAATAATGTCATTGACCTCAATGAGGTTGGAGCTATGGGCCCCACAGGGCAGGGGCTAGAAAGCAGGGGAAATGGGTCAGCCCAGTCCGCGGCCACCCAGCTCCAGGGCGGAGTCACGCGCCTTCCGGGATGTTATTCAGTCCTGTCCCCAGCGTGGTTCTGAAAGGGAGAATTTGGCCTGACACCACTGGCAGCAATATTGCACAATTTGTGAAACTCGGGGCCGTCATCAGGGCAGCGTGCCGTCAAACACTGTGTACAGGTACACGGTAACGGACACAAGGTCGCGGTAAGCTGGGTTCAGCGATTTCCTCATATGTCAAATGTAACCGAAAGCCCAACATTTACGATCACACCGATTGAATGTGTAAACAGGATGCTGATATATGCTTTTTAAAAATGCTGGTACTAGGCATAGCTGCATTACTGGATGTGGTGGTAGATTATTTTTTTTTTTAAAACTAACTAAAATTCAAACTCAAAAAGTTAAAGCAGTTCATGCGTATGTCCACTAGATGGAGACATTTTATCAACTTGGCCTTGTGTGCCCCTGTAACATGACTCGCTTTCTTCAACCATCCTGCGACACAATCATACACACAAGTGGTCCACCATCTAAACATTTATTATGTCTTAAACATCTTCAGTGGGCTATTTTCATGGCAGACAAGGGCAACCGAAGCCTTCTCAATGAATAGAAGGGGTATTGGCCTGAGAAGCACATGTGCACAGTCAGGGCCAAAACACAACATCGTGAACTTGGCCCAGCCTCTGAACTCCACACCCCCTTCTCTGCATATGGAGCAGCTTTTATATGAAGAAAAGGATTTTAGAAAAGCATCAGTTACAAACAAAGATGCCCCGCCCCTTCCCCAAGAGCATCCATATTGATTAAACCCAGCTGCCCCCAAATCCTCCTCCTCTCCTTGAGGGGCACAGAAAGGTTCCACACTGTGCATGCTCAGGTCACACGCAGAAAGCATGGAAACCGAAAGCACCAGGGCCCTCTAGACGACACAAGGTCCAAATAGAGGCGGGAAGAGCTGGTCAAAGCACACGGGTCACAGAAGCACACCCCACCCTCATCATCTAAGAGCTCTGCAGCATGGCGTGCCGTTAGTCTCCGCATCAGGGCGGCAGTCTGTGTCCAAAGACTGTTAACTTCTTCATATCTCGAGGTGTGTAAGGAGAGGCCCGGTCGAGCATGGCTGGCCAGCTCATCCTGCACGCTAAGGCAACTCAACTGGCAAAACGGACTTCATTTATACAAACGGACTGACGGACGGCAGGAGGCCCGTCCGGTGAGACTGAGTGCTGCCAGCAGAGGGCTCATTGAGTCAAATCTAAGAAGAATAAAAAGGGTAACGGGGGGAAAAGGCAGAGCTCAAAGCGCTCGAGTTCGAACCACGGTGACAGTCATGCTCTGGCGATGGCTGTCGTCAGGTCACATGATGCAGCACTTGTTCTTAAAACGCAGTCTCTGTTTTGGCCGGTATTTCTCTAGGTAGGTCAGCTGCTTGCTGTTTATGGCCCCCCGTCGCTTCCTGGCCGAACAGAAAGAAAAGGTGCCCGTGAGACAAATAGCCATGGAGCCGCCGATGACAGGAGTCGGCCGTAAGCAGCATTCACTCACTGCCTGATGAACTGGATGGCGTCCTCGTATTTCATCCCGCTCTCGATCAAGGCCAGTGCCACCAGTACAGGAGCCCTGTAGAGGGTGTCAGGAAGAGATCAGTCACAAAAAAAATGCAGGAACACACCCCAAACACTGTCACAAAGGGCAACATTAATTTGTTATCATTAACAAAAAACAGGCACGTTAAATGAGGGCTGTGCTGTTACCACATTGTCCTCTCAGAGCATAAACGCCCTCTAGTGTACAGTTGTGAGACTTTCAATAGATCTGCCGTTGGCTGAAATCTGGGAGTACTGCAGGGTTTAAAACGGCAGCCCTGAATCAGCACTTCTGTGGACTGTGTTTTCAGGCCAATAGAATTACTCTGCTGCAGTGTTAAGTGAGAGGAGGGGGCGGCCACATTCCTCACGCCACCTTCACTCCACATTCAGTTCAGGTGGAGGCGACAGAACTCTAGATATGTCGTTCAAAGCTCCTCCAGACGTGACTCCCACTTGCTTTTCTTGGTTACCTAATAAGGGGTGTGGCAGAACTGTTTGGCTATTAATTTCAAGATGTATTGCTTAGCTTGGATTTTCCTCTGGGAAGAAAGGATTTTAAAACACTATAAACGGCTCATTTCCAAAGTGACAACATACGCACAGGCGCAGTCTGCCTGTAGTTTTTACGAATATATGCTTAAAACCAAGGGCTTGTTCCCTTGGCACGGGCTGCCCGAGTACGTTTCCCATGTGAATAATAAGAAAATAAATTAAAATGACAAGCAAACTGGCACCTTCCCAAGAACACGGGGCCCCTAGGGAGCTGATGCCGTGCGTCAGACACTGAGCTGTACCCAAGCTGAGACGGGTCAGCAGAGAGGCTCCACCCGCTGGCATAGAATCGTTACGGCCGTCGGCCTTAAAGCAGGCTACGTTAATAGTGGTTTTCTGGGGGTGGGGGGCAATGGCAGGGTCAAGGGCAGGATCAAGGGTTTCCCCTACTGTAAACAAACATCAGCTAGAACAATCAGTTCCATTTAAATAGAGTTAGTGTCCCCTTACAGGAAATGGGTTTTACCCAAGTTCTGGGCAGTTTTTAAAGACATTCTCCGAAATCTTTCTCTCTCTCAGGATCCACGCACTTTACTTGGGGTTCCTGAGGCGAAGTGTCAAAATCAGAGAGAGAGATTGTGCTCCATGCACACTCTGACTAAAGGCAATGCAGTTCCAAGCTCCTCACATACCCAGTATGCAGGCCTGCCCTGTGCAATTAACACGGCTTCATTTATTCACTATTCAAATGCCACACACCAGCAACCCTGCACTGCCACGCTCGTGCACCAGGCTGGTTTACCCCGCCCACTCCTCAGACCAAGCCAGCCCACTCACCGGCCCAGGCCGGTTCACCCCGCCCACTCCTCAGACCAAGCCAGCCCACTCACCGGCCCAGGCCGGTTCACCCCGCCCACTCCTCCGACCAAGCCAGCCCACTCACCGGCTCAGGCCGGTTTACCCCGCCCACTCCTCAGACCAAGCCAGCCCACTCACCGGCCCAGGCCGGTCTACCCCGCCCACTCCTCAGACCAAGCCAGCCCACTCACCGGCCCAGGCCGGCCACACAGTGCACAGCCACGCAGCAGCCAGGGTCCTCACAGAACTTGTTCTTCAGCAGATTGAGCCAGTCATCCACCACCTTTGTGGGTGGGGGTGCACCGTCATCAAAAGGCCAGTCCTGAAAAGAGGAGAACTATAAGGGTTTGGACAAGCTCAGGATGGAGACCATGGATGTTTCTCAATGTGTACTCGACCGCACTTGTTCTCGCGTATCCATTTTACGTCATCTTCCATCGCCAAAGACCAGTTCCAATACTCAAGAACAGAAGTACAGAGGATGGTAAAAATCCCCGGATGTCGTTCTTGCCCTGCCCCAAGTATGAAGGATACATCGGTTGCATCCTCAACAAACAAGACCAATCTCATGATTCATTGCAGCCCAAGTTCATCACTGGGAGTCAAGTTAGCAAGGCCACATGTACGATATTTGCGTTTGTGGTATTCATAAGTACCCCAAGATGCGGGTCTTGAAAGTGCCAGGCCCACTGGATTGTGAGTAAAGACATCCTGAGTCAGAAAGATCGTGTCCTCACTTCTGGCGTAGAGGGGAACATGGGCTGTAGGAACATACACCGTTATTATAGCTCTGGGCACCCACTAAATCTGTGCATAAGGACTGCATAGACTGTAGGACCCCATTAAGACTGAGGTCTTCATAGGAAGAGCAACAACATAAGGGTATGTAATTCCATCAGGGGGGTTGGGGAGCTGGAGCTGCTCCACATCTAGGCAGGAGGGGAGGAACAGGGTAGAACCCCGCCAAAAGGGTCTGTGATTGACGTCAGATGGGTGGACGCTGGAAGCAGAGGTTGCCGGCCTTCCGCCCAGGCAGGAGGCAGGAAGGGAGGGGCCTGTGGCAGAGAGTGGAATGTTCTTTCTACACAGTGGCATGAGATGTCAGGATGACCCCAGAAAGCAAGGCTAGCTCCAAAGCCGAGAACACATATGGCTCCTATCTGTATTCTCCCTGGCTTCTACAGTGTCGTGAAAACGGAGAAGATCGGGTCAGCCATGCTACAGATGATTCCTGGAATAGCTGAGCCCGGTCTGAGCATATAGTGTACCAGGGACACACATTCCGATCACATTCATTCCCTTCAGGGCCGTTGCCTTGCAAACTCACATGACACAAAAGCTGTAGAGGCCGTCCCTTTAGGCTCAGCTCTGCACACAAACAAAGGCAAGGGAACAAACACCCTGCCTCGTTAACAAGCCAAGGAGCAGGACTTTTAGCCTCCACATAACCAACATGAACAACATTCATTCAACCCATTTTGTAGCTCAAAGATCAGCAGAAAAAAATACAATCATTAACTTGTAGAGTTGGTCTGTCTCTGAAGGCTGATCTAAGAGGTGGTGGGAGGTCTCAGCTCTTCTCAGAATCTGGCTCCGTTTGGGAACTTGACGCTTATACTCTGGAGAGAATTTGGTGGCACCTGTTACATGTCAGTAAGGGCCCCCTCTGCGCATCTTCGGACGGCTGCCAGGACTTCAAGATGTGGTGACTTCTCACCATGTCGGAACACTTTACTGGCAGGACAAGTGACTGGCTTTCAGAGGGACCCAAGGTCACACTCATCCGCGTTTGGTCATGTGTAGTTTACTGTGCAGTACAAAGGGATACCTGATGAGGAACAGGACTATTAACTGTGAGTTAGGCATTAATGCTCTAAGGCATTAAAGATGGTGCTGGAGGAGGAACCATTGATCAAGCCCAGATGGGCTTGGGTTATCAGCATCCCATACAGTGGAGGTATTGGGTAGGTCAGGTGAGCCTGGGCTTGTAGTATGCAGTCCAAAAGAGCTGATGGTCAGGTTCACATGACTTTGGACTCCCATCAGATAGGGCCATAGGGATAAAGTAATGGCAGGTACTGGAACTATAGCCTATAGTCTATGGAACTGATCATGGAGATTGGTAAAAATTCAGAATTATACCCCAGCTCCCGGCAAGTGGAAGACAGGAGTGACACTCCCTTCCATCTCACAAAGGCTGCATTGTTGTTTTTCATATCCACCCTGCAGATGAATGGTGACCATCGACTGAGGGGCAGTAGACTCACCACGACTGTGATCCCGTCCTTCTCCAGCGGTGCCTTGTCATATGTCACCTCACACACTCGGACCACCGTGGTTGCTCCATATTTCTTGAGGTCCTGCAAGAAAAGTGATCCCATCACTGTTAAAGGCCAAGTCAAACACACATGTCTCCCCTTAACCGTCAACATGCACATACCCAAAGTAGCAAGAGGTTACAAGGCATTATGAAAATGTGAGCTGTTCGTAGATTCATGCAAGGTGGTGGATGGTGTAGACATGCTGGACATGAGGCAGAGGCAGTGTGCGAAATACAGGGTGGTCCGACACCCCCGATTAACCCATGAGACGCCCCGAAAGCCACAAAAGCAAAATTTTAAGGGGGTCTCAAGATCGGTATTGCGCAACAATAGGGAGATATGGACCCTCCCAAATATTGACGGGTATTTCGCACACTGGGCAGAGGGATTATTTCCGAAATGGGGAGCATGATACGCGGGATGGTGGGGAGTCTCACCTCGATGAAGGAGCTGAGGTTGGAGTTGGTAGGGTTGTGAGTGATGAGGAAGCGCATGTTCTTGTAGCAGACTTCCACCGGGGCAGGCCGGTTCATCCGCGCCATGGTGCCTTCTCCAGTGTGCACTTAAGAAGCCGCCTTTGGGGGCCAATTCCCGCAGCGACAGCGCCAGCCACTTGATTCTGCTGACGGTCCCCGGACACGGGGTGAGGCTGAAGCTCCGCCTCTTGTCAGTGCTGGTGCTCTGCTCCAATTGATGCTCTGGTGGGGCTCGGGTGGAGTTCCTCCGGCCGGAGCCACCACTCGCTACCCCATCAGTTTGTCCAGGAGAGGTCAGGCAGAAAGGGCGCTGTGGACAGGGGGTGGGGTGTGTCTTGGCGGTGGGCAGTCCTTCCAGGAGCTCACACGCTGTGATGCTGAGCACGGCAGTAGTCACCTTCTTCCTGCGAGAACTCCATCAACTGCCTGGCACTGCTGCGGAGTAGGACGGCACAGCAGAAAGAGGAGAGATGGTTAGCTACTAACACACGCTGCTGTCCTGATGCCTCCTGTCACCTGGGGGGGGGGGGGTCTGGCAGGACATCCTGCCCAAACCTGTGCTTCAGTGTGAAGAAACACTGCCTGATGTCATGTCCCAGTTTCCTAGGATGGAGCAAAAGTATCAGTTGACTGGGACAACTGAATACTGGAAAAGTTTCTAGAAGAGTGTAAGAAGCTATTTAAATATCAGGAAAAGATGAAGCAGGATCCAAACACCTCAGTGAGGATCAGCGGGTAGCTCATTTTCATCTGAGACTATGTACACACAACAATCCAGCATGTATTAAATACAAAACCAAACAAGATTCATTCCAGTCCTGGGAGCAGAAAGTAAAAGACGACGTGAAAGTTTTACATGGCTGCTAGAATGATCTCACCCTCCTGCAGGAACTGAAAAACGCCCAAAGCGCCACATTCCTGTTCGATTCCTTCCCGTTCAGGGAGGGAGGCTAACTAACATTCCCCCCTCAGCCACACGATCTATGCCGCCTCACAGGGAAGACCTCGGCGTGTTCCAATGGCACGGTTTAAGCGGCATGGGAGCAGGAGCACTCTGCTCGAAACCCCGGTCAAACCGGGGATGTAAGAGAACAGATGTCACAAGAACAGGCGCCTGCCTGTGTGCGTGTTTTACCTCTTCAGCCCCCTCCCCTCCCCGAGGCCCTTGCTCCCCTACCTTCGCGGCTCTTACCACTGTAGAAACCCACAGTGCTCTCCATGCGACGCTTGCACGTTCTAAGGGGAATGGTGCATGAACAGCCACTGCCTCTGATATCAGGCGCCGACTCCGCTCTGAACCGGTTGAGGCCGACCCTGCCTTGCCATATGACACTGACGGCTCCTCCGCCCGTGTCACAAACAAACGCACACTTCACGCTCTCTCAGGCACACGGGGGCCCTGCCCCTCTGCACACTACAGGGAAAACGTGTCCAGTCTCTGCAACACTCCCACTTCTCCTGTTACTATTCCTGCTGTCGCTCATCTCTCTGTGCTCCTGCTAGCCATTCTATATTTTTACTATCAGCAGATGTTACTGCAGCATTTTTTACTGGTTATGGTGAACACTGCATCTCTATTCCAAACTATGTGAAATAAGCATTTCCTGCAAACCTATATGCTGCCAATACTGCACTGTTGATCTGGTAAAACCAGGCTCCCGCGACTCTGTGATAATGACCGCGTTGGTTATGTGACAGCCTACAGGATTATTATTCACCAAAGCAGGGGAACAAGTATAATTACCCTAAAAGAGAAGGAGGTATTAGTTTCCTGCAATTTCAATCTTCCCGTTAATCTTCCCGCCACTAATTACATAACGACCTACTGCCGCAGCGTTTGACCTTGTTTACCAAACATCCTTTAAAGCGGAGGCCCGGCCCGCTTATCTGATTGTGCAATGCGAAGCATATGACATTTTGGGAGGCGGAGTCAGGCCTGGCAAAGGAATGGCGGTCACGCACCCCTCCCCTAACCTGCCCACGGCGCAGGACTTGATCGGATGAAGCTGAACCTTTGCAAGGAGCAGGACTGTGGTGAAAAGTACCCAGACAGGTGGCAGAGGCAAAGCCCAAAAATGTGAGGGATAGAGAACGGAGGCTTCAAGCGTGCGGTTTCTCTACTTTCAGTGGCTGACTGCATCACACCGATAGGATACCGTCAATATAACCGGCCCGGAAGTTAGAGCAGACTATGACTGACAGAGGAATGTGACCCACCCACCGTGCACTTCAAAGCTTCATTCCTCGCATCATTACGCAACCCCCCCCCCCCACCCCCACTCGTGGCCTTGGGGTGGCAGCTGGCCCGTGGGCCCCCGAATCAGATTCCGAGCTGGCCTCCAACAAAGGATCGTGAACAATCGAGGTGACGGCCACCCTGCCCCGACAGAGGTGCTTTAGCGGGGCAGGACGTCCCTGCTGTGGCACATATCTGGGTCACGCGCCACCGGCCCCCGTGCCAGACATCCCACGTGGGGGTGGGGGGGCACTGGGGATCAAGCAGCTGCCGACCGAAGGCACTGATCACGACTAGCACAAAAGCCACGAAGCGACTTGTTCTACGCAGACCGCTGAGATAAGTGCCACTAGTCATTCCCAGTGGGGACTGGCTTTAGGGCCCAGAAGCAGAGGAGGGCTCGTGATGGCACCGGAAGGAGACCCCCATGGCAGAGGGTGGCAGGATCGTTAGTGCGAAGAAAGCCAACAAGCAGGGGCATTGTGAATTATAGCGGCTTGTAAAAATCGGGCCGCCTCAATTGTTCTCGTTTACTGTACCTCAGTTCCCGTCTGCTCACAGAGAAGTCACCGATCACAGGACACCTGAACCGGCCCAGCGGTGACACGCACGGCCACCCAATCTTTACTTACAGCTTGCCACGCACTGGCTACACCCACCTAGAGGGGAGAGCCACTTAAATTAAGTGGTGTTCACAGCGAAGGCCAGGGCTGCCACTCACCCGCGGCACCGGCTCGTCTCCCCCGCGCCTTCCGAAGGACGCGGCGTAACATTCAGGTGCAGTTAAGCGGTGATTCCGCGTCACCCGCCACGCACTGCTCCACGCCTGTCTCCGCTGAGACCTTTCTAATCAGCCCAGCCTCCACACACTTCATTCCCGACTGAGATCTCCCACCCGGCACCCTGCATCTCCCTCCTTGGCCTCTGAGATCTTAAGGGAATATGGAGGTACATAGAAAAACAAGGACAGGAGGTCGCTCATATTCTGTACTGCTTCTTGGCAAAATGACATGCAGAATTTCTCAGGATATAAACCGTGCAGAAAACTGAATACGAACAAAAAGAACAAAATCCTTATTCTAAATTTAGTATCAACACTTAATACATGAAACAGAATGGCAACAAAACAAGAATATTACCTGTGAAAGGAGAAAGACATCATAATTAATTAAGAGAGCATTAATTAATCATGATTGAAAAGATCCTCAACGTGAAGTGCTAGGAAAAGCCTGTTTTATTTATATCACAATGAACAGTAATGCATACGAGCTATGGAGAGCATCCAAACTGTAGGCCAAACAAGGCCAGGAGGAGAGAACACAGGCCCCCAAAGGCTCATCTCCCTGGTGAGTCCTCCCAGAAGGCCTGGAACAGCCATTAAATTCTGAAAAGAGAAGGCAATTGGACGACCATATACTCAGCGGCCCCTGGGGCTCAGGCAGGACCCGGCCAAGGCCTGGGAGTTAGACGTTTCCCGAGAATATCGCTAAATATCTGCAGACCGGTAAACAACAACCCATTCTCGCAGCTCAGAGCCAGTGCAGATCCAAGAAGGCAAGGATCATCATCTCTTGCCCTTCATTCAGAGGTGGATATTTCAGGTCCAGAAAGTAAAAATCCAGACCAAGATTTTGTTTCAACCAATCACTTCAGTACTCCATGACTGAGACTCTTTATGCTCAACTGGTTGGCTGACACAAAATCTTGGTCTGGACTTTTAATCTGTGGACCTGAAATGTCCTTTTTACGAAAACCTCTGCCTTTGACTCAGAACATTTCAGCCCCCGTCCCCGACAGAAAAACTGATGGTTACCAACCACTATGAATGTTCATAAGCGCTTATGCTGAATTACAGAGCATTATAAGTGATTTAAAAAAGGAGGGCATCAAAATGTAGTATAGCTGATTTTTAGTATAACCCGATCTACTGAATTTAAATAACATATTAGTAATAATAGTAATAATATTTGTGATACTGGATAAGGTTAATTGCCAACGGATCTCTTTGAGGCGGCCTGCCATAAATGCTTGTGTTACTCCTTTGAGCTCAGCAAAGTGGAAAACTGGAGACAGAGACGGAGAGAGCAAGAGGGTGCTGGGCTGCGAGCCAGACAGGAACCTGCGGGGGGCGCTCAGCGAAACAGGAGCGCTTCCGGCATGCCAAAGCAGTGTCGAGCCATCGATGCACTGCAACACTGTCTCGCAGAAGCCTTGGCAGTCATCCCAGCTAGCGGTCGTTTTCACACCTGCGCTCTTGCTTGAGTTCATGAAGTTCCTCAGATGATATAGAACCCCAAGGTCCTAAACAGCAGTCAGGACCAGGAATCTCCAACCAGAAAAGACACCAGCATGGTAATTTGTGAACAAAGGGACTGACAATTTCTCTACAATCTGGAATGTTTCAGTGTGTAATGTCTGGGGGGGGGCGGGTGTTTACTCCTACCCCTTGAGGATCTACATCACCCCCTGCTGAAGCAGAAGCTACATTGCAATGTTTAAAACATTAAGCCCAAAGCCACAGGTGCAGAGCGTGACCAAAGCTACACAACCCTTCCGGAGGGGTCTGGCTAACCTGTGGCGCACAATGGCGCCACCGCGTGGAAGGGCAGCTACAGCTTTCCGTGGCGCCTGCCTTCTAAATTTAACCCAACCAGCTGCAACTTGCCGCGTGTCTTCGGAGGAGTGAGGCAGGCCGTTTCAGGTGACACCCCAAGGAGCTTTCACTTGAGCCCGCATACATCTCAATGGTGCAAAAAGGTGGCAGTATTTACACGGATCGATTTCCTGAGCTAACAGCCATTATAAGGACAGGGAGACCTCCACTGGAAAAGATATCCTCACAGAAGTAGTCTTGACTAGTCTTAGCATTCAGTGTCTGTCACGAATGCTTGTGCAGATCGGGATCCCTCGCTAGTTCCAGATGGCCGTGATACAGGGTAGGTCAGTCACTATTTACACTGCAGGGTTTGATGTATCCAAATCAAATGTTTGTCACATGGGGTGAATCTCTGTCTCTTCACCTGACCTTTAATCGGATGTATAATTCAGGAGTCGCACTCGTTCCGACATGTGAGTGTGGAAAAATGACTGATGATGGTTGGAAGGTCAGGCTGGGAGGGGTGAGGGGAATGGTGGCACGCCATTCCCGGGCAGACCAGAGGGTCATTGCGATATGTCCCCGGGGGAGGGGGGTATCCAGAGTCACATAACCAGCAGCTGAGACATGGCCCCCCAACCCAGTCAGTAGAGCACCTCTATTTATGGCCAGAAGAAAGCCATTCATGTTGGTTTATGGGGAGATTAACTTAATCGTTCATTTCTTCACCTCTAACAGGGTTAGAATTAATACACGTTCAGGGGCCGTGTCATGAGGTACACCTAGCTAATACTGGGCAGGACCCATTTCCCTCCAGAACCACTTCAAAAGTACAGTGATTATTCTGTACACCACTGTGGTACTGCGCTGTTATTTTTGGACTTGTAGCCTTCCTGTTAGATTTAACGAGTCTGGCTGTTCTCCTCTGACCGCTCTCGTTAACAAGGTGTTTTCAGCCACACAAATGCCAGACTGGGTGACATCACACTATTCTCTGGACTCTAGACACTATAGTGTGTGAAAATCCCAGGAGGGTGACTGGGAGATGCTGGAACAACCACATTCAAAATAGCTTCTATCTGACATCTTAGCTGATCTACTGCTCCGTTGAACAGTAAGCGAACCTCCTGACCCTCCCCGTGTGCTGTATGTATCCAGCCGCAGTCACATGATTTACTGTTCACAGGAGCTGGCTGTTTGCGCTAACAAGCAGGTGTACCGGATAATGTCGCCACTCAGTGTATACAACTGAACCTCTACCATGTGTGGATGCTAAAAGTCAACCTGTTTTAATGCCTGTCTTTCCAATGAAAACATGCAGCTCATCTCTTTGGTTTGTCTTACGGTTATCCTGGACCTACCGAGACGGAGCTGTCACACTCCAGGCGAACTGGTTTTCCCAAAAGTAAAGCTCCAGCGAATGTGCCCACGGTCTGTATCGATCAGACAACATAAACCAGAAGGTCACAGCACGGTCACTGTGGCTCCCATAGGTCCAAGGCTAGAGCCTGCTGCGTGGGCTTTCCCCTTACCAGAAAGAGATAATGGAAGTACCGGTAATTCTTTCGTTTTGATTCCTGAACACGTCAGACAATGTTTACACAGAATATCTTATTACACCAGAGTTCTGCAAGGGATCTGAAGAATTTCCCTTATTTTCAGATCAGGAGTACCCGGGGAAAACACAGAAAGGTTTCCTCTGGGTAAAATGTACCAACGTGATAAAGTCACCAGCAAGAGGCTGATAGAAAGGCTTTAATTAGGCGTTTTCCAATCAGAACTAGGTCCTTTCAAAAGGGCAAACTGTACATTGTGAATGAAGAGTTACTACATATTCCTAAACAATGCTGAAACAATGCTTTTAAAGACTAAGATCAGGGGGTTGACTTGAAAGATGGAATTAATAATGCGATAATGTAATGAACAGTGAATGAAATAAACAGATCATCATCAAGCAGCCCTGGTTTGAGCTGTGTTCTTGATTTTATCTGCTAAGTGTAACTTTGCATTAACAGCAGAATCACACTAGAAGTTCTTCTATCCACATTTTCATGTGTCTCTGCACAAGGTGACCACGGATAATCACATTCAGGCCCTTTCTCACACACCGGCCACTGGCATGTTTTATTCTGTGCAACCCCCCCCCCCCTTCCCACTTCCTTTCTGGTGCACTTCCTGTCACATGGTGCACTCCCAGGTCACCAGCTGCCACCATCTGGCTTTCCACTTCCAGGGGTACACAAGGCCCACAGATGGAGGAATAAGTCAACTAGTGGACTGAGCCCAGAAAACACTCAACACTCTCTTAATGAATGAATGCAGGGTTTGATTTTCAGTTACAGCCCAAACCTGGAGGGAGCTCTCAGTTTCACATGTGGGTAATGGTTTGCTGGGACCAGTCACATGTAACCTTTACAGAAAGGCAGATTAACACTGAGCCTCACTCAAAGTTCAGTGGACCTCCAGACAGATCCAGCCCCCGGGGCCTGCTAGTGCTTTCCTATGCCCAACACACCTCAACAACCCCATGAAGCAGTTTCAGAAAATGGATGGATGGATGCCCTACCAGACCACACCCACCCCCAGTGCGCTGCCTCCAGTGCATGGACCCGAGGATAGCAATGCCCCCGCCACCCTACCCCTAAATTCAGACAGCCCATTTTTTGAGGCTGCTGGAAGCCATCTGCAACTTCTGCACTTTCAAGAACATGGACATCTGGAAATAAAGTCCAGGGTGTAATCGCTGGCTTTCCAGTGCATTTGCCCAGCATCTTGTTGCAGCAGACGGACCTCGTAAATGTTGACGTAAAAGAGCCGCATCTGTCCGGCGCCCATCTCCCTGGCACCAAGTGTCCATTATACCAGCAAGTCTCCATCATGCCTAAAGATGGGGTAGATTGGAGGTTTTCTCTGGCAGGTCAGTACTCAGTACAGCAGGATCACAAACTGGCGGTTATCTCTCCACCCGGGCGTGACCAGGAAAACAGAAAAGGGGCATGTGATCACCCCACAGGAGGCTACCCAGCGCCAGTCAACAGCCGCCCACGAAACCTGAAGTGAAACGAGCTCTACTTAGTGGTGACTGCTGACCAGCATGCGACGACTGATTAAATGCACTTTACATGCGATGAGCGATCACCGACCCTGCCTTCCCAACACTTCCCGAAGCAGAGGGTCATAGAGTCATTACGCCATATCCCAGCCCCAAATCATGTGACAAAACCCATTATGCAAAAACTGTGTTATTCAGGAAAGAGTTTCCCTGCAGTGCATGCACATCCCACTCAGCTTTGCAACACACACTTTACGTCAGACAACGCTGCGCCGCTGTGAGCCCCTCCCTTCCCACCATCAGTTGCCAGTCACAGCGGACGGCTCGCCCGCACAGGGCCCGGCTGATAAGAGGTATCGCCAGCGCGGTCCAATCCACACGCCTGCCATGCAGCTAATCACCAACCAGCACACGCGTCTGTTCCGGCGGGTTTAATTAGACTGCACAGCTAAATCACATGTAACCTAAGGGCCCCGGGCCTGGACGTCCTGCAGAGGGCGATACGGATGTCTGCTCCCCCACTGGAGTAGCTGTACGTGCAGACTCCCACGTGCTCTCTCCCAACTACCCCCAGGGGTCATGTTCTGATGTGTATACGTGCACAGCTTCTGGGTCGTGAGCCTGAATCTGATATGACGGAACACAGAACCTGTTGCCACATCAAACTGAACGCTTAAAAACCCCTCCAGCGTGGGACTCCGGCGCGGCCCAGCTGTCCTATTAATATAGCTGATCCCGGCTCATCCGGCAGCGTGCTTGAAACATCTTAGTTTGACCGGCGATCTGAAACAATGGGTGTGCATCAAAGGAGACATCCGGGTCACAGCCAGATACTCGTCGGGTCAACAGACCGGATCCACAGCAAGAGGATCCTGGGAGGTTTGGAGCATGTCCCCAGATGGGGGCTGCCACGAGACATCTGTGGAATGAAGGAGGCGGAACCTTGAGTAGCAGGGTGGGTTACCAGCCGGTTAGCACAGTACGAGACTGGGTCACTCTGTTATGTCAACTCGCCATGTTGGGTTAGGGTGAGCGCATCTCTGTGCACTATGCAGGAAGAGGATGACAGAGATGCTCAATTCTGCTTGCGGTTTCTCTCGCAGCTGAACGCGAGCGGGTGAACTCAACACTCATGGGGATCCCTTTTAAAGCCATAAACACCTTCTTCTGAGAATTGGCGGTTTTGCTTACGATTCACAAAACTCCGCTGACTGGAAACGCCAGCAGAGGACAGGTGTGGCAAGTGGCCCATGCAATGGGGGTGGGGGTGTGGGGATCTTGCCCCGCGCACCTACAAAACTGCTCTCTTAATACACAACTCATCAGAATTCAATTTCATATTACACTGGAATTACAGAAAACAGCCACTGCTCATTACCTTTCACTAAAGGATCAGACAACCACATATGCCAAAATCAGAATATAAAAAGTTAGAGTGATGACTACTGTAGTAATGTTACCGTAAATATCTATACTATCCCAATTAAAGTATAAGATGTCCGCACACACCCTTACTGAGTTGCCGGGTTCATTCCCAAATACTCCGATTTCCCACTGCATTCTGTACAATCACAGCTTCGTGACCATGTGCGCTGTGAGCAGACTGTGTTAGCGTGATAACCCTGGCCACCTTGCTCCCAACTCCAGTGCACTGAGCACAGTGACCACCGACCGCATCACAAAGAGCACAGCCAATGCGTTACGGGTGCATGGCGCCTGTCTGAGAACCCGCCCGCATGCCACTGAGAGCCAGTGCATCCACAATCTGCTGCTGTTTATAGCTTGTTCCGTGTTACCTGCGATTGGAAACGGAGGAGGAGGAACCGCAGCCTGGGGTGCCGCTGAGATCTGGCCAGGGCTGGTGCCCCTCAGTCATGCGGGGCAGGGGTGCCAACAGAGCCGGCAGGAGAAGGCTCACCTCACGCAGCTGGTCAGTCCCAGGGAGTCAACACTCTCACAGCACTTCCTAGCAGAGCTCCCTATTTAAAGGACGTCCTTCCTGCCTCTCTCGCTGAGCGCGTGTGGGGTGTGTGTGTGTGTGTGTGTGTGTGTGCGTGTGCGTGTGCGTGCACACGCGTGCGTGCGTGCGTGTGTGTGTTCGCGTTTGTGAGCCTGCAGCAGCCGCCAGCAACGTGCCGTCTGTCTTCAATTAGTGACCTAAAATGCCAGCTCAATGTTAGGTCGGCCGGCCCACGTATAAAATAGGACTCTGCCCACGAGTTTGTCATTCTTTTTTTTTTTTTATTAGGAGCGAGGGCAGGACGCCAGGGTCTCCCAGCTGAAGGGGGCGAGTAATCTCATGACGATAAGCGCACCCACAGATGAAGATGAAGCAGGACGCCACTGGTGAATAGGACGAGCTGCCCAACACATCCCACAGCAAAAACGCTCCATATCAATCCCAGATTTGCGTCTCGGTAAAAAAAGAATTCCAAATCTGTCATGTGTCCTCCAAGGAGGCTGCGTGTTTAATCACTCCAAAAGGAACAAGAGAGGACTAAGTAACGTGTGAAATGTGTCAGTGGGACCCGACTGCTTGATGGAGTTTATTTTAAATGGTTGTATTTTCTACACTTTCCTTAGAAAAATAATAAAAGGACTCAAATAATCTGTAAAGAATAATAATTAAGTGGTAACCACAATTTACCACAGCATGTGTGTATATATGTACGTGTGTGTTTATGTACGTACGTATATGCACATATATGCATGTATATCCCCACACCCATATTTGGTTACACCCCACCCCCCCTGTCCCCCGGAACATTTCAATGCGGCACCAGCCCTGTCTGTCCCTTCCTCCATCCACCATCCCTTTCCGATTCCACTCGAGGTGGGGGCCCCCATGCTTCCGGACCCCTGGCCGTCATTCCACCCCCCTCCCTACCTAATGATCATGCTGGCCTCTGGTAGGTACGTCAGGCCCTCGATGGGGGGAGGGGGGGGTCGCTGGGGGTCTGGCCCTTCCTGCCCAGCCTGTAGCACCACTAGGGACCCTGGGACACCCACAGCTTGGATGATTGGGGGAGTTCCAGGAAAAAGTCCACTCCAAAACAACCCGCCCCATGACCCCCATCCGTAGGAGAGGTGTCAGCCCCCCACGTTATCCCAACACAGATGCAAAAACACGGCAAAAACACACAGCCTGACTAAACAAGCTGCCAGGTCCACATGTCACACGCTCTGACTAGCCGCTGGCCGTCTCGCTCTCCCCAGCCAGTATACGAAGCCAGGTTCACTCACCAGATTTGCTAAGCAACCAAGGATATGACATGGTGAGTGGATCTTTGAGGGAGTCAGGTTTCCCAGAACAGCATGAAACTGAACATGCTTTGCTAATGAGAACTCATCAACGTGATGGCCTCTCAGCTTTAACGACTTGCAGGAGCCTCTCTAATTAATACACAGGTGAGATCGGCGCCCCAGAGACCGCACTCCTTTGGTCACCACACCTCAGATGCCCTGCTGTACTCTCAGGCTGATCTAGGCCTCGTTTTCCGGGACAGTGATATCGAAGGACGACCTTTTATGCGATCGTAAAGTCCACTGACGTCTTAAACGTCGACGCCGCCGAGTAGTAATTAAAAACCTTGCAGGGAAAGTGGCCTTAAAGACTGTCCATCCAAGAACAGGCCGAGAAATCGGCTGCAAAAGAAGCCAGACGGTGAAGTTAAAACGTCAAAACATTAACTCACAAGCCACTTTTCTGAATGGGTAGAAGCTTTTTATGAAAGTACCTAAGCCTCAGTTGTTACAGTGAAATCAAAGACTGAAAGTGACAGAAGGGCAGACTTTTCCCCAAACATTTCACAGAGAATATGAACCTAAATTTCCCTGCACAGATCATGCATCACTCATAAACATCTCCTTGTCTGAAGCACATGACAACAGCCTGCTAGAGTCACCCGGCGCACCTGTGTGTAAACAGGAAAACAAGATTCATGCAAAGCACAGAAACATGTTTTTATCTGCAGAACCACGAAATAACACAGCAAGAGACACCTGTAGGGCTGGGGCTTCGCACTGCTGGCTGTCCTGCCCCAAGGGCGCCCCCCCCCAGGATGTCATCAAGCCAGATCCCACCATCAGGCAAATCTAAACGTATCAGCATTAAAATAATAGAGGTCAGAAGGATCGACGGGCCGGCTTTTTAAACGCAGCCTGCCAAACATGTAGTCTGTTATTTAAACAGCCAAATAAAGCAGCTGGACATTTTCCCTGTTAGAATCTGCCACGCAGTCCAGTCGAGGCAGCTTAAAAAGCCAGTAAGCGTTTCAGGCCCCTGCCTGAAGCTATGTGGGAAGGATGTGAGGGCTGCCTGCCTGTGAAAAGGGTGGGCTAAAGAAGAGAATCCAA
>JAODKC010000049.1:9239993-9252085 GCA_026777985.1 Mormyrops attenuatus | reverse complement strand
TTTTTCTTTAATGTTTATATTAAAACCAACTTATTTTAAAAGCCCCCCCCATAACACTTTTAAAAATAAACCCACCCCCCCTTTTCTATAAGATTTAATGAAAAAGGTTTTATAACCCCCCCCCCCCCCCCCCCCAAACATATGCGGTACACGCTAATCAGATTTGAGCCTCAACTGCCATGACCTTCATAGAAGTCCATACAGTGCCATACTTTCACATCCAGTGGATATCAGTGCTCTGTGCTGGCTCTAAACACAGCAATTCGCGCAAAGCTCTACATTTTGCTCAAACTGATCCCCGCCAAAATGATATCCTTGGATTTCCAGTTTAAAACGTTAAATAATGGGAGATCACATGCCCTGCTGAAAAGTCTCAAAATGCATTTACACTAAATTCACCACAGCTTCTCAAGCATCATTCCAGGCTTCCATGCTCAGTAAAATAGCTCTAAAAATATGGGAAAAAGTGTCAAAGATGCAGAAACCATCGCACATCTAACTAGAACTTTTAGAAAGTTTAAAAAGAGGCTGGAATTCCATGCAGAGAGACCATGCTGGTGTTTTTGTTCAGGGTGTGGCGATGAATTACTTTAAAAATTAGATATGAATGGTCAGATTATCAAGGAAGTAGAACAGCATATCAGCAGGTGGCGCTGTTGCCTCACAACTCCAGGGTCACAGGGTTTAAATCCAGACCAGTTCCCTGACTGTGGAGCCTACTCGTCCGGCCTGTGTTTGCATGGTCTTGCTGCGGTTTGAGCAAAACCGAGCATCAACATTTCGGATAAGGTGCAACCATGTGAACCGGACTGTCACAGTACCCCTGGCCCCCCCCTCCACAAGTCCCCAACTACCCAGGACGGGCTCCAAATCAAAGCGGCCGCTCAATGAAGCCGCTCGGGGTTGCAGGGGGAGCTGATCCGCGGCACAGCAGCTCTTGGGCTACTATTTTTAATGATGACTCCGGTTTCTCATAGCAAAGTGGGTCCGGGTGCTCCTGGCTGAACACCCAGGCCTTGCAGGCGCGAAAATAATAATAATAATAATAATAATAAAAAGGCAGTGCGATTATAACGAAGCAGCCTGTGCAGCAGCAGACAAATCACCGGGCAGAGAACGACCTGACGGGGCCCTTGAACGTCGCGCTCTACTAGGGCAGTGCTGCTGTGGAGTGGGAAAGCAGGTCACGTGGGAGAACCTGGGCAGAACTCCTTCGCCTCCGGGGAGCTACTGCTGCAGTGCTGCCATTAATCATGATAATTGTGTTCTCACCGCCAGGTAACTATGGACCGGCACAGCTGCGCGTTAGGAGGGCACCATCCGCAGATTCCTTCTACATGCACTCGTGAGAACAGCCCGACAGGCCCCTTAAAGCGGCAAAAAAAACTAGAAAAATTATTCTGCAGCTCGCTTTAGATTTAGTGTCAACTTTAAGTTACATTTTGGGTGATACAAGCCAATTCGATAATTAAAATACTGGCCTAGGGAAAAACTAAATTTTACTCAATCACGTTTCGATATTCAGTTTCATTGTAAGTTGGGTGGCATGATGACTCGCATGACCATGGTTGGGGATTCAAATCCAGCCCCTGCGGTATGTTGTGTGGGTTTCCTTCTGCTGTCCCACGTTTAGACTAACTAATGACAAATTTGTGTAAGAGTGCCCTATGCTGCCCAACAAAAATGGTTAAAAGATGGAAGGATACAAGAAAGAAGAGTTCGAGCTTTTCAGTGACACCTACTGGTGAATTTCCTCAGTACACAGGGAACTGGTTTAAAGATCTGAGTTAATCGTATACATTTAATTTAAACATCCTGCCTGGTCAAAATGAGGGTAACTGCATACGTTTCACCAACGAACTGAATCATGGCAACTGTGATGGAGAGGAACAGCGGTTTTCAGTGGCTCTTGTATTCAGGTAGAACAGCAGCACAACCAGAAACTGGAACCGCGAGACTCCAGCTAAGAGGCGACTCTGCATCTTACAGCACAGTCACGGACCTGAAGCCCTTGTGAGTTTAATGTGGCCCCTTAGCAGTCAAGTAGGGCGGCTCGAGCAGCTTAATGTAGATTTTACCACTTTGTTCATCACCTACAGAAGCCTCCGGCAACCGGCACTAAAAACCTCTTTTGTGAATTTCAGGTTAGCGGAGGGTTAAACCAAGGTGGACTGAGCGGCCCATCTTGAGAACATGATGAGTGCCACAGCTCAGATGGTGATTTGTGTCCATGCTGTGTGTCATCAAGTGAGGAAACACAAGCAGAGTCATTTTGCTGCCAAATGATAACAGTATCACATAGAGATGCACCAACTGCAATTTTCTTGACCTGCTGATACTAATTTTTGCCGATTCCGATCTTCTTTCTAAGAACTGTAATTGAGAACATATACAAACAAAAATCTGCTTTTCAATCAACGCAAAATTTTACTTTCATAAGATAAGAAATTGCGAAACTTAAAATTTCGCCCAAACTGCAGGATCATCTTTCACTTAAGTCTCAAAATAAGGTGCTCTGTGACTGGAAAGAGGTACAAATAACAGTTAACTGAAAATGAGCTGCTGTACGGCCAGTTTTATCTGACATATTTTACTTTACCAAACAAGAGCAGGGGCAAGAGATTGAAATAACAAAACGAATTACAGTTACTTATGTCATTTTCCAGTGTGTTTAAATTCACCAGATGACTTTGACCCTTTTCTCTTTTTACTCATCTTAAAATAAAAAGTCCATAGGTCACAAACCTCCAATTAAAACTATACTGTACTATATTCTTCCAAATAATAATAGGTACAGGATAATATTATTACGAACATCGCATGTTATGCACATACAATTTTTACATCGCTCAATTCTGTACGGACATTATAGCGCAGAGAGTTTATGTTCACCTAAAACATTTTCACTCTGTCATAGCGAAAAACTTAGCTAACTTTGTAATTTTAATAATTTTAATAATTCCTTTTCAAGATTATCTAGTATATGTTTAACAATCAGTCTAAAGTTTACCTGCGATGTTTCACCGCGTTTTTGAGGTGGTTTTCCTCGACGGTTTACTTTGGCTTTGCATGCATTACAAACTGCAAACTTTGTGTCGTCTTCACTCACAGTAAAGAACTTCTACGCTAACCTGTTGTTAGTGTGCGGCTGTGGGCATGCCTGTGAGGCTGTGAGGCTATTGCCTGCGCTGCTGTGCGTATGACGTGTGATGCATCCATAAAACAGACCAGTTCCGTATTACAAATACCTGGGACTGATAATGAGCCGATCCCAGTCTCTGGCTGATCGATCATTGCATCTTTAGTAGCCCAGCATAGCCTGACATTCTGGCTAAAAACTTTCTAGGCACCCCAGCATTCTGGCTGAGCCCAGCACAAAACCTCCTAGGTACCCCGACATTCTGGCTGAGCCCGGCACAAAATTTTCCAGGTTCTCTAGTATCCCAACTAAGCCTGGCACAAGGACCCACTACACACCCCATTATCCTTACACAAATAACCTCTAGGTACCCCTGTATCCTGGCAAAGCCTGGCACAAAGACCATCTACACTGGCAGAAAAAAAGGGTACAGCCCTGGTACAGTTTTGTTCCCGAAGGTACAAACAACAATAATGTAACGTATGTAGACTAAAAGGTACATTTACTTACAGCTGGGGTACAATTAGCAGACCCATGATGGTACAGCCCCAACGACAAGTAATTGGACGCTCAAATGTACAAACTAGTACTTTTTTTTGACAGTATAGGAACCCTGATTTCCAGGCAAAGCACAGCACTAAGACCATGTAGGTACTCCGATAACCCCAACTAAGCACAGCACTAAGACTCTCCTGGTACTCTGGCATCCCAGTTAAGCATGGCACTAAGACCCTCTAGATACCCTGTTATTATCGAGTAATCCCGACACAAAAGCTCTCTAGGTACCCGAGAATCCCTGCTAACCCTGACAGAAACACCTATATAGAGACGCGCCAGGTGTCTGTAGTTGCTGGTGTACTGCCAAAGATGTTTCAACAGTCACGTAACTCTCACAGTAAGGATCAGCTATCAACTGACTGGAATTTGTGTTGGGGCATCATTTTCAGGGAGAGAAGCAGGACAACCCTAAATATGAGCCTGGAACATGGCCAAAAGGGGGCCGGCTATGGGTTTGAGCAAAGTATTAAGCAATATATTTTGTAGCGGGAGGCCCACACATGGATCTTGCCCTGGGTTCTAGGCATTCCTAGTTGCACCCCCTTCCCAGAATATATCTTTCACTCACGGAGATACGCGGCAGTTGTATAACTGCACGGACACTTAATAACCTAATAAACAAAGGGTGTAAACAAAAAGAAACTAAAATATCTTTCAGATCTAAATCCCTCAGAGATCCAGTTGATCCAAAAAACACTTTTTAAAAGACCCAGTGTGCTTTGCCGAAATGTTACAGAACAAAATACCACAAGATGGAATAAAAAGGAAAAAAATGCTGCTGGGCCACAGGGGCAACCCAAACTGAGACAGGCACTGGCTAAAGTGCCCATAAAACGCACGTGGCTCACAGAGTCTGCACACTGGCTGACGTAAAAGGGCACGTCCGATGTCTTCCAGGAGGGATTACAATTAATTGTTCCCATACGCGAGTTCTGTGAAACGATGCTGAAACCACGCCTGTTAGCCCAAGTGCCGGGGGAGCCTCCATCAGGCACAACTGGATGTAGAGCTGAGATGGGGCTCCAGAGAAACACATCTAGGAGAAGGGCAACACTGGGCAAGACTGTCAACAGGCTCAGCCACTCAGGAAGCCTAAGCAGTGAAGGCAAGAGGATCATTTGATGAAAGTAGGATTTAAAATCAAGGGACAACAGTCTCCACATGAAGTTGGTGGCCCTTGTATTATGTATTCTGGCCGGAAATCATAAAAAACCCATTTTATCCAATAAAAAATAAATCTGAATCGTCCTGGATGTCATCTGTAGTATGGACACAAATGTGAGACATTTGAATGTTCCATAACACAATGTTTTAATGATCTTTAAAAGAGACTAGGTCTAATTGATTAAATTTACAAACCTACTTAATCCAAAAAGAGCCACAACACTAATGAAAGACTGGTTACCAACGCAAATAAAACTAATCACTGAATATGTTGCCCAATGACAAATCCTGGTTATCTTGCCCGGGAAAAAAAAGAGCGAGCGAATAAGAACAAATGAGTTTAATAGCAAAAAGCTCAGTGTTTTGAAGTGAACATGCGTCAGGGGGACAGGCTGCCCCAGGAAGTGGATGACTCAGCATGGCACCTTCTGAAGTGCATTGGGCGCCCACCTAGCCAACAGCTGCTGGTGCATGCAGGGAACAGGCCATGGGCATAATGACAACGAAGAGGCAAGAGTGCTTCATCGCATTTTGCCAAGAAAGGCCACCTTATGCGTGACAGCGCTTGGGAAGACGCTATGAACAGGCACTGGCCCTGGCTGCCCATGAATACAGAAAAGTGTCCTGATTCCTCTGGTTTTTCTGTGGCATTCTGACAGAGAATCGAGACATTTGAGGGTCAAAAGGACCCCGTTAATTTTAAGAGCTCTAAAATACTTAACAAACTGGTTTCCCAACCAGTCTTGCAGCACTGTTTTGATAGAATCATCCCTAATTAGTACAAATAAAAATCAAACTAAATTAGCAACACTTGCCCCACACAACTATCTTAATAAGGAGCGACACGCGGATGACATATTGTCCTGAACAGCTGTTAGGCTTAGTCAACATTTCTGGCCTGGTGCCTTAACCTGGGAACCGATGAGATATATGAATCCTGTCATTGAGGAAATGCATCTTCCAATGACGTCAAATCATCCAAAACAGAAACTCACTATTAGCCAAGAAATTCCCACAAAAGGTCTCTCCCAAGCACCATCTGCTGTAATGGGTCCAAAGTGATGACATGTGGTTCTGGGCTACTAACCACGGGGTCACCGTTTAAAATTCATATGGCCATTTACGAGTGACCCTCAGGGAAACGGCTCATGTGAAATCACCAAGCAAATTCGCATAAATAACCAGAAAAATGTAACCTTAGGGATTTAGGCATAAGACCCAAATACATTTTTATACATTTTAATATGTTTGAGAGGGTGCAACACATTTACAATTTTATTGCAATGTTCCAGAGGCTTCTGCACCGCAGTACGAGCCAAACAGACGGAGCATTAACAAACTTTTTATTCCGGTGAAAAAGCACAATACATTGTTAAACAAATGCGGTACATTAGATTACTTTTCCCACCATACACTGCAAAAGGCCTAATCAAATGCTGGCATAGTATTATCTGTAGTAGTACAACAGATAAGCGACATTTCACCGCTGCCTAGGATTTAAAATCCACGTATGAAAAATATGGCGAAGTTGCCTGTACAGTTATATAGAGGAAAACTTATAAAACGTAGGACGATTGCCTCGATTCTCGATGTTTTTACAATCATACTGATCCTTAGTAGAGAGTAGTCCTACCGGTTATTAAAGTGATACAGCTTCAAATACCACAACACTGTGATGCAGTAAATTAAATAATTTAGATTTGACTGGAGCGTTAATAGCGATTAAACCCTGCAGGAAGAAACGTCGGCGTTAACGGCGTTAACGCACATGGTGCTCAGCGGAGGCTGCCGTTTCGCCGGCCGGTCGGTGGTGTTGTATGGACGCCAGCGGCTTTGTTTAAGGTCCAGCGGCTTTCCAGCTGGAAAGCGCCCGGCTACGAGATTTCGCACGCAAGCAGGACTGAGAGGGGCGCCGGGGATGCGGCCAGATGGCTGGCCGCACACGCTTTAGCACCCATCGCTAGCTAGTACGCCTACTGTCACCGTGCATCCTAGTTCCACATTACACGTCCCACCGCATCAGATGCAAATGCGCAGCAAACAGCAGTTAAAATGACTTCAGCCAGACCTGTTGCCCCATATGCATTAATTGTTGCAAATTTCAATGACAGACGATTAGCTGTTGCACCGGCCCCACCATGCTGGCAGATCATATTTACAATACCAGCGTTCAGACCACACATATATATATATATATATGTAAATCGATCTACGGTTTTCATTGAAATGCCACACCGATGGAAAGAATGCATTTTAAGCACGTCGTAGCTTTTCATCTCCGATGAATAAAATAGGCAGAGTGCACATTTTCCCCCACAGAAAGCTCCCCATCTGGCAAGCATGTAAAGCGGACGTGGGAGTTGCACAATCACCGGTGGCGCATTCCGCCCGGATGAAAGCGGTATACTTACCGGATCTTCAGCTACAACTACTGATTTTTAGAAAGATGATCGTATCTCGTGTGTGAGCCTTAAGGAAGCCTTGAGGAAGCAATAATTTCAGATGCGCGACGTGTAATTTTTCCGTCCCTCCTACTGTCCCCCACCGGCGCTCCGCCTCGTAAACCCAGTGACTGCAGGGAACTGTGGGGGCCGCGTCAAAGACCACACCGGATTTCCCTGATCCAGCTATGTGCACTTTTCTTCATGGACTGTATACCAATCTTGTTTTCTATTTACACATTTGGACGTAAACCTGCCATATGTTTAAACAGTATTCAACGGTAAAAATGCAAAAGTATAGTCCCATGTGTTTGATGGTAACCTATAATAAAAATATAAAATACAGATTTATGCATTAGTGCATTAGACTAGTGCAATAACGGTATAGATGTTCTGTTTAACGAATCTAATATTTAAAAAGATTTTTTTTTATTTCTAACAAGCAATAGTCGTATTGCGCCATCTAGTGACTTGTTTGGGTTAAAGATGGTCATTAAAGGGATACGCTTATCTTATCCTGGAAAGTCTTAAGGTTCTCTCAACTGCTTGTGCATTTCTCAAAACAGTTTGTACACTGCAGCACAATAATTTGGATAACCAGCAAAATGAAGAAATTAATTCAGGGAATCTTTTATTCATTTTTCAAAATGCAATTTTCTTAACAGCCCCTGAGTCAATGCCTACAAAAATGTGAAATCTGGACCATTGGGTAGAGACGTACTAGAAAAATGTCAAGTCATGTTGTCAACATTAAAATATATTATGGAAGTATTTTAAGAATTATAATTGATCAGTTGTTGCTCAATTTACTTCACTTTCATTTCTCCATAGCCATCTGAATATGTACGGTCTAGAAACCCTTACAAGGTTTTACCACAAATCTGCTTTCTGCAATACTGTAACATTTGTAAGATGTTTTTTCTTTCTGGACAACAAAAATTGCAACGGCACCCATAGAACCAAACACAAATCTGGAGGCTATGAAAAAATGAAGTTACAGTAAAAATGTGCGCCGTATTTTAGGTAGTTATTTTGGAAAGAGGGTGGGCAATTCCACATTGTGGGTTGTCCTGTTGCTCCTGCTGGATTGGCCACGTATTTTCATCTACATCACATCTGAAATTCTCCCTTACAATACATCTAAGGAAAAAATCTCCTTGCATGCCTCAACCACCCTCTATAAGAATTTGCTGGCATATCATCAAGGGCAGGATCTATTGCAACAAGTAAAGAAACATGGTTGGGTGGCTGGTGATAAGCAGTTTCTAATTCTATCATTCAATAAAACCTCTATTTTTGAACTGTTTTCCTTTATATTTCACTATCAAGGGAACCTTTCTGACAACTACATTAACATTTTTGCATGACACAACATCGTTTATATCGATATACTTTTATCATGCATTAAAATTGGGGCTCTATTAAAGATTTTAAATAGCGACCAATAGAGTTATTTTCTGGTTGTACGCAATGCTAGAGCTGTAGTGGTGACGTTAGACAGGGTCCTAGGGTGTTTCTTAAGACTAAGAACGTAAAGATCGTACTTGTGGTCTTAGCAAAACTTTATAACCTGCCTTGCATGAATACACTTGGGGTGCAGTGAATCATGGGATTGGTCTTGTTCGGCGGAGACGCAATCTAGGTCAAATATCTTTGATATCTGTGCGGGGGGGGCAAATAACGAACGACATCTCAGAATTTTTACCATCCCCCGTAATGTTTTTGGGTATTGGAACTGGTCTTCGGCAATGGAAAATGACATAAAACGATCGCACATGAATACAAGTACAATCAAGTACGCATATTGAGAAACACCGCTAGTATTCATGGGTAAAATCAAACCATTCAGTTAGCGCAGGGGTGGGCAATCTTATCCAGAAAGGGACATTGCATATGTGGGTTTTCATTGCAACTCCCTAATTAGGTCACTAATTAGAGGACTGATTGGCTGAAGAGTCCTCACACCTGGGTTTGAACGGCTGACCTAAAAGTTATACCAAAAACCTATACATAGCAAGCCTTCGCGGATAAGCCCAGTTGCCCAGTTGGTCCAATTACATCAGCAGAAAGAGGCAGACTGGCGACAGTTACTTGTGTCTCTGCCAGAAGTAATGGTATTCCACAAGACTGCATTTCCTACGGTCAGGTTCCATGGTCTTTTCTTGTACAAGGTCATGTTGGATACAAATATGGAGCCAATTCATCCAGATGGATGAAGGAATGACATTTTCTGGACTTCCTGAAACATTTTACTCCAGCATACAAAAAAGAACAAAGGAGAAGAAATCTTTGTTGCTTCTTAATAACCATGAATCACATCTGTCCATCGATGGTCTCAACAATGTCAGTACAATGGTGTAGTCAGGCTGTCATCCCCTCCTCACTCATCTCCCCGCCTTCAGCCACTAGATCGCTCAGTGTACGTATTAAACCATTGCTACAAATACCCAAATCATGAATTCATTCTGATTGAGATACCTAAAAATTAGCACCATATACATTAATCTAAAGAAATGGTATTATGAGAGAGTATTTATTTGCATTGCTAATACAGTCAATGTCATATTGTGCACTTGTGCCAACCCATTGCAGGGGACACTCACACAGCATTCAGTTACACATGCACATTTTTTAAAAACGTATTGTTTAAATTAATTATTCAGCCAACCAATAACGCCTACATTGACTGTGAATGACAGGTCATTAAACCTGCAGTCAGCGTAATATGGCCTATAAATGAGCTTCCTCCGTGAGATAGCATCTCTTAATCCCCTGCCCCATCATAATTCAATTTTTCAATACGATTTTATTTGTATAACACATTTTCACAACATTATATTGTTTCAGAACGCTTTACATTATCCCTGCTCCAATAACCAGAAAGGATGGCATTACAGTAGTCCAGTCTGGAAGAAATAAAGGCATGTATTAGTGTTTCTGCATCATGAACGAGATAGGTCTATAATTTCCTAAATCACTAGGTTCACGATTTTGGGTGCAGGACTCCCGGTGGCCGAGGCGTCAAGTGCAGGGATGGTGACGACAGGAGGTGAAGAGGTCGCAGGCAGAACATCAGAAGGGTCATCAGGAGTCAACGAGGCACTGACAGGACATAAGGGAGCAAGGCGGGATCCAATCGAACCTTGAGCAATGAGGCGGCATCCGACGGGACCTCAGGGTACAGTGAGATGGGCACAAACAATACCTCAGGGAACAGTGAGACAGGCGCCTGCTGGAGATCAGGCCTGTTGGGGACAGGGCCAGATCCGATGGGACACCAGAAGGTGAGCAGGGTGAAGCCGGGACACCAGGAGGCAGGCAGGGTGAAGCCGGAACACCAGGAGGCGGGCGGGGCAGAACCTGCACAGTTCATCTCTGAAACACCCTTCCCATTGCCACAGGACATTTACACCAACAGGGTCATCATTATAGCCCACAGCATTATTAAGGACAGTACACGCCCACAACATGGGCTCGTCACACTTCTGCTGTCAAGAAGATGATACAGGAGTGTGAAATCAAGGACAACAAGGCTGATAAATTGCTTCTACCCACAGACTAATGAACAATGCATACAACCAGGGGCGTAGGTTTCATATTAACATTGGGGCGGGTATATCGGGGTCAGCGGTGTGACGTCACGTCGGCTTATAAGGCGATTCTGGCGATTCGCTGTATACATTTCGGTTTTTTTGTTACAATAAATATAAATTTTATCTTTCCATTTTACTCTCATTCCTCTTCACTAGTTTAGATTAAGTGCGTTTAAGTCCGCATTATGTACCCCGAATTTGCGGGAATTATTAAAATTATGCAGAATTTGCGACATTCCGCCACGAATATCAGGCCATTCAGTGTAGAAAAATCACCTCACCTCAGGGTCTACTACGATGTGTACTACTTTTACGATGCCACTCTCCTGCACCCTGCCTCTCTCACACACACATCTTAAGTTTTTGCGGTAAGAAACACAACACACACAAAATAGAGACTAGAAGATCTTCTCCGAGACACCCATAGAAGTAGGTAAATACTGGAGATTTACTGAATCTCTTCTTGGTCATAAATGGTACTTTCTGCCAGCACTTTTTATGAACTAAATGAATCTGAGTTTCTGGTAAATGAGTAACTTAGGCCTAATTTATGGCGTTTAACACCTGTTTCGTTTCTTTTGACGGGCTTCTTACTCATTATTGCTCTCACTGTCTCTTTACTCGCGGGTCTGGAAGTTAGCGTCTGCCTGGGAGTTGTGAATAAACCGTTCTAACGAAGGGTACGAGGTTCTCCAAATAAAAATTGCAAGAAAAAACTTAAAATTATGTAATGAGATATATTAATACTATGTGTTATTCTTTTTAATTAACCACACATTATATGTAATATTATTGAGGGGGATAATCCCCTATCTCAATATTTGGGGGATGTGTCCCATCCACCCACCCCCCTAAATCTACGCCTATGCATCCAACACTGAACACTACTCCCCTTACTCATCACTTTCATTGATTTTTGCCTTATTTGTAGCAATGCACAGGACACTTTACTTTTACGTTACATATTATCGTTGTGTAAAAGGAGGAGGCAAAGAAAGAATTTCATTGTAAGATCTGAACGTTGTGTTTTTACTGTGTACTGTGAGACTGTTACAGTCTACATTAACAAATGCACTGAGGATGTAACAGTCGCCAAAACCATCACTGTCCGTGCCAACCTAAAGCCATGGATGACAGGGGAGGTCTACAGGCTGCTGAAAGCTCGGAACGTTGCCTTCAGAGCTGGAGATGAGGCAA
>JAODKC010000049.1:9212832-9236476 GCA_026777985.1 Mormyrops attenuatus | reverse complement strand
GGAAGAGAGCTTGTTTCTCTGCAAATGTGCCTTTTCCTTACTACCCTATAGTCAATATACCTTTCCAGTTGAACGAGTCGTGGAATTTAGTTGAAGTATCTCCCTACTATACGCATCAATTTAGGTTATAGGTAAATGCGATAGATAACATTACGCACTTTAGATTAAGATGTAGTCGCTTTGGATGTATAAATTGTGAAATGATTATGTAATTTCAAATAAAAGCCATTTAATCATTTAATAGACCTTATGTGCATTTTAACTAAATTAGATTAAATTAATAATTTGACATTAAATTAAAAAGCGTTAAACGGCTAATCCGGGGAAGCAAAGGCTACCTGGCTGAGATTAACTGGAACCACTGAGAGGTGCTGTAGCTCCAAACTGCGTCCAAATAACTGATTCTGAACATAGTGCGAGATTAATTTGACGTCACATGACACATTGCGGCAAGTGCTCACTCATTAGCTGAGCTACCGTACGGAGTTTAAACCGTAACAAGTCATATGGTTTATAAAAGTCCAATGTCTCCTCAGCCTGCAATTTAAATCACAAATGATATTTTAACTAAACTCTATTGAAGTGTCCCTTTACAATTCACCCAAACAGCACTAGAGGTCACTGTTTCTGCAATTTATCTGAAACCTGCCATGTGCATCGTTTAGCTGCAGTAAGATGGTCGTAGTTTAAACACGTCCCTAAATGACACATTATAAATAGCTTATTTAATACTTTGAAATCCTTCAACCTCTAGGCTATTGCCTTAAATAGGCAACCCCGATGAAAACTCGAACCAAAGGTGTGTGTAATTACATAGGCCAGGCTTACATAGGTTACATTTGAAATGTTAAGGTACTTGGATTACATTTTAAAGCCAGAGATAGTTATCATTTGCACTTATTTATCCTGTTTTTATAATTTGACCTTGAGTATCATATTTCCATTAAATCTCTAAAGAAAAGGTTTATGATCTTTAACTGATGTTTAATGCAGCCTTGACTGCAGTACAAAACATTTCCAAAAGATTCCCCCTGACTGTGCATTTTGGCAAGAATTAAGAGACACGTCTTAACAGAACAAAACAATGGTCTTTCTCATCATCTTCAATTCCACTAAACCCCTCTCCCCTTTAAAATAATATTCACAGGCTTGCAGAAACTATACAACTTGCTAAAAGCATCTGGCAGTCATTGGCCAGTGGAATGCATTGTCCGCACGGTCGCCAACATTCGGACCATCTACATCTGTGCTGCTCCTTGTGGGTCAAGGGGCTCGTTTCAGCCGATGGCTAGATTGAGGACTGACAAGCGAAAGTGATTTGTTTTGCCTTTTTTTGGTGGAGAACATAAGTGGTGTGTGTCATGTGGCTATGTGGTTTAGGACCCTGTGCCAGAGATCAGAAGGTTGCCTGTTCACATCCTACGGCTGTCAGAATGATGGCATTGTTGGCCCTAGATCAAGGCCCGTAACCCCCAGCTCCAGGGCGCCGCACGCTGGCTGACCCTCCGCTGTGACCCCCCATTCTCGCTCTCACCTGTATTTCTATCTGTGTTTCACATGGAGAACAATATGGTAGATGTGAAGAGAATTCCCCCATGGGGATGAATCATTACTATCATTATTCTAATAAGAGGATGGATTAGTTTGTATTAAATTGAGTATATGTCACCAATAATCTATTATTAAATTTAAAGTAAATTGAAGGCAATTATGAATTGCACCAATTTAGCTAAATTGTGTTTTTTTGACAGAGGAATCAGGCAGATGCCTTTTAAACACAAAGACAAACCATTTTGCTTGCTGAGGTCCTGCCATGACCCTGAGCTGAATTAACAGTTAAGGAAGATGAATAGACCGGTAGATGGTAACACAATTTTTTAAATGAATATATAAAGGGTTAATAATATATCATTTCACTTACTGAAAGGTCTAACATTTTTGTATTCTATAAAACCTATTGCATTCGACCAAATAACCTTTACGAAATGTTTCCATCTGAATGCTTATACAAATATGTTTAAGATAGCACGGTGTAAAGTCTATTTACATTGAAATATTTCTCAGTGGAAGCCATGCAGTAAAACTATTCTCACAGGGCTGTGTTTCCCAACCCAGTCCTCAGGGACCCACAAATGGTCCACGTTCTTGCTCCCTCCCAGCTCCCTGCCAGACAGAACACATTTTTGCTCAAAAACAGTCTGTGGGTCCCTGAGGACCGGATGGGAAAACACTGACTTAAGGTATCTCAGTTAATAATAATAATAATCAATAATAATAATAGATTCTTTATTGATCTCCATGTGGAATCTTGCTCTCTGGGTTTATTGATCTGAGATAGGATCATGCTCTGCCCCGGGTCCCGTTATCAATCACAGATAATCCCCACTGCACAGCAAAGACGCTTAACTCTCTCTGGGCCATCCGAGTCAGGATAATCAGGGGCATAGGAACTGGGGGGGGGGGGGGGATATATTTAATTTGGATTGATTTATCTCTCCCCCCCTCCAAAGAATAGATCTTTGTATTTAAATTATTGAGTTCCCCCAAATAACAAAATCCCTCCTATGCTGTTGAGGACCACAGGGCTCCTCCTGGGATCCAGATTTCTCAAGTTCCAGGTGCAGCAACAGTCATCCTGAGCAGACCACTGGCCTGTGCAACAGTCACTCTGAGCAGACCACTGGCCTGTGCAACAGTCACTCTGAGCAGACCACTGGCCTGTGCAACAGTCACTCTGAGCAGACCACTGGCCTGTGCAACAGTCATCCTGAGCAGACAACTGGCCTGTGCGCCCCCCCCAGCCTTGCTCACCATGGCCACAGAAGCGGGTGCATGGTGACAGAGACATCATTCTGTCCATCCTGTGCGATTGCCAACACAGATAAGTGCAGGTAGAAATCCATCACACCTCATCCTTGCAATGTAGCATCACGTCCACTGCATTATACTCCAGGTTTAAATTAACTAGACAGAACAGCTGATGAAGGGTCCTTATAAGAACAATTGAAGCTCCCCTCTTAATCCACATTGCTGAAACCTGAACATCGAAGCTGAATGTGTTGTGAGTGTTCAGCTTTTCCAGTCACGTTTTTTGTATTTACAGAGAAATCTGTTACCATACTCTCAGCTTGATCATTGATGTTTTTCATTTAACACTTTAATGCATTTTAAGATGGCGCGATGGTGTTAAATCTGGCTGTCACTGGAATCCCACCTTTCACCTGGGGGTAATATATCTGGGCAGCTTTGAGTATAAGTAAACGAGTTCAACACTTAATCCCCTTTAAATGCCGTAAGCAGGACATCCAGTTCTCCAGTTCTCACGAAAGGAAAAGGGAGGACTGGAGCGGATGAGATGCAGAATCGTGTGCAAATCCTGCAACCGTGCGTTGTGTTTTGTTTAGACGCGACGATGCTTGTTTTGGCGGGGCTTTCTTTGGCTGCGGTGCCCGTATCATCCATTGTACGGCAGTCTGGATATAAGTACCGGCTGCTTTATTTTCCAAACCTGTAGTCCTTACACGGGTTAAAGCTAGTCTTGTAACAGCTCGGTTGTGCTTGCTTCGGGTTTGTACGCACGCCAAAGGCCATTGCTGCTTCAACTCAACTCTCCAGGGAGTGATATCAGCAATCAAATCAGCTTCCCTTTAAACCACAAGTTTCTCAAGATTTCTTTAGTCTTGTTAAATGTCGCAACTCAACTACCAAACACCCAGACGTGAGTGATGTGTACGACGAAGCACAGGAAATACATAATCCGAAATAACAGAGATAAAGCAAAAGTTGAAATTCGGGTTTTACTGTCTCACCCATATATCACTTTATGTGTGTTTAAATGAAATTACCAGTTTAATTCATATCGGACAAATGACGGATCTCATGAATATCTGATGTTCCATTTTTGGGGAGTTCGCCTCCCAAACTCGCAGTTTCTTGATTGCTATAAACGAAAGATAAACATACACGCCTCCTGCAAATAATAGAGTCACGTTCATCACGTCCCGGGACAGACGTGAGGTTGGTAACGTCCCGAGAATGTGTCATGCTTCCATTCATAAAGCGGCGGTAAGGGCGTCGCAATCCTTTACTCGAGCATAGTACGAATTGCCATCTAAATAAAATGATCTAAATAAAAATCAGTACCGCACCCGCAGTGTTTTTCTAAGCAAGTCAAGTTTGCAACATGCTTTAAATACACATGCATGCATTGACACTACAATTTACCGGTTTCCAAAATGTTTATTTGTGTATGTAAAATGATAGGCCTACTTAGTTAGATTAATAACAACATGTTATCAGATGAATCTACCCACTTCATTGTTTAAATCCTTAATTGTTAGGACAATATTTTTCTTCATTCTGCTATATATATTGTAACACGTATGTAGAAGACTTTAAACACAGCTTTACCCTCTTTTTGAATTATTAGGAGAGGAGTGCCATGACGTGGAATGCTGTCCCAGTTTACAGAAGTCGTAAAGTAATAAAGCATGTCCCGTCCCTTGAATGATTAAGGACCATTTTATTTACAACATTATCGTATTTTTATTGTGATAACTCATGCTGTGAATGTGCTCTTAGCAAGTAGCAATAGTCAGAATCTCTTTCGGCATTTTATGAGTTTATGACCTAACTGCCAGTGGATTAAAAGACATGGATTTTGGTATGGATATGGTAGGGACGTGTCCCTAGGAATACTGCGGAAGTACCACGTGTGTTTAGGTGGGCGGGGTTGGAGAGGAAGGGGGGAGGCTTATTTGGTCCCTACCAACGCTGAAACCAAACCTACGCCCTTGAGTAGAATGGTTAACAGCTTTTTGGTCACTGACCGATGTTAACACCAGATACGGACTGTTTCCTAAACAGCTGCCTGTTACAATAATAAATCATTTAAACAGTTAATATCTTGAAATGTATTTTTCAGCCCTTCAAAATTCAATGTGGCTAAGTTTCCCACAATTGTTTTGCTGGAGCACATCAAAACTAAAACGAAAGCCACAAATGGTCATCGACTCGTTAATAGAGCTTGTACAGGGCCGGGTTGCCAACTCTCAGGCATCTGGCGTGACACTCACACTTTCTGACTCACGCAAGAAACCTTACAGCAAATCAATGTTATTCCATTATAGTTTGAAAATTAGCTTCATCAAAAGTGTTGGGGTAGTTTGCAAACCCTACACACTATTTACAAGGTAATAAAACTGTTGTCTTGAATTTCAAATCTCATGCCAGCCAGCTGACCAAAGCTGGCAATCCTGATATGGATACTTTGAGCTACTTCAGGTTTTAAGGAATACTTTAAAACTGAAAGGCATCTGTGCTTGGATAAATAGTTCACGTGTTCTTGCACTTTGTTTTTTTTCCCTTCATTGAAAGACTCATCCAGCTGTTTCATGTTAACATTACTGACATGTGCATAATTACAGGAGATTGACATAACGGGCTTGCATAACTGGTTCCCAGTGCATAGGAAGTGCCTGAACTCAGTTCTGCCAAATGGTTTCTCTGGCCATGGGTGAGACTGGTGTTATAGCAGGATATCAACGTGACTCCCAGTGTGTGCTCTCTCTCACACTTCCCTCCTACTTTATTCCCTTGTACAAGACCTCCTCTGTCTTTTGGAGGGCCTGCAAATGCTTTATCAGGCTGACGTGAGAGCCCAGGCCATGGGCCGCCCAGCTCAGCTGCGCTAGCGGGGAATGTTTACCGCCGCGCTTGTTTTCTCTGAAACCCGGGACCCGTGTTTTCTGTGCGAGAGGTAAGCAAAGGAGCGCGCCCCTCCGGTGACACAGCAGGGCCTGTTGTTGCTGCATATGCATGTGAGTCTGAGATCTTTCTTATTTAATTGATTCAGGATGGCCGCTCTACAGGCCGACATCTCGCCGATCCCAGGTCACATGATCTCTCAGCAGCTCCCCAGAAAGCTCCGGCCGCATGAGGTCTTGGGAAATCCACATGCGTTGGGAAAGCATTGCATTGTCTGAAAGTTCAGAGGTGTCATTCCTGCCACCTGGATTTATCTGAGAATTCATTATGGTCTTTCACAGGATTGTGTTTCCTGGGTTTGATTCTGAACATTTCAGTCAAGATAATCTGATAATTTTACATGCATAGGCAGGTGGGAAGGTATCTTGACTTACGGATCATCTGAGTACGATGCTCCACATAAAGCCACCAAGCCAGTTTCTGTGATTTTTACCACAAAACCAAACCCAGTCATATCTATAATTTTTAATTTCTTTTGGCTTAGCAAACGAGTGAAATTTTCCCTTTTGAAGCACAGTAATCCACAAAGAGCAGGCCTCCAAGATATTGAAGCTGGGATTTGCTTTTATGGAAATGGATTTCTGGAATTTTTATGTTTCTGTGCCTACAGGAGAATAGAGGATCCTGCTTAGAAAGCCACAATGGCAGAATTCTGACAATGAATATGTGCGTAACAATGACTTGTACGAATGAGCTCACAGTGGACACGCTTACAAAAGGCTGGAGGCTTGGGTACTGTCCGAGGCCGTTGAATCATATCGATGTATGCATTGTTCTCCGGCACTGAAAGAGCCATTGAGCTTGAATGAGCTACAGAACCCACTCACTGAAACGTCTGTGCGTGAGGGTTTTTGTTTTAGAATAAGCGGCGGATCACTGATAAAAACTCAGGGAAAACAAGCATATTATTCTTCCAGAAAATTTTCCTGGTAGAAAACGTTGTCGCTGGAAATACAGGTAAGGGGCCAGTATCGTGGCTGTGCGAAGGCTGCATGTTGACTTGACGTTCTTGAGCGTGTTTCCGTTTGATCTAGTTTACATCACCCAGAGACGTACTCTGTGGGTGGAAAATGCCATTGGTGCCTACGGGTGATGTGTGAGTGACCTGCAGCTGACCAATACACTGTCTCTTCTCTTCAGTGCTTCCCAGGATGTCCACCTGTGCAGTCGTGATTCTGATGAGATAGATGGATGGAAATATTAACAAGAACGGTACAATTTATTTTGTTAATAACTCATGTCAACCAGTAAAACCATTATTCATAAATATATCTGTGCATACGAACGACAATCAAGTATTTTCAAATTTGTCGTGACTAATATGCCTAAGATTTAGCCATGTAATATGATATATGTGAATTCAATCCATTTTCTATAGCCTCCTGACATATGGAGTGTTGCAAGGGCCTATCCCAGAAACCACAGGCCTAAGGCAGGGAATAATCCAGGATGGGGCACCAGCCCTCCATAGAGAGAGCACTAACACTGGGAATTTGGAAACTCTGCTTAAACTTGGCATGTTTTTTTGGACGGGTGGGGGAAACCACATGATGACAGAGAGAACATGCGAACTACATACAGGTAAAAAGTTTAACCTTGGTCACAAAGGTGTGAGGCAACAGGGCTGTAAACTGCACCATCATCCCGCCTCTTAGTGAATCCACTTAAAATGATACACATATGAGTTTATAACCTTCTGTAGGTAAACAAAAACTTTTGGGGTTTTACCCTATGAAATCAATGAACTAGTAATTTATTTATAGATAAGCATGAAGATATAATGTTGTTAAATGTTATTGCTGTTATTGTATTATGAAAACATAGTATCAGTATTAAAATGACAGTCTGCAATAACCAAGCAAGTACAATGAAGA
The DNA here is from genome assembly GCA_026777985.1 of Mormyrops attenuatus. Lineage (NCBI taxonomy): Eukaryota > Metazoa > Chordata > Actinopteri > Osteoglossiformes > Mormyridae > Mormyrops > Mormyrops attenuatus. The sequence continues at coordinate 9,228,836 of JAODKC010000049.1, read as the reverse complement.
TCATCCAAAATATATTACTGAAACACTGGATATCGGATAGCAGTGGGTGGGCGTGTCGTCTCACACCCCCAGGGATTGGGGATGTTTGTGCTTGCATGATGTCCCTGTGTTTGTGTGGATTGCGTCGGACAGTCCAAAAAGCATGCCATTAGGTAAACTGGTGTCTTCAAGTCTCTATAATGGCTGTAGTGTGTGAGTGTGTGTGTGTCCTGTTATGGACGACCATCTTCTCCAAGTATCTCCCGCCACCTTCTGCTCCATTCTTTGTGGAACAAGCTCATGTGTGACTGTGTGTGGAAGATGGATGGATTAACACATAATGCTGACAATAATTACCCATTTCAAGTACTTCTTTCTGTTATTGGAGCAATAATGTATTTTTACAAATGTATGCATTTATTCTTCAGGATTATGTGGTGTGCTTTTGAAATCCATTGCTTATCTACAAATGACAATCCTGTCTGTTTCCCCTGTGGAGATTTGGGGATTCTTATGTTCACCAGCAAGCAGACTGATATTACTTAAAATTAATAGAAACTGTTCATGAATTTACACGAGAGGGTTCAGAAATTTACAATGATAGGATTATTTAATGAAGTAATGTGGATTTTTAATTGCAATGATTATATGGTATGTGATTGGGCCAATCCTGTTACTTATTTTTTTCATTCCTACCTTGTAAAGAGTTATGCCAGACAATAGTTTTTTGAGTAAATTCCATTTGCCAAATTCATCACTGCCATTTTTGTAAGGCAGACTGTTTTTTAGGTATCCTATTGTGTGCTTGACTGTATGTTTCCTGATTTGTATTTCACAAGCAGGCAGGACTATTTTTAAACAAGACAGGGCACTGAACGTGTTTTTGCGTTACTTACATCTATTTATGTTTTCTGTCCCGTTTGTGTGGAAAATATGTGCTAAGAGCACAAGTTCAGCGCGGTGTTAATATATCATCCACACTCCTGAACTTTGAGAGCATAAAAGCATTAACCCTAGTATATTATTGACCCAACCTTGCTGCGTTCCATTAAGTTCTCCCCTGTTTTGCTTTATTATTTTGCTGGTCTGATTTTTTTTCAAGCCAGATGGTTACTCATAAGGTCCAAAGATCGCAGTCCTGTATCACATGATTGGCACCAAAGAAGCTTCAGGAATCTTTTGTGTATTAAATATCATGCACGACCAAGTATCTGCACATAACACATTCAGTTTTCCTGGAAAAAAGTATGAAATGCCAGTGTTGGACCTGTCAAACTGCAGCGCCGACTTCACGGTCACCAAATACATTCCATGTCTTAGGACTGTGAGTCACAAGCAGATTGCAACCCTCTTGAGTCCAATTATTACATCATGTCAAACTGTTCCGCACAACAATGTCAGAATACTACACTCAGCTGGAGGGTGTTTTGCATGGGAAGTAGCGATAGCTGCAGACCTGTAGCCAATAGCTGTTGCAAGGCCTGGAAGTTTGTATGCACGTTCTCTGAAATTCAACTTCAATGAGCTGCAATGAACTTTGATCTCACTCTCAAAGCACCGGGGCAAAACAATGGAGATCAGCTTCGTGTCCTTTGGGGACACGTTGCCAGATGGCCATTAACTCCAACGCTCGTAGCCAGCAGTGCTTTGCTCTTGAAGACCTTGAGAACATGGAAGAGTACATGTAAATATATAAATAACTGTTAATTTTGGCAGAAACAAACAGCTGAGTGCATGAAGATTTAATCAACTCGGTGAAATTTCAGCTCTCTAATCAACTGCCAAGATGTGTTGGACTAGACTTATGCAATCACTATATGTCATATTATAAACATTACCATCAGCCAATCAGCAGATTCTTACTAAAACATAGTGTCACACTTTATAGCTTTATATCATTCATTTTCCACCTCTACTGAATAATACTGACATCGGTAATTCAGACAGAGGTGCTGGGAAAGATGCATTCTGGGTGTTTTTGTTGCTTGTGTATTGGGCAGAAGATGTTGGGCCAGATGCTGATTACTGACTTCCTGGTGGTTGAGGTTTCACAGCCAGAAGCTAAAATCATAGTAATGTGAGAAAAGCTGCTAGTGCAGGCAAAGTAACGATCAACAATCGGTATCTGAAAAGAAATGTTCACTTTTTGCATTTAGAGTCATTTTGTTTGCGCAAGTCCTGAGCTGAAATCGCCCCCAACTACATTGTAGCAACATTTAGAAGTTAAATTATCCTAGATCAGTTAAGTCTATATTTGAGAGAAAGCTGATAATGAAAGTATGAAACATTTGGCCTACTACTTGTATCTGTAAATTTAGATAAAAAGATTTTAAAATTAAGTGATTATAGGAAATTAAAGAACTTATTCACTAGAAAAGATAATATCACATTTCAGCCTTTTACAGAAGTACGTGGGAAAAATCCCTTATAGAAATGTATTTGTTCTGGTAACTTAAACCAGGGTAAGAGAGTTACATGCTACAGGCATGTAAGGTCACATCATAGGTAAACTGCTTAAGACGTCTTCTTCAATGGGAAATTCATATACATTAGAAGTTAAGATTCCAGTACAAGCCCCACTCTGTCCAGAAAGGAATATTCCTGTAATTATCATATATTTAATATCATATAACTTAACTCATAATGTTAAATGACATGACTATTGTATAACGTGAAATGTGAAATTGTTATTTTTTTAAATAATTATTTTCCCCATGTGAATATAGAGCCCCACAAGTGTCATATTATTTTATTTATACAAAGGACAGTATTAATGTAAATGAATCTGTTGTTGTCCTCATTACCGCGGCTCTTCCTAAATCTGTCATGTAATCACTTGAAACAGGATTTCATCGGGGTTATTGCTCAAGATCCACGGAAAGGACTCATGAAGTGGGCTGGGCTGTGCGGTCAGCCACAGCTTTATAAAACTCCCACATACAGCGGCCAGCAGTTGCACGTAGGAAACGCGGCCAAGCGCAAACAGCCGCACCGTCGCCGTTCCCGAAGAAAAAAGCCGTCAAATAACCGATTTCGACTTTTTATTTCGTTTCCTTAAGGAGTTACTTCCGGCTACCCTTGATCCTAATACTGAAGACAATCAAACGCAACAGGTAACCATATACGTTTCACAAGTTTTACCTTTTATTGTACTGTGTGCATGCTTGTAAGCTCTTAATTTTAATAAAGTGTAGACTGATTGTTAATTCTTTTATAAGTTTTAAAATTAGGCTATTTAAAGTGTACGTGTAAACGCCGAGACCGATCTACAAAATCAGCAGACTCCCAAATCATTATTAGTAACTTGTGGTTATATTTTTGTATGATTTAAAATTAGACGCGACGGCAGCGTTATCTTGTGTTCATTATATATGTAATGTCCTACACATTAACCCGTCTTGATCTTTCGTATCCGTAATACTGAGTCGATATATAGTCCAGGACGCCAGTAAGACGGATCTCTCCATTCGTTTGTATTAGAGTATTATCTAAAAACCGACGCTTTGCTATTAAGCACACAAAGAGGTGTGTTCGTCTTAGTTCAAAACTAGTACATTTCAACAGCAGCACCTACTCACCTGAGACCATAAGTCAGGAAAATCCCAATTGCCGGTCTCTGCTGTAAATGCTTTCTGTAAAGTCTAATCATATTACTAAATTGCTTACTTCGTTGCCACACATCACACGAAAAGACATGTATGGTCATCTAATTACAATGTTCCTTGACCTAGGCTCTGATAAACTGCGTGAATCCCCCATACTGTGCAAGTTCACTCTTGCTTCCTTCATTCCCATGCCTTTTATGATCTTAGCACTGATTCGCTTTACTGACGGAGACCCAATTTACCCAATTTCAAGTAATTACATCATGCACTGTAAGGTAACTATTGTCAAGTGTCGTGTAAGACATACTATCTATTAAATGCAAATGATTTGTAGTATGTTCTGTTACACTCTGTTGGGTTCTAAACTGTGGACTTCTATAGTCGTACCTTCAAGGTATCCTTAATTACTGTCATCACTCTTTCAATGATGAGACTAAGTGGTGGATAATTAACAATGACCTTATTCTATAATGGGAAGTCACAAAAATGTCCCAGTTGTCGACAAGGTTAAGTGTAACCAGCTGCCACGTGCTAAACCTCCCTCCAGTGGATATCTTTCTAATTTAAACTTTTTCATACTCTCTAGAGTATGAAAAATTTAACCAGCCTGTATAATCTATTTGGTTGCTGTTTATTGTATTTGTTCCCCTTAAGGTCTTTTTCACAATAGGGTTTAGCCATATTTACATACGCATCTGTATGGTGATGTATATGACGACTCTTGTTCAGAAAGCTTGCATTACAGCAGAATACATCAATATAGGGTTTGGTGCAAATCAAACTGTGACCAAAGTTATTGACACGAATAGGCCTATGAAGTCAGGCCCTGGTGGGATTAGCTGTGTCTTTATTAGTTGTGTCTTTATTGTCTAATCCAGTGTTTCTCACCCCGGTCCTTGAGGACCATCAGACAGTCCACGTTTTTGCTCTCACCCAGCTCCAGCAAAATTGTGGACTGTCTGGGGGTTGGGAACCATTGGTCTAATCACTTAGTTGTCCAGTAGACATACTAAATCAAGCTGCAAGGTAATTCAAGCATCTAGACATTTCCCCACTCTACGGATAAACAGCATTTACCGGGTGGGGATGGGTTGTCAAATGGGTGGTTGGCCGCTGTGGATGGGCTGGTCTGTGGGAAAGTTAAAACAGACACAGTCTGGTTATTCATCTTAGGTGTGAGTAATGTATATTTAGCAGCACCGAATGTTGCAATGTGGATTATTACTTATTTTTCTGAATGGAATGAAATGTCCCATAAAGAAAAGACTACGCCAATGGAAGAAAGACAGAATGAAAAGTGTAGATCTACCAAAAGTGTGTATATGATGAACTAAGATATCTGGTCTTCTAATGATAACCAGGCAACTTAAAATACTTACTTCTAAGGTAGTAAACTTACTTAACTATTAATATTATGCCTTGGTGATGAACAGATCATTGGCTGTCAGTTTCAAAAATGACATGGGGGTGGACAATAAAGTGGAAATACCCCACGAAATAGGACTTCTCTTTGAAGTAATAAAATCAGAATTGCTCATCTATATAATTGAGGCATACTTAGTTGAATTTGGACTATGTGTGAGCTGTAGAGGTGTGACAATCAGAACTACGATTTGTGAGTTTTCAGAATACAGGCAGTCCCCAGGTTAAAAACGTTTGACTTAGACAGCTCGCACTTAGGAATGGATTGCCATAAAGCCTATTAAAAATGAGAGTTAAATGCAATAGTGCATAATCATGAACATGCACACTACTTGATGCTCATGAAAACATTCGTAGCTTTGGCCATTCGTCGGCTCGAGGTATAGTACTGCATGTAGTTACTTTTAATTATTGCATTATTATTATTTATATTATTAACGTTCTAACTTGCCTACAAATTTGACTTAAAGACAGACTTAAGCAATGGATGTCATTTATAACCTGGGGACCTGCCTATAGTAAGTGGTTAACAGAATTACAGAGAGGCCAAGGAGTCTGTTACTTACAAGTCAAGTGGACTCATTGTCATGACATCCATATACAGGTGTACCGTGGCATATAATAATGTTTCCCCAGGAAAAGAGTTAAGATATATAAGCAGCAAGTGACAAGGGGAGCATTTTCACCGTATTTAAAGTGCAAACTTGTAGGTGCTTCGGTCTCAAAACCTGCGAAATGACTTAATGATTTAAGGGACGCAGCCACAAAAATCACAGCCGCATGAGCCAAAGACACAACCCACTTACATACGAGGACACTGCACAAAGACCTGGGCCCCAGTGTTTGATTTAAGGATCATTTCCCTTTAGCTGTACAGGTTTATGTTTGAAAAATTTCAAAAGATGCCCTTAGCTTGCATTGTCTTTTTACAGCTGGTAAAAATGCTGTGGGAGTCCATCTAACGGGAGTCCATCTAACGGGAGTCCATCTAACGGGAGTCCATCTAACGGGAGTCCATCTAACGGGAGTCGTTAGGTCCGACAAGCGCTCTGTAATATTTGTGTGACGGCCAAGGAATATGAGGTCGCTCATGATGTCTCCATGGTGTTCCTATATTCCAAGATAATGCCCCCATACCCAGGGTCCGATTAAGAATGCTGAATGCCCTTAGGCAAAAGCACATGTATCATGTCAGAAAGAAACGGAGCTCATTGGTGGTTCATGAAATTCAATAATGCATCTGATAGAGAGAAAGACGGAGCTGTGAGTAGCTCTAGGCGCGTGATCAGAAGATCGCTGGTTTGAGCCTCGGCCCTGGCAGAACAGTCACGTGCCCTTGACCCCCGGTTCTGGGGGCGCAGTACGTTGGCTGATCCTGCACTGTGACCCCCAAGCTACGGAGAGCAAGATGGACTGTGTGACGAGAAGAATTTCAGTGTACCTGTACTTGTGCTATGGGAAATAAAGGATTTATTATATAGGATTTTTGTAAATGCCTTATTAAAAGACCAATATACAATCATATTACCAATTATGTTGCATATTTCAGATATTAAATTGTATTAAGTTGTTAAAAGATATTTGTGAATGGTACAGAGGGGATGGGGGGGGGTCTTCTGCAAATGCCCATGTGGTTAATCTGGACCAGGCCATTCCCACTGCTGAACAAATTCAGGAGTGGGTTTATGAGCACCAATCACAAGACATAAATAATCAATCTCAAAACCTCAAACTTTTTTGTTCATGGCTCTGTCATTGTATAAAACAAGATTGGGGGTCAGGGCATGTAAATCAATCTACTAAATCAGTCTACACTGTGCACCATTTGGGGGGGGGGTTAACTTTTCTGGGGGTCCAAGGCTGACATCAGCATGATTCAATTAACCGTCCTGTTTCTCCTGAAGTGGGGAAGGGCCCTGATGTTCGCTGGGGTCCCAGGTTATAGCCTATGCATTAATCCACCCTGCCAAGCATGTGATGTGTGTGGGTGTTTTGTGTCTCACCTGTATTTTATTGAAATGCCTTTTCTCGGCTGGTATGTTACATTGGCCGGAAGCATCTGTTAAATAAACACCGATAGAGAACCGCTGCAATTTGAGCCCAGTGCAATAAAAAACCTCAGGCTTCTGGGTGCAGTGGGTAGAAAACTGGCAAGCAAATTCCATTTCCCCCCACATGACAGGATGTTTCACAAGTGCTAAAGAAAACAGAAGCGTCGGGGGGGGGGTTTAGAGGTGCACGTGCGCGGGTGGACGTGCCCAAGTACGCGCGCACGTGCACAGAAAAGCCTGAACCACACCGCAGCCGATTGTAGCATCATGGTCCGATTAGGCAAACGAGGGGCATGCGCGCTACATGAGGTCCTCAAACTCATGCGTTTACACGGTTAGGCTCCACTGAAGCAAGACAGGCGTTAGTGCCCCTGGTTAAGCATTAACCTGCTGGCCGTGATGGAAACAGGCGAGGGGTGACCTAGCCGTGGAACACTGCTGAGCAGCGGGTCAGCAGTTTGTAGGACGTAGTTTGCTGGTGTGTTGTGCTCTACAGTACAGTGCTCCGTCCACATAGGAAACAACGGCTCCAGTGTGGCAGCGTCTCCCCTGTCATGCCGTAGGACCTCACGTGGCCCCCATTTGGAATTTGAGTGGGAAAAACTTCTGCACAACAAAAGAATCGCTTGATAGTAGAATTTTTGATAACACTTTATTTGATGGGCACTAATAATACAGTACTATGCCATTACCTTTGTACTATTTACCCACAGACTGTCTGTTACATACCAATTACATGTTAATTCATCATTAATGAATCATGATATGTTACTGTATCTTAATTCTGTAAGCCTTACTGAATTACTGAATGAACAAGTCAGGAATAACAAGTTAAATACTGGTCTCATATTTGTTCTTCATGAAACATGATGCATCTTTCATAATAAGCAGTTGCTATATTTGTCACTGTATCCGTTCATTCTGTAAACCTTTGTGAGTTACGAGTACTAAAGGAAGTACTAATGAACAAGTAATGCATAAAATGCTGATGGAATACTGATCTGAAGTTTGTTCATTAATGAATTGTGACGCATCTTTTCTCAAGTAGCAACTATATTTGTTTCTGATCTGTTCATAATTTTATTACTCAGTATTTGTGCCCCATCAAGTAAAATGTTACCCAATTTTTTTAAATCGCTGGGTTGGAGGAATGAAATCTGCAGTTATGATGCACTCCCCTGGGTGTGAGATGATCTCACTTAAGCTGTTTTTTTTGAAAATGCAGATTTTTAAAAACCGGTTGTGCTGCATGTAGATAAGGCCCTGGAAAAGTTTAGTGTGTAGATCTGAGTCACTGTCCTTCAGTTCAAGATGAAACACTTGGTTTGAAAATGCACCGAGTAAGTGATTTTTCAAGAATTTCATTTATGCTGTAACATTCCCCTTTACATCAAGACAGCTGCCTGGTGCAATATTTCTATCTTGTACGTATTGTTATACTATTTAGATAACCTGTCCATGCATTTTCTTAAATTAAATAAATCTGCAGCTATTTAGTGATTAATGGGGTGATGTTTACTTGTAAATAAATGTCTTCGTTTAAGTCCTTGCTCAAAATGCAATACCTGCCATCATTAAGATAAAATATTTTAAAGAAAGCCTATAACTTAAATGTTTTTCATCTTAAATGTCACTTTTGTATGAGTTGGTAATGGTTTGCAGCAGTTTGCAAATTGACTCATGGGATATAGAAACTAAAACTTTAGTAACTGTAGTTTTAGCATAATGGATTGTGCTGTGACGTCCACACTAATTACTGAATTATTGCAGTCTGCCATTTTAAATGATGTACCTATGAGCGAAAATGAAACCGGTTTGCTGTGTGTCCTGATTTGATTTCCGGCTAAGGCGGGCACACATCTTTCTATAGGAACTGCTTCAGTATATTTAGTGTAGTTCTACTCTGTTTTCATTATTACTGATTATCACAACAGGCTGGGTAATGTGTCAGCGATACTGTGTTGATCACGTTGTCCCAGTATTCTGTTACGTAAATGGCAAGGATGGACTTTCAGTAAATATCTTCCACTAAGAAACATTACTGTAATAGGACAGAACAGTAGTGCAGAAAATATTTCCTCCTGTAAATATAACCTTCTGTTGATTGCATGGTGATGCATGTCACGTTTTACATTTATTTTTATTTAGGAGATGCTGTCTTCCAAAGCAGTGTAAAAGTGAGGCACATAGATCCAGTCTGGTATTTTATGTTGATGTACTTGTTTTCTTACAAAATCACTGTTGTATAGAAGCTTTAGTTTTCCGCTTTGAACCGTAAAGCACCGTTAAACAGAAACAAACAGATGAAAACATCGGTTCTCATTTCTTCAGTAGGCGTTTCCTCTTTTTCCGATCATGGATGTATCACAGTGTGAGCTGTTTTGTTTTTCTGTGTCACGTGTCTCTGTGTGTGTGCACACTCACAAAGGGGGAGAAACGGTAAGAGGAAGTACTTTTTTCGGCATTGACGTTATGCAGCTGAAGTTTTATCCAAAGTGAGAGTATGCCGTTGGGATCGTTTTAGGCCCCCCTGCTGCCGAAAATGGACGACATCCAGGCTGAGTCCAAGCTTTTGCTGGGAGACAGTGACCTCAAGGTAAGTTTTACAAGGTCCATGGTTTCTAATACTTGATTCCCCGGTTTTTGTGTGTGTGTATGTGTGTATACACACACAAAAACCGGGGAATCAAGTATTGGAAACCGTGGACCTTTTATATAATATTCAATTTCTTTTATTTATGTTATTTTATATGTTTCATTGTTTAATGTATGTGTGTACTTTGAGGGGGAAAAAAACTTTGACAACCTCTGATTTCCAAAGCTGGCACTTAGATTTCTTAATAATCTGATTTAGTATTTGTCTAATGATGACATTTTACATTTATCTGTATATATTTAGCTTTTGTCCAAAGTGCCAGATGGCAGTTGGCTGCCAAGGAGCCAACTTAGGGTCATGAGCAGCTAGGCTGGGCTTCCAGGGACTGATCAGTAAGAAGTGTAAGTTAGCTTTGTAACGAGCAACACAAAACATGGTTAGAACTTAACATCAGAAAAGTCCTGCTTTGCCAATGAACCATAACCACTGAACAATCGGCGAATACAGAGAGCAGGTCAGGGGGAGGATGTCTCGGTGCTCAGGGTTAGTCAACAATCGCTATGTGTTTGTCGCTAATACGCTGCTATTTTATCGTCATGGTAACCATGATGGTTGTCATTCTCTCGGACCTAAGAGACATTGTACTGTTGCATGCTGACAGTAATGAGCGATGCAGACTGATGACTGGGTGATTACCTTAATGCTGATCCTTATAACGTACATCCCAGCGCTGTGTTGCTGTGTTCTGCTGCTGCTTATGTGATGAGGAAGTTCTGCCTCATGCGGCGGTGTCCCATTGCGAGAGGCGTGACCTAATGGGATTTAGTGTAGATTTTATGTCTAACACCTTGTTTATGTTTCAGGGGCTGAGAGAGGCTGTCCAGCAGCTTGATATCAAGGCGAGTACAGTGCCGCGTTAATGTCCGATCATTTCCGGATTGATTCGCTGCAGATTTTGTTAACGACAGAAGGGAATTGTGGTGTTCTGTGATGGATTCTCGTCGCTAAATGGGAAGCCATTTGGTGGTGATGCAGGTTGCTGAATTTCTACACTGTTCTCTACCACTTTCACCCTTCATACTGTTTTGGCTAGACTCCCTCATTCTCCTCCCACCCCCAAAGAACCAAGCCATTTCTATGGAAGACCATCAAATAGCCAAAAGAGAATCGGCCTAAAACACCTTATTTTTTCCCCTTGTTCTCTAGCACCATCTTGTGGTAGTTCTGACAGCAGCAATATATTTTGTCAGCCTTCACATTTTTAAAATGTCAGTTTTAATTGTATAATATCTTTCAATGAATAACTTTAGCTTTTTTATTGATGACAGCAAACACTATATACAGTAATGTAGGGTTAAACCACTTTCTGTTTCCAAAACAGCCATTTCCTTGTATGAGCCATATTTAAGTATTATAACCTCTCATCTAATTTACTTTTTACCTTTTGTGCAACTGTAGAGGATGGCATGCTTTACCAAAGAAACTGCATCAGGAAAAGCAGAAGGGATCGATCCCCTTGTTGAATAATTTGTTTGTGTTGCGAAATCCATTCAAAAGGAATCTAACTACATTAGTTTGCCAGAAAAAACATTCAGCTGTGGTGTTGCCTGGGGCAGCAGACTGATCGACGTGGATGACCTGAGCCTTGGGGTCTTAGTGCCTGTACAGGCAGCTGGACGCCTCTGAACGTGGAGACAGAAAAGGCCCACTGTGTCCCGCTGAGCCGTGCAGATTAGTACCTGGGTTTCCAGTACAGTATGTCACATGACTGGCAGCCTGCATGTCTGAGGCTCTTCACCCTGGCACGGATGGCCTGCCATCTGCCCGAGCTACTTTTGTTGCCGGGATCCTCGCTGCACGCAAGCGTTGTCTCGTTAATTGGGATTAGCGGTGCTGAAGACCTAACGTGCTTGTATTAAGATGGGACACAGGGATAATTGTTTCCAGGGTTCCCTTTAAATGTGGCTCTTGTTGCCTCGTAAAATGCTTTTCTTATATTCTGCTATGTCCTGAAGGCCAGTGAATTTGACCTGAGGAACTTTTGTTCCTCCCCCCAGTCTGTCGTGGCATTTGCTGATTCAGATGAGTTTAACTAATTAGCTCAAACTGAATATAATGATGTTGCCTTCAGTGGTGATTTTTTGTAACAGCATCCTATCCTTTCGTTGTAATCTGGCAGTCTGTTATTCCCCATTTAATACGTTTTTAGAATTCTTCTTATTTTAACATTTATGTAGATAGTCACTATTTAATTGACTTAGAACCCCTGCTTATCTGTTATCACTCTGAAATTAGACTTGTTCATCAGCTTTTGTTTCATCTTCGAGAGAGTTCAGGGTGACCAAGCTTTCGAGCTACTTCCCTGTTTATGTCAAGGTTTTCCCTCTCCTGTGGCCTCCACCAGTCCAACTGTGAATGTCATTTTTTTTTTTTCAAAAATGGTCTGACATTGATTGCTCAACTGGCAGGCACCATTTTGTGAATGAATAGTGTGATAATGGATCACATGATGATACATATCCAAGTATTCCACCGTCCCAGAACTGGTCTGGGGTGGTGTAGATGATCACAACACCTGACACTTACTGATCCAATTTGCAGATCTCTTCATCCAGTATTAGCTTGTTTTGGTTGCCAGGCAAGGAATCATGGGAGTCTGGGGCTTAGGCAGTGGGAGTATAAAACGGCATACGCAGTTGTATCTGGATTAAGAATCTTTCAGAGCTTTGTAAGCTGTTGGATCTGTACCTTCCCTGCATTTCACAGCCTCGCTCGTAAAGCATGGCTCTTGAGGACACAGACATGGACTCTGTTGGTGAGGTCGAAGCAGTTGTGAGTACCAGAACATTGTAATTAGGGGTCTTTTTTTGGTCATATTTCATTAAGTTTCCACGGTGTTCTGGAAGCATCTGGTTTGGAGTGTTATTCTCAGGTACTCCATACCCAAAAAAGTGCACAAGAACTTCTGGGTGTAGCCTTTTCAACTGAGACCCAGGATCTAAAAGGAAAAAGTTGGGTAGTTTTTTCCTTTGGGTGGTTTGGAGGTTGAGATGTCTACTGGCTTGATGAGGTTCATAATGGCATGCTGAGTTTGTCAAAAATGTTGCTGACAAACATGAAAGTTTTTCATAGATTAGATGTTTGCGTTTGAGTGCCTTATTCATGCTGTGGTGAATGATCCTGGGGGGGCATTTTGAGGAAGACTCTGGGGTGTAGTTTTCAAAAAGGGGAAAAAGTAAATAAAATGTGTGTACATTTTTTTTTAAATGCATCAAAATATTTAGGGTCATTAGGTTCAAAATAAACATGGTCTGAGGTGACCTTGTGAAGACCACTATGGTCAGATGTTAACTGTAAGCAGCTAAGAGATGGAATTTATTACTTAAAGCAACACCTGCACCTCTGTACCAGTTTCACTGGTAAAGGCGACTCGGGTCATTGCTATACCAGTTAAATCGGGAACTCAGCTGGAACTCATGTTGGCCGTTCAGTGACCTGCTCTGATGAAAGATCTGACCCTTCAGGAGTATGACGTGGAGACTCCATACGGCAAAGTCCACTGCACCTTGAAGGGGGTCCCCAAGGCTGATCGGCCTGTTATCCTCACCTACCATGACATCGGACTGAACCGTGAGAATCCTTTAATCGCTAATCGCGACACCCACACGCACATATACACTAATGTGTGGAAACCTTTCTCAGGCATGGCTGTTTGGTAACCACTGGATACCTCTTTTTCAAAAATGTGATCTCGCTGTCTGCCACACAGACAAAAGCTGCTTCAGCCCCTTGTTCACCCACGAGGACATGCAGGAGATCATGCAGCACTTTGCCGTCTGCCACGTGGATGCACCCGGCCAGCAGGAGGGAGCTGCCACATTTCCATCTGGGTGAGTGCCTGCCGCCCCACCCCCCACCCAGCGGCTGAACTACGAACTTCTGCTAATGTAGAGCAGGATCTGTAAACAGTGCTGATAAAGTGAGGAAATGCACCTCAAATGCTATTTGCCCTATCGCCTATTTATGGCAGTCCTACCTGAACTACATCAATGGTAAAATAGTCTTTAGATACTGGATGCAAGTTTGATTCCATCCATCTAATTGGAAGAGTCCTGATTTTCCTAATTGTTGTGAATTTTAGAAGTACCTTCCAGGCTGTTTTCTGAAGTCACAGTAAGATAAGCCTCTCTCTGTGTTTTCCCATAGATACGAATACCCCTCCATGGACCAGCTGTCTGAAACTCTTCCTCTAGTCCTCAAGCATTTCAGGCATGTTTATAACACCCAACATTGCTCATTGGCGAAAGAGCCAAGATGTAGACAAGTGTGCCTCTAAGCTGCTATGTAATGAATCCATCGGTAGACTGAAGCGAGAAGAGTGAAGCTTTCGCTGAGAGTAATGGTTGTGTAACTCCTTGCTTGTGTCCCCACAGTCTTAAAAGTATCATTGGCTTGGGAATTGGCGCCGGAGCCTATATCCTTGCAAAGTTTGCCGTGAGTCAATATTCTTCCCTGCCTGTTTGCACATTTGAAACTTTAATCAAACCGGGATTAAGCCTCAGTAAATTCCCGCACCTGCATACTGGCGTCACTGCCAGCTGTGTAATCCTTCTTATTCTTGTTGTGCTATGAGTTGCACTATGAAGGGTGATTTCTTCCCATGTGCAGTACATTACGGGCAATCTAATCTGCAAAAGGCCAGTGTGTGTGCAGGTGTTTGGGGTAACCTTTAGGTCAGCTGTCCAAACACAGGTGTGAGGACTCTTCAGCCAATCAGCCCTCTAATTGGTAATCTTATTAGGGAGTTGGGGAGAAAACCCACATACACAGCAGCCCTTTCTGGATAAGATTGCCCTCCCCTGCTCTAGTGAATGGTTGCCCCCCATACTGAAGATTGTTGAAGCCTGATGGTCGATGGCATCTCCATAGATGTGCTTTGCTGAGGCCAACCGGAGCTCCTGGCTTTTTGCTCTGGCTTTCAGTCAGGTGTGGCTGGGCGTGAACCACCTTCCAGTTCTTTTGCTGTGCCTTTGACTATAGCTCCCCTCTGCTACCTTGCAGCTGGACTACCACACCATGGTGGAGGGACTGGTTCTGATCAATATTAACCCATGTGCTGAGGGCTGGATGGATTGGGCTGCAAACAAGGTACAGGGTTCTAATCTTATGCATTTCAGTGCGAATTAAGAAACCTTGGTTTCTGATTCAATTAACTTAACATATACCTTTTTCAAGGCAATACTATACTAGTATTGAGTACTTTTGGTAGGTTCCGGTGTTGTCCGCCATGTACCTTGAGGGTTTATGTGCGGGTTCGAAACTAACGATGCCTGTTGAACTTGATTCCAGATCACTGGATGGGCTCAAGCCCTTCCAGACATGATCATCACCCATCTCTTCGGGAAGGTGGGTTCCATGATTGTGAGATGTCTAACGATTCCTGGCCGTCCTGCTTCAGAGATACCTTATGCATGATGTTCCTTTTGAAGGCCCTCAACCTCGAGTTTCAATGTGCTGTTTATCTTTAGGAGGAGATCCAGAATAACCATGACCTGATTGCCACATACCGCCACCACATCCAAACTGACGTCAACCAGTCCAACCTCCAGCATTTTGTCAAGGCCTATGAAAGGTACGGCTTGGCCAGCTTGCGGGGGGGGGGAAGGAGGTTGATTTTATAATCCAGCACCATCTGTTTCTTTACAAGCTTACTGACATTTCTACAACCCCCACTTCCACTGACAGCCGGAGGGATCTAGAAAGCGAGCGGCCTGTCCCTGGAGGACAGATTACAGTGAGGACCCTGAAGTAAGCTAGACCACCCTCAAAATATAGTCAAATTTATGTGCTCTGTGTAGTTTTCTGACTCTCACAAATATATCTTCTTTTTACAGGTGCCCTGCTCTCCTGGTCGTTGGAGACAGCTCTCCTGCAGTTGATGCTGTGGTAGGTGCACCTTGCACTGTTAAACAGCCTGTTTACCAAGACCAAGGTCATCTTAGCAATGATCTTCAACAACAAATGAGCAGCCAGACTCTCAAATGCACTTTGGTAATCAAATAAAACCAAAATAAGTTACAAGAGTATTGGTTACCATGTTTTTTTGTTTTGTTTTTTTAGGTGGAATGTAATACGAAGCTGGACCCGACCAAGACTACTCTTCTGAAGGTGAGGTATTTATAGTAACACAACAACATCAGCCAATAAGCTCTTGCATGCTCAGTGCTGATTGGCACTTTTTTTCTGTCACATCAGTGCCATTGGCCTTTGTCAACATTTGGCATGGCGTCTGAAAAGTGGGGGGGGGGGGGGGTCCCACTTTTTCCCCCAATAAACAAGCCTGGGGCCCAA
>JAODKC010000049.1:9192605-9204384 GCA_026777985.1 Mormyrops attenuatus | reverse complement strand
CCCCGCCCCCCCCCCGGCCCCGGCGGGGCCCCGCCCGCCCCCCCCCCCCCCCCCCCCCCCCCCCCCCCCCCCCCCCCCCCCGCCAGCAAACCAAAAATAATGATTTCCAGGACCACCGTGCATCATTTGCGACCACAAACGTATTTTTTACTTTACTTTTATTTTTTAATTTTTGTTCTAGTTCATCCCTAAGAAGTTCAGGGCTCTGTATGGGTCAGTCAAGTTCTTCCACACCAAACTCACCAAACCATGTCTTTATGGACCTTGTTGGGTGCACTGGTGCACAATTATGCTGTAACAGAAAAGGGCCTTCCCCAAACTGTTCCCACTAAGTTAGAAGCATAAAATTCACCAAAATGATTTGGTGTGCTGAAGCTTTAAGAATTCCTTTCACTGGGACTACAGGGCCTAGCCCAGTCCCTGAAAAACAACCCCATACCATTATCCCTCCTCCACCAAACGTTACAGTTGGCACACTGCAGTCAGGCAGGTAACATTCTCTGGTATCCACAAAACCCAGATTCATCCATCAGACCGCCAGACAGAGAAGCGCGATTCGTCACTCACACAGAGCAGCATTCCCACGGCTGCCGTGTCTAGTGGCCACGTGCTTTACACCACTCCATCCAACGCTTAGCATTGTGCTTTGTGATGTGAGGCTTGTATGCAGCTGCTCAGCCATGGAATCCAATTCCATGAAGAAATTTGGAATTCTGCAGTTATTGAGTCAACAGAGCATTGGCGCCTCAGCACTCGGCGACCCTGCTGTTACTCTACGTGCTCTGCCACTTTGTATTTGAGTTTCTGTTGCTCCTAAATGCTTCCACTTGGCAATAATACCGCTTGCAGTTGCCTGTTTACTATCTAGAAGGGAAGAAATTTTACTAACTGACTTTTTGCCAAAGTGGCATCCTATGACAGTACCACACTTGAATTCACTGAGCTTTTCAGAATTACCCATTCTTTCACAATGGGTCTGAATGAAACACCTGAATTCAATAATTAAGAGGTGTGTCCCAATACTTTTATCCATATACTGTAGGTATACGTGTGTGGACTGCAGTAGAAAACGTGTGCAACACAGGGTGGACATGCGAACCCAATGCAACAGAGCAGAGGCAGGGTTTCGAACCAACAATCATGGTGATATGAGGCACTATGTTGGACTATTAATAAACTATAGATAGTCAACGAGCTCATATTGTCTGTGGGCAGATTTTTATGCATCAGCATATTACATTATCCCCTAATCTCAATGTAGGCTGTTAATCTAGATTTATAGCGACCTCCAAGAAAGGCAGCCTGTATTCGTCCCTATGTTTCTGTCATCCCAGGAATGCAACATACAGTAAGGCTCTTATCTCCAGAATCATGGACCACGACGGCACCAGGAATAACAGAGCTACACATACGGACTCAGGGCAAAAGTTCATATTTCATCAAATTTCACTTAGAACGCCAGCAATCAGTGAAATCTGTCTGCAGTCTGAAAAGCCATCTATTTTGTTACTTCCCCCAACAGCCTAAAGCAATCATGATTATATCTGACACCAGCTGACACCAGGATTAAATACTTACTAACAAAGTAGAATATTTATGCGTATTAAAGCAACCTAACGGTTAAATCCAATATGAGGTATTAGTATCATTTCCTTGGCTTTTAGGTAAACCAAAATCTACACCTAAACAGGAGACGTTCTCCTCAGTTCCTAACATCCGTAAAGGATGGAAGTTCTTTGCTTCCAACAGAGACTTTGTCAGAAAATGTGATTCAGAATATGTGGAATAACAGGAAAGGGTAGATACAGTACAAATGATCAGGGGAACAACTGACCCCCCCGCCCCAAACTCTCAGATGGGTTTTGGCACATAACTGCAACAAACGCGCTGTTCTTACACAATAGTACTGGAGCGAAGCCCTCAGCGGTACCTATGGGCCACATTCAATGAGGGCCACATTCAATGAGGATTTTTTTACACGGTTCCCACACTATCTGTGTATCACGAAGGGCCAGAACACGCAGCAGGGCATCCCCAAAGAAAGGCAACCAATATCCTTCAATACTGCCTAAACCCCTATTCTGAATTTTCAGTAATATTTTTCTAAAGTACATGATTCACTTTTTATTTGTTCCTGTAATACCAATTTCAAACAATATAACAAAAATCCCATCCTAAGATCTGGTGGCAAAAATTTATCTTAAATCCCAACACACAAGGGTGTTGTAAAGGGAGGTGGAGATTCTTGAGTCACAGTATTCATAAAAAATTTGTGACATAACTGGATTGCATTGGTCCGCAGGAGATGCTTCCATGGTGCCCAAAATCTCTAGTGGTGCCCCTGGGTACACATCACCTAACCTGCACATTGTTCATTGTTTTCCTTTCTATAATTTTAAATGTTGACATAAGTCCTGAGAAACGTTGACTTTTGAGTGATTTTGAAGCATAAAATCAGTGATAGGCTCACTGTTCTCCTGGCTTTATTATACCACTGGCGCCTCTTAAACCATGCATGTCATGTGGGAAAAGACGAAATACACTAGTTTCATTTTTCCAGAAAATTGCATTCCACGTGTACTATAATTTATCCACAAGGTGTCAGTATAATACACTGTGCAATGCTGTGCGAAAAAGTTCGACGCTGTCTTTCAATACTCAACTAGATTTAAACAATCAAACCCGAAGTACTTCAGTAGGGATTTAAGGTTACGGTACCTGAAAGATGCTACATTTGTAAGCGTATGTCCTCAATGGGTAAAGGAAACAGACAAAGCTGAGCTTGTTATATGGTCCATACTTTAAAGTTTAGATTCCCAGACTTCCCATCGCCCAAAACCCATTAATAGTTTACCCAGCGGTCCAGATATATCTATATCTGCAGTCTAGATGGATAGCTTTAAACTTCTGGCCGCTCATTGCTTTGATGTTATCCGTCGTTATGGAGCATTTTGGAATCAGGTCTCGGCTATGTGAAGCCTACATTTATTTCTGTTAATAGAATATCCAGTCTGCCCTCTGATGGCTAGATCAGGCAGTGAAAACATCACACCTCGATGATTTAAACCTAAATGAACAAGACTGTAATTAGGGAGGGCGCGGTTTCATGACATCTTTCATTGTGGTGGGTGCGCAGACTTTACCCGCTTACACGGCATGCAGCAGCGCGTATGGGGGATGCACACCTTCAGGGTCGTGCCATTAAGGTCGAAACTCTGTTTGAAAAAAATATACAAAAATGATTTTTTTTACGAAAGAAACCACAATCAGAGCGATTTTCTAGATGTGCTGTCCCTAGAAACGCCGCTATAACACTGAAAAGTGTAAAACAGCCTATAGCCTAATAATTAGAGTAATACTGTTCACTGTCATCTCTTTTGTCAGCTCCTTTAATCTACCCTGGAAAATACTCATGTTTGGTTTAATGACTATTCCCTTAAATAAATGTTCCATCGGTATGAGACAAACCAAAAATAAAGCACGACTTTTTAACCGGTTGCACACTATATGGGTCGTTAAACGGGTCGCAATTATAGGAGGTGATGCAAAAGGTTTATTATAAGGAATGCCGGATCACAGCTTTAACCGAGACGTTCCGTACGGAAAATGTAATCTGCATTTTTGCACATTTGCATTTATTCCAACAAACAATTTAAAGCTGCCAGTTTAACATGATAGATATAATTGTTTACTAAAAGTTGACCTGCCTTTACAAGCGCGGCAGTCTGCCACGTGTGTGCCGTAAAATATCCAGGATATTGCATGCCAGAGATGTCGCCTATTGTCAGCATTATGCACAAAAATATATCCTAACTACCACTTAAACAATTGTTTAAACTATAAAAAAGCACATCAAGCCCATCTGTTCTTTCACGTCCTAGACATTTCAGCATGAGTATTCTACCACGCTCATTTATAATGGATAAACAGTTAAAAGCAGTGCAGGAACAAAGCAATATATTGCTATACCCATATGTGCAAGTCAACGTACTTCGTTCCCATACGTCCCCATACGTCGCGAATCGGTTTAGAGACAAGTGCAGGAACCACTCTATGGTTCCGTCTCCGCATCCTCAATGAAAAGCCAGCCTGTCATTACAAACCAAACAGCGCTAATTTTGTATTTATTATTGCGTGTGACACCGCGCGCCCAAGCCGCGACATATATTGAAAATAAACACGCCTCATAAATTTCAGATGATCACGCAAGATGCGGAGCTCACCTGATGGACGCTTGCTGCTATCAGAATCCACGGTAGGAGCCACCTCATCTCTGGACCCGGGTAGTAAATTCACTGAGCCCAGAATTAAACCCTTGTAAAAGCTAACGCAATGCTGTCCCCCCGGTTTAAGGCATTCGTTACACTAGCATTCCCTGTAACGAGCCTTATTCTGTTTTATGCCACATTAAGGTCAGCCTTGACTCCACCATCGAGGACGAGTCCCGCATTTTTTTTGCGGTGCTTTTCCCCTGCCCTGCTTACGCCCGTAACCCCCTGCACGTTACTAGCCTTGCCTTAAAGTGAAAGTCAGACGACCAGACACTGTACGGTGGTCCTAGTCTGAATGGGCATTTTCAGATGTTAGCATAATTTTCTTTTGTTGCTTCCAACTTTGTGAAGGTATGAAATTTTAAATTTACACGAGTCTATGTCCAGTTTGGGCTGCAAAAATGCTGATTTTCAACTATAGTTTATTTTTTATAATTATTTTTTGCTTTTCTTTTTTATCTTTTATTTATTTGTTTGTGTTTGTTTGCTTGCTTGCTTTTTTTTATAGACAAAGGATTCTATAGTTTTCACCTACATTCCAAAGACATGTTTAATTGCTCATAGTATGTGTAGCTGACCTGAGATCAGGGGCGCAGTAGGAGCATGGATACCCTGGCAGATACGAGGGGGGCCAACGTTTTACAGGGACCCTTTGCCTGGGGGCTTAGAATTTCTAGCTATGCCTCTGCATCCCATCCAGGGTCTCCCCCAGCCTTGTGCCCTGCGCTGTCTGGTATAGGCTCTACCCCTCGTGACCCTAACCAGGACGAGCAGTTGGAAGATGTAAGGAATTTCTAACATCTGGTATGGTATCCAGATATGGTAGCTTTTGCATGTAAATCCATGCAGAGATTGTCTTTGTGAAGTTTTCTTTGCTGGTGTCTCCGAACATGCTGCTGGGTCCCTCTGCGTCTGTAAGGAGAGGGGCAAGGGGTCTGCTGGAGACGCACGAGAGAGAGAAAAACAGCTTCGACGTGCCCCAAGCGTGACCCCTGCTCCTCACGTCCATCATTTCTCAGATGGCAGATGGCCTACTTTGAAGATATCCGGGAGCCGGCACTGCTTCCAGAAGGGCTGTGGAGATCGTGTGAAGACGAGTCAGTGGGCCATGTCCTTTTTGAGGTAAATGAGCACATGTCCATTGCTGAGCAGCAGAGAGAGATGTTTATGTCAGATCAGTGTGCAAATATGCTAGGATGATACATCTTCTGCTGTGTTACAGGTGAGCAGTACGTGAATGCCTACTGGCCTCATATTAGTACAGGTTAGTCTTGACAAAGTGACTAATGACCATACTAACCATACTAATACTGCTACTACTAGCAACAACAACAACAACAACAACAACAATAATAATAATAATAATAATAATAATAATAATAATAATAATAATAATGGATTATTAAATAATGGGGGTGATGTGTTCCTCAGTGGTTTAGGGCACTTACATGTGTTCAGAACGTCATGGGTTCAAATCGCAAAGTTGGTAGAGTGATTTCACTGCTGTGCACTTGAGCAAGACCATTAACCCCAGTTTCTCCACGGACTGTCTAACCCTGATTTCATTAAAAAAACAGATAAACGTGGGTCGCTTCGCATAAAAGCATCTGCTAAATGAATGCGATCATCTGCGGTGATTTTTCTTTTTGCGGTTAGTTTGTTCATTTATTGCAGTAATAAAAACCGAACTGCCTACAAAATAAAAATCTGAATCCACTTTTTTCTTTCCTGAAAGGGAAATGGGGAAAAAAATGGAATAAACCAGGTAAATCAGGATTATTTTATGCATGAGTACATGCTTAAATTTGTTTTTGTGGTTTTGAGGCTCTGAGTAAAGGTAAAAATGCGACTATCTTCCCTGAGATCAGAAGCAGAGCGTGCAGGTTGCTGGGATTTTTTGGATTGCTTCTGAATTAGAGGACTTCGCAAGACAGTGTGGCTGGTGCACGGTGGTAATTACAATCTTTATATATCTGCGGCCAGTTATATAGGACTCCAGGCCTCTGAGAAACGTCTAGAACCTTCTCTGTCCAGCTGATCTAAAATAAGAAAGCCCGTTCTGTCTACTTGTTTTTGTGCCTTATTGTTTTGCGAGAAACTCTCAGAGAAGATTGCTGCATATACACACCTTCATTGAATATCCTTTTTTTTCATCTCAGGGAAGTTGTGGTTCAGCGAAGGATCTGAATATGAAATTCTGTAAATTCCAGAGAACAACAAACATGTAAAGAACCACTCACTTTCCAGACTTTTTGGAAACAATATAATTTCACTTTGTGTAATTATTTTTTTGTACATGACGTGAGAGTGGAATCCTTGAGCCCATGTTTCTTTTGGGGGTTTGTCTCCGCTCTCTGCTCAGTCAGTGATGACAGCTCTCAATCGGTGCAGGAGGGATGGTGTACAGTAAGTGAGTTGATGGATCTTGGGTGGGTTATCTCATCCTCGTTATGATGTCCTATTGAAGGACAGGAGAAACTGAATAAGAAGCAGAGGTTTCTGCTGTTAAAAACAGGTCTGAAAAAGATGGAGACTTTGGGCTATGGGTACTTTATACACCATGCAGTTTCATTTAGTCTGACTGGACTTATTCAAATGACAAATGGCACTCTTGGCAAATGGCAGTATAGATTTATATGTACTTAGTTATCCAAACCAACTGACAGTCCAAGTAGCAATGTGCTGCTGATTAAGTGGCCAGGTTGAAATTGGAAGCATTTGGCATTTTTGGAAAAGGTTTAAAATTGTGAGTTCTAAGGCCTTTTCCTGAAAGGGGGAGATTTCCCTTAAAAAAATTATTATTTATATAATTATATATATATATATTTATATTTATGGTTCTGCCCTGCTTCTCATTAATGAAGGGCTTCTTCCTTGCTTTATGGGACTTCAGTCCTGCTTCTAGCAGCCTGATACGAACTGTCCTAGCAGTGTACTTCACATCACTTAATGTTTCCCCTTCTTTTTGAATGTCACTTGATGTCATCCTCCGATTTATGAGGCACTGCCGGATAAGCTGGCGGTCTCTGGCATTTGAAAGTTGCTTCTCTCCTCCACCTGGCTGGCTGTTCGTTATTACCATTGTCTCTGGCTTTACTTTCTTCTTGCAAACTGCTGTCTTAAATATTTTGAGCCTGAAAGTGGCCTGCTGCTCAGTGTAGCCTTCTGCCAGCAGAACCGGGTTTAAACCAGGATTTAAAAGTATTAGTAATTAGATTCTTAAAAAATATGGAATGGTCTCTTAACTTTTTTCAGAGCTCTGCATGTGTGTGTATTTTTTCCAGAAGGGGGAAAAAAGAGGTGGAAAAGGTAATACTTATGGGGGTGATGGGGGGGTCCATGTCCTGTGACCTTAGCCAGGGGACAACCAGCCAGGTGGGGCCTTTTGCCAGGTCTACAGGCCCACTGAGGCATCAACAGGACTTGGCGAAACAATGACAAAACATCCTGGCTGTATCTCTGGACAAGAACACAGCTCCACTCCATCCAAGAGGAAGGGAGGAATTCATCTTGAGCCATAACAGACAACCTTGAGCATTTCTGGGAAACTCTGAGCCTGTGAATTAAGGTAGGAATGTAACACTCTATCAAGTCTAAGCAACCACTGAAGAAACCCAAGGAACAATGTGCTGATGCAGAAGGGATCCCGCAAGGAGATTGTTCAACACATCAACATTTTATGAGCAAGTCTCTAAACACTTTACTGGAGATTTTTTGGAGGGAATAATTTAAAATTCGCTGCATGGAGAAAACCGAAAATTATTTCCATCCCTTCTAAGAAAGTTATTGAGTAATATGCCTCAAAGAAAAGGCAGGTCAAGCAGCATGCCAGCCTCAACAGAAGAGGAGAGTCCTGCCTGATGGAATATTCCAGCTCTCCAATAAATGTTTCTATAGCAATTTTAGCACGCTGCAGCATTGTAAATGCAACCAAAATGTGTCCTTAACTTTTTAAATTTGCAGTTGTTTTATCAGGAAGCACACTGGCATTGATTAAAGAACGGAAGCTTCGTTATCCTGATGGTGAAGCTGTCTTAGTGCCATCACTATCGATTTATCTAATTTTTAAAAGCTTTATTAACTAGTTATACCGCGGTAACTAGTTATACTTTGGTAAATACTATTTTAGTATTTTCAGAGATCTCACATGAGTGTTGATTATTTTTGTGTAAGCAGACAGGTAGTTCTGCAGCCTAATAACAGTTCTACTCGAATGTATTATTAAACATGTTAGTATAGAAACCCATCCATCCATCTATCATCTACCGCTTTTCCGGGTCGGTTCACGGGGGCAGCAGTCTCAGCAAGGAAACCCAGACTTCCCTCCCCCCGGCCATTTCATCCAGCTCCTCCGGGGGAATCCCGAGGCGTTCCCAGGCCAGCCGAGAGACATAGTCCCTCCAGCGTGTCCTGGGTCTTCCCCGGGGCCTCCTCCTAGTGGGACATGCCCGGAACACCTCACCAGGGAGGCGTCCAGGAGGCATCCTGACCAGATGCTCGAGCCACCTCATCTGGCTCCTCTCGATGCGGAGGAGCAGCGGCTCTCCCGAATGACCGAGCTCCTCACACTATCTCTAAGGGAGAGCCCAGCCACCCTGCGGAGGAAACTCATTTCGGCCGCTTGTATTCACGACCTTGTTCTTTCGGTCACTACCCACAGCTCATGACCATAGGTGAGGGTAGGAACGTAGATCGCCTGGTAAATCGAGAGCTTTACCTTTTGGCTCAGCTCCTTCTTCACCATGACAGACCGATGCAGCGCCGGCATCACTGTTGATGCCACACCGATCCGCCTGTCGATCTCCCACTCCATCCTTCCCTCACTCGTGAACAATAATATAGAAACCTGTGCGATTTTTTACTCATACATAAGCAGTCATTCTTATCAGCATAATTTTCCTTGGATTTCAAAATGCCAGCGGCTTGTTGATCATAGTTTCTATGGTAACGTAACAGACTTACCGCTTCCAGTGAACAGCCTGACAAGACATTCTATCCTTATAGGGACTATATTTTTAAGAGCACAATGGAACACTATTAAATGCTAATTGAAATGATGTTCTTCTAAAAAATTAACCATGACTAGTTTATCCTACTTTTATTTTTTGTTCGTTAGCCGTGGAATAGGCAGGATAAACCAGTTTGAGGTGTGTGGTTGTATAAAAATAATCAGCTTCACATTATGCGAAGTTGTTGGTTATTTTCGTATATATGCACACCTTGCCGTGATTTATTCCTTACATAGAACATTAACTAACTGACAGGTAAAGTAAATGTGTTCAGGACTCGGCCTGACATTCTCTTCAGTGTCCCCAATGTGGCAGATGAATAATTCTTCTGAACGTTTCACCATGCATTCTAAAGCTGCAGTTACACATAATGAACCAATATTCTGAGTATTTTTGGAACAGTGTAGATGAACCCTATGCCACTACTGGATAAGTGCTTGGAAGATGGAAGGATGTAAATATATTTAAGTTTCATTTATTAAGTTTAGCTTCAGTTGGGAGTTCAGTGTGAAGCATCAGTCCCAGAAATTGAGTTACGGTCTTTGTAAAAACAAATAATTATTATTTGGGGTTAAACTTGTTTTTTTTAGTTGCTAGGAAACAAAAATAAAAATTCACATCTGCTTCATTTACGCTGTTCATCACTGCAGGATGTGAACTCGGCGTATCTGGAATATGACTTAGATTTCTGAATCAATGAAATTTAATTCATTATGTTTTTACAAGTGGGTTGTCCTTTAATTTTCCAAGTGACAAAAAAGAAAAACCCAAAGCCAGTTTGCATAAACTGGGAAAATATCTCTTGCCAAGAATGGTCCTGTTAAGCAAAACTTCCCAAGATGGTAACAGCAGGCATGTGTGAGGTGGGTGATAAGGGAAGCTGTTTCTCCGATTTCTCCCTGTTTACCTACAGTATGTACTGATCATACGGTAAAACCCCCACAGCAGAAGGGCCTGAGAGAGAACCAGAGAGAGACCTGGAACCAGAAACATGGAGGGCAAATAAGCAACACTGGTAACACTTTACTTGAGGGGACACAAATAATGTAGCATTATGCTATTACCTATGTAATAACTAACCACAAATTAAGTGTTAGTTACAAACTGAACTCATGTTTGTTCTATGTAAATCTATGTGAATTGTTACACATCTTTTATCTGAAGCAAGTACTATTTGTTACTATATCTGTTAATTCTGTTCACCTTAATGAACTACTGAAGGAACTACTAAGGAACTACTGAAGGAACTACTAAGGAACTACTGAAGGAACTATTAAGGAACTACTGAAGAAACAAGTAATGAATGACACAAGTGAAATACTGATCATGTTTGTTCATCATTAATGAATCATAACACATCTCTCATCTTACATAGTAACTATGTTTGTTCATATGTTTACTTGTGTTTGTATCCCCTCAAGTAAAGTGTTGTGTAGTTTTATACAGCTGACAGAGAACCACACCACAGTCCTTTAACAATACACCAGTGTTTTATTTTTGTGTTTCCCCTTTTCAGGGACAGAGAGGAATAAGACAGGCCCAGGCATTGAAAAATTCTTGGCAAAAACAAAAACACAGTTGTTGTTTCAGCAGAAAAACACAAGAACATTAACACATACGTTTCTGCAGCCATCGAACCTCAGGAGCTGACAGATACTTCAGTTCGTTCATTCTGGCAAACGAACAACGTGTAACATACAATTATGCTCCCACAAATACAGAACAGAAAGTCAAGCGATGAATAAAATGCAGACAGCTAACATCTCAAATTTGCATTCAAAATATAAATTGTTCATAAGGTTTTGTGAATCAAGATGCAGAGCTCTGTCTTGGTTAGAAAGAAACCTTCCTGCTGAGAAAAGTCTTTCGACGGTGAAGAGCAGCCTCAAAATCAGCCGTAATTGCCAGGTGCGGCTAAATTGGTGGAGTTTTGTTTTCGTGCCGCTTTTTGCAGACGGGTCGGTGGAGGAGGGCAGTTATTACGGGGTGTGCTGGCCAAACAGCCCCTCGTCAAGTCCGCCGTCTGGGACAGGAATGCTGCATCCATGCCATCACAAACCCAAAGGGTGGGGGCTTCAGGGGGACTGCTCCGGAGCAGGTGGCCCTGCTGGCCTCAATCAGGCTGGCGACCGCTAATCACACTTTGCCGTTCAGTCCACTTTCACTAGCTGCATTGTTCTTCTCAGCTGTGTCAGTCCGTGATTTAAGCCGGCAGACATTCCTTTTCCATAAACTGCTTCATTAACTGGAGGGCCAGATGATTACTTTATTTATAAACACTAATGCATCCTGTATGTGTTTTGGCTGGACTTTAACAAACTGACCAAGGAAATTATGTTGAAAGTACTGAGAACGTTTTTCTTAGTTTTTTTTTTTTTTAAATGAGTTCTTTTCAGAATAGCCTTACGTGGGGCTGTCGTCTTTTGGTTGACTTAGGAAGGAAGCCCGACACACCGCCTCTGTATCTGGGGAGGAGAAGCAGCTTGTCTGGCAAGTGTT
>JAODKC010000049.1:9175836-9185952 GCA_026777985.1 Mormyrops attenuatus | reverse complement strand
GCCACACTCTTGTACCTTTAATTCAATGTAAAATAAAGTTGTCCTCCGGAGAGGGGGGGTGGTGGTGGGCAGTTAAATAAAAAAAAAAAAAAAGTCTTTCAGCAAGTTTTTACACAGTGATTCATCACACAGAAAGGATCCGGAAATATCACAAGTTAGCCTGAGGAGGCTGCCTGGACAGCTGCAGTACATGTCCGGTGTCTGTCTAGAGGCTGCAGGAACGAACCAAGCGAAAGTACACCTACTGATCTACTGCTTATAAAGACAGTTGCATCTCATGGGTCCTGTGATATATTGTCATGGCCCAGTATGACATACAAGAGGGACACAGAGCTGGATGGGTGACCTTTATACCCCCACCTGCCGTGTGATCACCATGTGCTCAATTAATGACACTTCTATGGCCCAGATTAGCTGCAGTTGTAAACAGGGTCAGCTGGTCTGACAGCAGACAGGGGTAGAAGAAATCATGGTGAAGCGGTCTGCCACATTCATAGTGTAACTGGATTTTATTTATGAATTTCCAGTATTTGCTCAGTTTTTCTATTTAAAAGTCAGTTTCTTGCTTGGTTTTTGAGTGTTTCTCTAGCAAAGCTCCTTTGCTTTCCGGAGACTCTGTGCTACACTAATGAAACGCAGCCTTCCCCATAACACCACTTCCTATTACCCACTCCGACAGTTATGAAAGGTTGGTTCTAATGAAGAAATATGAATATTGTGTGGTAGGTGTGTCTTACTACCAAATAGTGGCATATCTGCAGTAGTTGTAAAATGTCTCCCGAGGGCTACCAGGGCAAAGATATATATGATATTTATTTATGAGTTGTTTACTGGTGATAAGGTGAATGACAAAACCAAAATATGTGAATGATTATTTAAAAAAAATATCTGCGTAGCCCAAAGTGCGGACCAAAGCACACAGCACAAAATGGTCATTTGGGTTGATGTCTAAATCTCCCATTTAACACGTTTTTTTAGAACGCACTCCATATTTTTTTCTGGGGTCAAGTAAGATTTCATTAAACAGAAGATCCATCCTACGACAAAAGGCCGGTTGTTAAATCTCAAGCAAGAAGCCAAATGAGAAAAAGTAACAGTTGGTGGTTCCCCAGTTACAGATAATTTGGGCCTGATAATTTTAGGCTACTTTGACCAGTATGCTGCTTCCGGTATGATAGGGCCTCTGTATCTGGTACACAAAATGGAAAGCGCGAGCTTGACGACCGAAACGCACCCCCTTCAGAAAACCACTGAAAATAGTTTTAGGCAGGCAGCATGCATCGGCAGCAGCTCCTCCCAGCGTCTGAGTTTACCTACACTGTGCTCTTATCATGCTTTTGCCTGAAAAAGGGAAGGTCAGTCGCGTTCTTCCTCGTTTCATAAGAGGAAGTGTGCGTGCTCCGCCTCGCCACGCCGCACTTATAAACAGCGGCAAGCATCGGGTCGCCGCTTCTCATTAGCGTGTGACATGCGCGGATCCGCTCCGCTACGCGGCCCCGTCTCTCTGCACCTGCTCCACCGGCGATGAGTACAGCGCTGATCCGTCAAGCCTGGTAGAGTAAAGGAAACACCTGTAACGCACACCCCGGAGGTATCGCACCTTCTTCTTTTGCGTAATGAAAGCGGTACTGAGCGCTTACTACGTGTTTCTCTCACAATGGCTCTGTAGGTCTCATACTGATCACCTTAGCAGTGTAAAATAAATATCATTTAAAGATGTATACTTGAATATGTTTACATTGATATTGCATTGATGTACAACTAAGTTTTTTTTAACTCTTTGAAATGTTAAATATTACTGAAACGCAAAACAAGTGTGGTTATATATATATATATATGTGTGTGTGTGTGTGTGTGTGTGTGTGTGTGTGTGTGTGTGTGCGCACATTAATGGGCGCCAACCTATGGGAAACAGCGTTCCGTACCCATGGCCAGAAAGGACCAGCTTTACGAGAATGCCTTGCAGTCCAGTTCTGGGGATTCCGCGGGGCTTACAGGCAGACTAGTTTGGACCTTGGAAAGGTCGCAGCTCTCAAGGCGCCAGGTCAGGTTCTTTCATGGCCAACCTGAAGCACCTTGACCTACATTATCTACACAAAAAATCCAGCATTATAAGTTGGTGAGGTATAAAGCAGGAAGCTAGACGAGTCCACAGGAAGAACTACAGGCGGTGCAGCCAGTGCAGCCACACTGGGTCTACAGAAACAGGGGGCCCCACAGAGGGTGGATGAAGCCCTTCGTGTGGAGGATCAGGAGGCTATTGGTCTATTATCTTAAATTACCGAAGCATGTTACATTGTATTATGAACCCCCGGAAAACAAACGATATATATACATCTCTGGAAAAAATGAAGAGATCTCAGGAACATTTTCAGTTTCAGGGTATGCACTTGTGTAAAATAAAGGCTTTCTTCCTTGCTTTGTAGGACTCCAGTCCTCCTTCTAGGAACCTGATACGAACTGTCCTAACAGTGCACTTCACACCACTTAATGTTTCCCATTCTTTTTGAAGGTCACTTAAGGTCATGACACTCTGCCGGATAAGCCGACAGTCTCTGGCATTAGAAAGTTGCTTCTGCCCTCTACCTCCCTGGTTTTTGGTTATTGCCAGTATCTCCTGCTTCACCTTATTCTTGTGTACTGCTGTCTTAGAAATTTAAAGCCTGGAAGCAGCCTGTCGTGCAATGTAGCCTCCTGCCAGCAGAACCAGGATTAAACCAGGATTTAACTATGCAGATTTAAAAAAAATATAGAGTGTTCTCTTAATTTTTTCCAGAGCTCTATGTATACCTTACCTGGCTGGAAAATCTGTCTTGCTCACAGTCTCCAATTTTTTATTTCTTTTGGGCTATAAAAGGCTATAAAAGTTCATTTTCTACATGTCAGGGATATTTTATAAAGATACATGGTGCATCTGTGACATTTAACAACTAAGGGTCTGAGGCTTTCTTTGTTGTTTTTTGTATGTCTGAGTTTGGCGACTTTTAAAAAAAGTCCCCCCCCCCAAAAAAACATCTTGCACTGGGGCTCATAAGATGCTTCTGGCACTGGGCGAGTCCATCCGTTATCAAAAACCGTTCCCCGTCGAGGGCTACTGTAGTGTGGATCCGGGGGCCAGTGGCCGTGTGCTTTTTTGGGATGAAGATGCAAGACTTCCATGAATTACAGGGTCTGTCAAGCATTAATTACATGTATAATAAATGTTGTGAAGTACATCCATCCATCCATCTATCCATATCGCAAGGGTTAGGGGATCATGATCTGAAAAAACCCATGTAAAATTTTTTGGTCCCGTTGGTGAGAGAAGCGAGTACGTAAGCGGGGCGAAGCATTTCACGCTTACAATTTCATGTACTAAAAAGGCACGGAAGACCAGACAAACACCAGGTACAAAGATCCCTGCTAGATATCATGCAAGAGGCTGCCCTAAACATGCTTGGCGTCCTCCAAACCAGCCAAATGACCGTTTAATTTCGTATGCTGACCCTGAGATATATCAATACCGCGATGGGGAAAGTCGTGATGCGGAACGGTCTACTGCCTTATTATTTCTGTCAAACCTATATACAGCTACCCAGCAGCTCTGGCATCACAAACAAACCCACTCTGTTCTTTGCACTTGCCCTGCTTAGCTGACCTGCCCTTTTGTCCTCCTTGGACGTGCCTGT
The DNA here is from genome assembly GCA_026777985.1 of Mormyrops attenuatus. NCBI lineage: Eukaryota > Metazoa > Chordata > Actinopteri > Osteoglossiformes > Mormyridae > Mormyrops > Mormyrops attenuatus. The sequence continues at coordinate 9,182,284 of JAODKC010000049.1, read as the reverse complement.
CCTTTGGTGTTAAAGGCGCACTTTGCAGTTGTGTGAGTGATCTTCCAGCCCCTGTGCTGTTGAAAGGTCATTAAATATGAGCGATATTGTCTTTTTTACTTTGATATGGTCATTCCCTAAGCAAGTAATTTGTTGTCACACTCTTGTCTATCCCACTAGCAGTAAATTATTAATTGCACAGAGAAGAACATGGAAGTGACATAGCAGGAGGATGATGTTATCGTCACACCCGAGAGAAATAAAGGTCTAGAATAATAAATCTGATTGCTTCAGCGCAATTCTATTATTAACTCAAATTAGAGACACAGATAACAAAACATGACGTACACCTTAACACAGACCGAGTTGTTGATGTGCAGTTTAATTCACTGAGTCTGTGATGTACAGTTTAACGCAGACTCGCTGAGATTTGATGTGCAGTTTAACATAGACTTTGACGTGCAGTCTTTGATGTGCAGTTTAATGCAGTCTGAGTCTTTCGTGTACAGTTTAACACGGTTTATTGTGTGCAGTTGACTCATTGACTCACTGAGTCTTTGATGTATGGTTTAACACAGAATGACTGAGTGCTTGATGTGGAGTTTAATGCAGACTCACTGAGTCTTTGATCAGTAGTTGTTTCATAGTGTGTTCACAGAGGCTTTGATGCATGGAATGAGTCATCAGAGTCTTTGATGCACCAAAAAAGTATAGCTATGAATTAATAGCTACCTTTGGGCTAAATAAAGAAACTTATCTGCATATTAAAAAGCCATATATATACACTGCCAGCATTTAAATGCCTGCGACAGTTACCAGTTGGTTCCTCTTTCAGGTCTCACACTGCAGTTGAGATGCAAGTTATCTGTCCTATTTTAATCATTTGTTGCAATGGAAAATTGCTGTTGACACTGCTTCCCCATTCTTGCACTCACTGTCGCAGCAGAGATAACACCCTCACTTGCTGTTCGTTAAGGAAGCTGCAATCCAACCGTATTAAGACTGCAAGGGAGAAATAACCTAACGTCACACCATCAGAGCAAGACCACTGATATATGATATGGTCAAAAGGACACTCGTTTTTTAAAGTGCAGGAATGACAGTCATATTTGTCTGTATCTGTTGGTGCAGCTGGACTCAGGACTAAAGCATGGGGAATGCCATAAGGAGTGAAGCTAGTACCAATGCAACCAACATCTACAGCCCCGAGCAGAAAGGTGAGTTCAGGGACAGGTGACTGATTGGTGGACTGTGAAAGAGAAACTCAGCATGTTTTTATTTTCTTATTAAACTGAGCAAGCATGCAGGCTGACTGAAGCCAGAGACATGTCAGATTTAAGTCTAGAGCTATATTATCAACTATTTTTGAAAACTGTTTTCACGGTAAGCGTTAACTGTAACAACAGTCAGATTTTCAGCATGATGCAGCTGAGATTTGACTCCACAATTTCTTACTTAACGTCATCATTATTTATTCAATGTCAAAAGAAGAAAACAAGTCATAATCTTAAAAATATGCACCTGTCTTTCAATCACATGTCCCTCAAGTCACAATTTTAATTATTGGTGCTCAGTGCATGTTTTTATGTAGCTATATCCAAGGGATGCTGAGTATTTTAATACTATTAAAATGTCTTGTTTGTGAATTGTTGTGTAATTGTTATAAGATGTGCTCTGTGTATTATTGAAGGGACTATAGAGCAATTAATCACATTTTGAGTGTGATAATAAAGTAATAGAATTTGTTGATAGCTGATGTTTTTTGAACTTAGCAACATAAGTTAGTTTATAAGAGATAGCACTGCCCTGACTCCCCTTAGCCAGGATGCTAATCTTACATATTTCGTAATTTCCTATCTACTACTACCTAAAACAACTGGTCTGTTTTTATATCTGTTCCCCTCACTTGGTACATGAGTCACACCTATCACTCAGGTTTTAGGCAGAGGAAAATGACTCCATTTACTGGCTACAAATAAACGAGTACAAACTCAACGCTCCTACCGTCCTACAGATGCGCGCACCTGATTTGAGTGTGTTGAGTGTGTAACTTTATGGCTGGTATTTTCGGTCACTGGAAAAGGCAGAATATGGCACCGTCCGCATCCTCCTTTCATGAAGACTGATGACAGATTGTTCTTGTGTCTGACAGAAAGTGACGTGCTCATTGTCATTAATGACTACCCCTCCTCCAATATCAGCGAGCCGATCTTCCGGACTGGAGAGAAGCTCCGTATACTGTCTGAGTAAGCCCTAGTCCCTTCTACTTGTTGAATATGGCTCGTTAATAATGGATTCTGCTTAATGATGAATAGGCAGCATGCTTAATTAAACCCTCACCAGTGCCTAAAATGGTGTTACGAATATTGTACTAAATTTACATTCTCACCGTCTTCTACTGGCCAGATCTGAGAATGCTCACTGTTCTGGAAAGGGAGTATGAGGTCTTAATTCTGAATTGCCTGGGTTGTTCGACTTCCTTACACAGTAATATGTGTATTCAACTGAGAAACAACAATAAATGAAGCTATTTATACATTTCCAACAAAACTCTAAATGTAATACAGAGCTGCATGGCAAACACTGTTCCTTGATATGCTGTTATAAAGATCATACAGAATTGTCTTTTATATATCACGTGAAAAATACATGACTAAAAGTCTGGCAGTGAATAATTAAGCCTGTAAATACTTGGATCATTTTTTACTGATTACCTGCTATGTAGTGTTATAACTTCTCATAGCTGACGCCTTGTATTATAAGTACAGTATGTTACATAGAATTGCGAGACCAGTTGGGTTACGATCATTATTTTTATTACAGGGTACCTTAAAATGCCTTTTTTCCATGTCGTTTTATTCCTAGAGAAGGATGCTGGTTGAAAGTCTGCTCCCTCCTGACTGCAGCGGAGAACTACATTCCCAATAACTACGTTGCCAAAGTCTACCACAGGTGAGCCCCTTCTTGGCCCCGTCACACTGGCCTCGGGACGCGCGCATGGTGTCTGCTTGATGGTGATGGGCCCATTTAATTTCCCAGCTGGCTGTTCGAGGGTGTGGACAGGAAAAAGTCAGAAGAGCTGCTTTTCCTGCCAGGGAACCGGGTTGGATCCTTCATGATAAGAGAGAGCGCGAGGGAAAGAGGTATGATCAGGAAGAGAGATCACCATAGGCCAAAGCAGAATCACACTATCCCATTTCCACTGGGGGGGTCATGATCATTCATAATAAAAAAAGGCCAACCATATCATTAGCCAATGATATGCTTTGAATTGATGGGTGACAGGGGAGGCGGCACTCTGGGGGCCAATTAGCTGTAAATGTTCACCTGATGAGTACCAGCACTGAAACATCTCATACCTTGTGTTTACCGGCAGGTGTTTACTGTCTGTCGGTCAGACACAGGTCCATCATACATTACCGCATCTTCCGTCTGCCAAACAACTGGTATTACATCTCTCCTCGCCTCACCTTCCAGTGTCTGGAAGACTTAGTGACGCACTACTCCGGTAAGCACCTCTGTTGCCTGCGGCTAACGGTGGTCTATGTGACCTCCTCACAAACGGTGCACAGTACTATCATGGCATTTACATGGCGGCTTTAAAACTGTGATTTTCCCAGCCGCCAGAGCAGAATTAGCGCTCGGACTGCATAGTGCGTTTCTCCTTTTGTGAGCACTGATGGCCGCACTCCTTCAGATTTGGCCGACGGCCTGTGCTGTGTGCTGAGCGCTCCCTGCTTGGCCCCGAGCCACAACTCCGCGAACATCACCTCTCAGGTGCCTCCGGTGGTGATGAGGCGTAACAACAACCAGAAGAATATGAACAGGTACATCCTCCACCGGCACACCGGAATCTTTCCGTATCTGCCTTCCTTTGATCCATAGCCCTCCTTGGCTTTATGACTAACTCTGTTGTCACTTTAATAGCTATGTAATAACAACTGCTTAAAACTGCTAATGATACGTAAATGGCTTGCTGTTGGGATTTTGTACAGCCCGCAGCTGGAAAACCAGAGCACTGGGAACCTGCGGGACGACGAGGACGATCGGATGAGCTACGGCGTACGGGACAGCATCGCCTCGTACCTGTCACTGGCTAACTCAGAGGTCCCCAGCCATAAAACCACCTGGGCGAAAAAGAGAAAAACAATGTACGCACTCCCAAGCCAGAATTGTGGCCAAGTAACCGAAGAGGACCACTGGACACCTCACCATGAGGCCTGAACTGTGAACTGCTACCAGTCTTCATAAAGAGTTTTCTTCTTTGACTCAGTCATGTTTATTTTTATTTGGGGAAGTCGGATTTCCATAAAAGGTTCTTTTCGCCCCATTGACTCACGCTAAGAAGCGCTCGCAAAGACTTTTTCTCAACATATTTTTACTACAGAACGTTTATGTAAATAGTACAAATGCACGCTGATTTTATTTTGGAAAAGTTAGTTTTCCCCGCACAGTAAAAAGGTCAGGATGGTTTCCTCTTCTGCTGTAAAGCAAGTGAATATTCTACACGTACAGTGGGGATGTAAAGGTAAAGAATGTTCTGAGACGTGTATTGCATATGTCAAGTTAGATTCGATGACAATGAATGTGAAGAGAAAAAGTGATATGTTGCACAGAATATAATCCTGGGAAGGCCAAGCCAAACTTAAAGGACCATGTGATGTAAAACAGGACTCCACAATCTCTCATACTATAAAGCAGTGTTTCCATATCCGGTCTTCGGTCCCACAGTCGGACCATGTTTTTGCTCCCTCTGAGCCCCCTACCAGATTGTCCACATTTTTGCTCCCTCCCAGCTCCTGTTAGGGCAAACCTGTGGATCCTCAAGAACCGGATTGGGAACCACTGCTACCCAGACAATATGGCTGCTTTGCCCAATGCTGGCTGAGTGGTTCCCGTCTCTGGGAGATGGAATCTCCACAGCCGGCCCCAGGAGAGAAATCAGTCCTGTGGTTCAGTGTCCACAGGCGGCGTCATTTAAAAATAAGAAAATGACTTGAGGGATGGAGAAGTTTTGAGCTTTTTTTGAGCGTTTACTGTGCCACCAGAAAATATAGTCACACTTTTCCATTATTCAAAACCAAAACCTTTATGAGCGGATACATTTCAAAAATATATTGTTTTCGCAATGCTCATTTATGGTAAGCAGAGGGGCTTTAAAAACAGATGGAAAAATTTTGCAGGAGTTTACAAAAGACCACGGAGAAAGGGCATGCCAGTCCGTTCTCACCCTGTCGGCACTTTTAATGATCCTCAGGGTGCACGCCATCTGTGTTCCTGTGATGTACCTGTCACACCACAGTGTTATTCATTGGCGACACTCTCGCCTTTCTTTTCTTGAGTAAAACGTACGCATGGTTATTTTAGCCTTGCGGTTTGTGACTCATGGTGTTGCTCCTGGTTGAAGAACCTGCTTTACTGAGTGTCTGCGGCAGACTGGGGTCATTTTAATCTTAAAACGTTTCCAAAGTACCAGGCCAATGTGTGCATTTCTAAAGTATAAAGATCGAAAAATGCTTCACTGTGAACATGATAAGAAAATTTTACATTGTTTTTCTTATAAAGCTATGAAGCTACAATGTTATTCTGTCCTGTTCTGGATGACTCGGGAATACCATGATGGTCTGATGATGTTACACCTTAAACAGATTCTGTTATCGCCAGTATGAAGTCAGTGGAAACTAGGGGCGGATTAATGGGGGAAGCACAGTGTCAACAGCTGGGAGTATGAACCAATTATTTTAGCTAGTCAGCTACTTATATGTAAATTCTGATCTCCTTTCTTTTTGCAAGAAATTACCTATTATCCTGTCCGACCTGGATGGTGGACAAACGAGCAAACTCGAGAACTCAGCAATAACTTTATTCACGATATTTACAAAATGCCAACAGTGAAAGATGGTATATGAAATGATAAACTGTCACTCTGGGTTACAATGAAATGCTTCTGTGTCCCTGCATGTGACACAATGAAGGAATACAGTGAGCCAACACCACGTACCAGTCGTGAGAACTAATGTTATTGCTGGTTTATAATTGATGGTTAATCGATCCCCATGGGGAAATTCTCTTTACGCCACCCCCAGCTTGCTCTGTGTAGGTAAGGGCAGGCTGACAGTGAAGGGCAGCCACCTGTTGCAGCAAGCAGGGGTTAAGGGCCTGACTCAAGGACCCACAGATGGGGCAAAGTCAGGCTTGAATTGGTGACCTTCTGATCACTGGCACAAAGGCTTAGCCCACTGAGCCACTTATCCTGTCTTGTCAAGGCCCTCCCAATCACCATGCAGAGAAGCCTGGCAAGTCTAACTGTCCAGTCAACGATGCCCAAGCAAAAACTATGAAGTTCCCACAGACTCCCAGTGAACCACAGCGTCTGGGCGGGCTCAGAAAACACATAATCAGAGCATATTAACCAATAAGCTTTCATAGACTCCCAGTGAAGCACGGTGTCCGGGTGGGCTCTGACAAT
>JAODKC010000049.1:9130613-9154498 GCA_026777985.1 Mormyrops attenuatus | reverse complement strand
TAGTTAGGTTCTCCCCAAACGAGCTTGATGGGCCGAATGGCCTCCTCTCATTTGTAAATTTCTTATGTTCTTATGATGATACCTGTGGGCAAATTCTCCTTTCGCCTACCCCATCTTACTCTCCAGGACACAAAGACACATATGTGAGAGCAAACTTGGCAGTAAAGGGAAGCCACCTGTAGCGACGCCCATGGAGCTGAGGAGTAAGGGCCTTGCTCACAGATGTGACTTTTCTGCCATGGCTGGGGCTTAAACCGGCGACCTTCCGGCCACAGGTACAGAGGCTTAGTCCGCTGAGCCACACTGTAAAGACTTGCGTGGTAGAAGACACTGAATGTGTCCTACAGCATCCAGGGATGTAGCGTGTCTTAAATGCACTAAAGGTGCCTGTAGGATGTGGACTATGGGGTCTGTATCCATAAGCCCCCCCCCCCCACGGCTGCACTGGGCAGACTGACCCGCCCTGGGCCACCACAGACCGATGATCCCAGCAGGTTTTAATAACAATACATCGATTTGCCTTCCAGCAGCTGATCTTTGAGGACGTCTCAGCCAGAACCCAGGATGGACAGGTGGAGATACACACCTCTGCCTGGTGGAACAGATCCAGCGTGGTCTTCAGAAGGCCTTCCCCTCTAATTCAGCAGCAGAAAAAGAACAGGCACATCAGGCACTCGCTGAAAATCCATCTTATATTTCCCCACAAGTCTCAAGGCAGTTGCACATCCAGAATGACCCTGAGTGTATGTGTGTGTGTGTGTGTGTGTGATGTGGACATTACAATGTGGTAAAAACCTTATTCTGACTTTGTGGGGACCATTTCTTCAGTTCCCACAAGGGGAAATTCGTTCTTATAAAAATCTGTGACTGAAATCAGAACATTTAAAATGCCAAAAGTCTCGTATTTTGTTTGGTTACAGTTATAGTTAAGGTTAGGGCTGGGTAGGGGTTAAGGTTGCGATAGTTAGGATTAGGGTTATGCCCATAAAAATGAATGGAGAGTCCCCACAAGGATATGGATACAAACACGTGTGCGTGTGTGCGTGTGTCTGTGCGTTGTACCTCGTAAACAGGTATATGGAGTACGCCATGCTGGACAGATTCTGTCCCTGTCGCACGATCTCGTGCTCCTGCTCTTCCCACTTCTCGCTCTCCGTGTCCACGTCGGACGTGAGCATCCGCAGCTCCAGGCCCAGCTTGGCCATGGTGGTCTGCTCCTGGAAAGGGCCCTCTAGTATGAGCCGTAGCATGGCAAGCAGCCCCCCCCCCCCAGGACCCCTCCCACACTTTCCCTGCATCATTACTCTTGCCTGTTACAATTTATGACTGAGATTACATGGTGAGATGAGGAATCAGAGGCGTCGGAGCGTCAGCGTTGCGCTGAAATACCTCAGAGTCGAGCTTGGCAGCCTTTGCCATCTTTGCGGAATGTTTCTGGGGGGGAAAGCAGACGTAAATATCTTCAGGAAAACAAGACAGAGGAGGACACTGGTCACCTCTCCAGTGAGACGTTTCTCCGTATGGAACTCACCCCAGGTCTCGGCAGCGATAAGTAGATTTTCTTATCTCCTTGAAGGAAAAAAAAAGAATACATTTATAGAATATTTCTCCAGTACTTCATATATTTTATTTATATTTGGGTGATAAAACCCTTAGTTGCTTTCTGCAGTGAGATGAATTATAGGAGAAACATTCATTAATCCTCAATGAGAACCAATAAAGTAAACAATAAGAAGTGGGTTAAACTAATAGCAGCCTGGTAGCACAGGTTGTTCCCACCCCCTTCTGCCCATATATGGTCAATGTGGCGGGAGGAAGCGTTCATTTATATACAAATGCTCTGAGGGCAGAATGAATAATGACTGGTTCAGAGAGATAACCAATCAGATTGTAGAGGAGGTGAGTCCAAGTAACTAGGGGAGGCAGGACCAAGACATCTGATTGGTCCTACAGTCCTCAATAATCTGATTGAGGACTGTCTCTGAAACAATCATTTTTCATTCTGCCCTCAGAACATTTTTGTATAAGTAAAACCCCCATGAGCAAAATGTTCCAGCCATTATTTCTGGTCTCCATAATCTGCCACTCAGTCCTTTATTCATACAGTAATACCTCATGGAAAGACACACAGATGATTTATTGTCTGAACGTGGTTATTGGAACGTAAGACGCAGTTTAGAGTTCTGTACAGAGACTTCACAATGATCATACAGACAAGCAAATTAAATTAAATTAAAAAAAATTACCCAATCAATGGCTAATGATTTAACCCTAAAATTCAACCTTTGTGGACGGTGGACAAATGCTAGAAAAACACTATGGTTTATCACCGTTTTCTGTCTGTGAGCCACTCATGCCTTGTTTGCAGCAACACGGAGCAGGTGCTGGTGCTGGGCTGGTTCTCGCTTGGTGCCTTTTGAGAACCAGCCTGCGTTTCCACCGGTTTAATAAAAGAAGAGAACAGAAATGCTACACAGGCAGAAGTGAAAGTAAAGTAAAGGTTAATCTGTATTTAGTTTTTTGGATTTATTCTGATCTGTTCTGGATTTTAAACTGCCAAACCAAAAAAAAATGTTTTCAAAGTGTGACTCGTTGCGCCGTTTCAACTGCCTGTATCCACTTGTCTCCTTAAAGGCTCCTCCGTCCGTGCGAGTTTATTTTCGCATGCTGTCCTTTTAAGGATCGCGCAATAAAAGAATCTGCTAAAAACTGAACTTTGCTCTCTGCCTCATGATCTCTTCGCCACTTGAGTGCCACAATATTTTACTTATTTGACCTGCGACATATTTATACTTGATTATTAAATCGGGCCAGCAGACCGAGCTTTCATTTTTCTCAGAATAATAAAACAATGTAATGTTACTCTGTGAATAAGCTGGCACGTTGTTTCACTGCCAGCACCGGCATTATTCAACTAAACTATATCAGTTATGGACTGAATTTTCCAGGTATGTAGAAGGTTTTGATGCCATAACCCGTCGCACTGACATTACGGTGCAAATTCTTAGCCCAGCATTTCTGTGGTGCTGTGCTGGAGCCATTTTTTTTCTGGCTCAGGGCCAGTTTTTTGCAGTGGAAATGCACGGAACTAGGTCCGGATTGGGGAAAAAATCCGGCACTGGCACCACATTGGTGGAAACGAGGCATCAGAGGCATGAAGTCAAACAAAATGCTATTATATTTTAGATTTCTTACATACCAGCACTAAAGTCCAGTCTATACATTTAATATGGTACATTTAATAAACAGTAAATGGTGGAGCTCCTAACCCACATGGCAAAGCCATCTTCAGAAGGTACACCTGCCCCCATCCCTAAGAATGGCGGAGGTGGAATGGAGTGCTGTTAGGACTAGTACCTCGCCGGCCCTCGAAAACATCATTGATCTCCCGCAGCAGGATAGCCATGTCGTTGAGCTGCGACTCCCAGGCTTCACAGAACACGTCCAGGTTCTCCTTGGCGATCTTGCTGGTGGGGTGAAGTGCCAAGGTCTGCGCTGCAGAGATGATCTTTTTGGGGGGGGCATTGCATCATTAAGAACAAACACAATCACTCACGAGTCACGGCCGTCACCCTCTCCCTGCATCTGATGCGAGACTCCAGAGAGTAATTAACCACTGCTGTGACCCGTAAGATGAAACATGAAGGGGGGGTGGGGGCGACTGTGGGAAGCTCTCCATCCCACCGGCGCAATCTTGAACCAACAGGGGGTGTGGCCCCACCATCCTCCACTTAGCCCATGAGAATCAGCAAAGGGTTTTTATCTTTTTCCTTTATGTGTATCATAGGGCAATGTGCTGTCCTAAGAGCCACTGACAGTCTCTGGCCTTTCCTATAATCCCTAGTTCCCACAGACACGATAAATTACTAGCCTGGCCCACAACTGTTTGTTTTCTAAGCAACAATGCAAGTTGTGTTCCATCAACAGGTGTCAAATTTTTGCACAATCAATTTCAGAACTCCATTACAGTGGGTCAGATTCAGATTTGGTTAGAGTGACTTCAAATTATGTCTGTATGGGGTAGTTTGCCCCACTGGGGTTCTCACCCTGTCTCCGTTGTCTCCCAGTGACCCGCTCATGACCCCCAAGCCTTAACTCACCTGTGGCCCAATGACCTGGAAGGTGTCTTCAGCATGTATGCTGGTGATTTCAAGTGGTTCCGTCCCAGAGATGTGGCGCAGGAGCCGGCAGGTCTGGATGTGGTGGGAGGAAGAAAGGACCGTAAACACAGGGAAGCCACCCTATTGAGCCGAGGGGCTTCTCTCTAGGATCATATTGTTTTCAAATGATTGTCAGCTGAATCACAGTCACTTCCATCCAAAGTTACTTCAGATAGGTACAGATTACGTTCTTACAGTTGTATATTTCGCAGAATTTTAGGTTAAGCCCCTTCCAGGACCTCCTCAGAGTCCATTCCCCCTGAGATGCGGAAACACACAGATGCGTTCCGTACAGTACAAGGCAGGAAGTGCAAATCCACCTCCGCCAGCTGCTCCTTCTGCTCGGTCAGCTTGCGTGAGTACTCAGCCACTGCTTCCAGGGCGCCCTCGCCACCGGATCCTTTCAGGGCCTTCAGAACAACTTGCTCGGCGTGGCACTTCAGCAGGTCCGCTGCGCGTCCCACGGCCGCTTTATGCAGCTGCAATGGGGAGGTGGGGGTCGTAAGGGTTCAGGTGAACTGCATTGAGGCTCGAAGCGTGTCAAGAGGATCTTTAAGAAACTCTGAGAACAAATCCTTAGAGAACCTTGTTTAATGTCCTTCTCAGTATCAATTGGTCTGATGATGCTGGAAGCATGGATGCCACATTCTGATCATCCATAGCATTAAAATTATCTACCTAACACTGTGTAGGTCCCTCTTGTACCACCAAAACAGCTCTGAACCATTGAGGTATGGACTCTATGGACATCAAGATATTAGCAGAAGGTCCTTTAAGTCCTGTAAGTTACAAGGTGGGGCCTGCATGGATCAGGCTTGTTTGTCCAGCACATCCCATAGATGCTCGATGGGATTGAGATCTGGGAAATTTGGAGGCCAAGCCAACACCTTGAACTCATTTTCATGGTCCTCACACCATTCCTGGACACTTTTCGCAGTGTGGCAGGACGCATTATCCTGCTGAAAGAGGCCACTGCCATCGGGGAACACTGTTGCCATGACGGGGTGCGCTTGGTCTGCAAGAACATTAAGGCAGGTGGTACGTATGAAAGTAACATCCATGAATACCAGGATGCAGAACACTGCCCAAAGCATCACGCTGCCTCTGTCAGCTTGCCTTCATGCCAAAGTACATGCTGGTGCCATCTCTTCCTAAGACGTCCACATGACGTAACAGAAAACATGACTCATCAGACCAGGCCACCTTCTTCGATCGCTCCATGATCTAGTTCTGACGCTCACATGCCCATTGTAGGTGCTTTTGGGCAGTGGACAGGATCAGCATGGACCAGTTTGCAGCTACACAGTCCCATAGCAGCAAGCTGTGATACACCCCATAATACCTGTCGCTTTGGAGATGCTGTAACCCGGTGGTCTACCCATCACAATCGTCATTGTAACGAGAAAATCAATGTTATTCAGTTCATGTCAGACTGTGGAGACTGTGTCAGCCACTGAACTAGGCTGCGGTGCCTAGCTGGGCACCCCCTGCTGGAAGACAGAGCCTCACCTCACACCTGAGCTTGTTCATGTGCTGGCAGATCTTCAGGATGGACAGCTCCATCTGCTCAGTGGCCTCCATGGCGTTGAGAGACTGCTGCTGGGGCGAGAAGTGGGGAAAAAAAAAGTCATTGGCCAGAGATAGGCGTGAGGCGTCTACACTGACGTGCAGGCAAATTTCAGGCCAGTCGCAGTGGACCTGAAGAGGCCCCAGTCGCCTCGCCAACTGACAGCCTTATGAAAGGGCCTTTACAGGATGCAAGATGAGTGGTGAGCGTCTCCATCAAGGGGGATTCGCAGTGGGGTGTCACGACACGACGAGTCATTGGAGAAATACATTTCTGAACTATGAGCTCTGATATATTATGGCTCCAAAACTAAAAAAAAAACGATATTGGGGTTCAAACCCCAAGATCTGTACTGGCTGGAACGAGGGGACAGCTTCATACTTGGCGAAATATAGTCATACAGGTAGTGGCTAAATTACATCACATTGACTCCAGCGATATGTCTTGGGGTCAAAATTTTGGGGGGAGCAACAATAGGAGTACTGACATTCCGACAAGCTAGTTGTTTTTTAATAAATACTACATTAGCACAGAATTGCACATTGGATTCTGAGAGACGCCAGACTCGGATCGCAGCAAAATGAACTGAAACAGGGCTAGGAAAGGAGGAAGCGCTGGTCTGTGAGAGACAATGAGAGGAAGACCCCACCCCCCATGTGCCAGAGCAGACAATGCACTCAAACTGTGGAAAATTCCAGAAGCCATTTCACGCTCTCTCTGTGATTTCAGGTCTCTGTAGCTGTATTTGTTACATGATTGTCAGCTGACAGAACAAACTAAACCACTGTTTGGAACAGCCTCCAAAACCCTGATCAATCCAACTATGTTTTCATGTTTCTTTTTTTTCCCAGAACGTAAAAACCAGCACCGGTAATTTTCTGGTTGTAATTTCAAGCTTTTCCCGTTTATTTTTCTCTTCTTACTTTTTCTGACATGTTAAGATAAATTGAAAATGCCACTTCTTCAACAGTCTGGAGACAGACCATTTGAAGAGCATCATCATGGAGAGACTGGTTCGACCACCTGTGCAAAGACAAGGACACTGCTGATGTACCTTAGAGTGAGGCAGTTGTGTGGATAAAAATATGCTACATAAGGCGGTGTGTCTGATATTGTGCAGAGGACTAAGAATAATACCCAAAACACACTATATAGCGCTTGTCCTTCCTGTTTATTTGACCAAGATTAACCCTCCATAAACAACAGCCGGAGCTGATTTAATGTTTTCCGGCTTTGCCTATTTGCTCCCCGTAGGTGTGAATTCCACGTGACGCAAATTTGGGCTCGTCAGCGCCCCCATCGGGAAGTCTGACTGACCGCATGCGTCCAGTCGGCGATCAGCTGCTGCAGTTCCTGCCTGGTGGCGTGACACAGTTGCAGGATGCCCTCGCGGTGCTCATGGCTGGTGTAGGCGGAGTCCGTGAAGTCCTCAGTCTGTTCTACGACGCCCTCTAGCTGTGAGGCCAGGCTCTCCTGGGACTGGCCATACAGGGTCTCCCGCAAGCGCTCTACCCTTACCTGCAAACAGGGAGGCATGTTGTGCTGTAAATACCGCCCGCTGTCTTATTCTGGATCATTTTCTTATCAAACGTGTCCAGATCTCGACACCCCCACCAGCTGCCTTTTTTTGCATAACCTGGCAGCCATGCTCTTTCCTCTTTTTTGTCTGCATTCCTCCTCCCCATGTTCCGTAAACCCACTCCACTCTCGACCCCAAATAAACTCCTGGAAAGATCTTCCCATCTACGTGTGACATGGTCCTATGACATGCAGGCCCGAGCACAGACTAATGTTTCTCAACCCAGTCCTCAGGGACCCCAGATGGTCCTCATTTTCACTCCCACCCAGATCCCAAAATATCACAGGTGACAATCATGTAATGAATGTTTACCAGAGATGTGTTGGAATTTGGGAGGGAGCAAAAATGTGGACCGTATTGGGGTCACGAGGAGTAGTTTGAGAAACACTAAATTTGATGGTTTCTAAGACAAGTCTGAGCATTTGTGCCACTCCACTTGACCACTTTTCACCTCGACTACACGAGACACCCTCACCAAAAAAATCCCTAAACGGTGTGTGTCAGAGAACCTTGAAGTTCTTGATCCCCAAGTAGATGCTGACGGGCAGGAGCTGTGCGTCGCTGCTTCCCCGGGCGTCGGTCACGATCTCGATCACCTGCTCCAGCGCATGCCGCATGCGGTGGAAGACAGCGGCTTTGTTGGCACGCGCAGACTCGCAGTCGGGATGCCGCAGGCAGGTCTGCAAGGGGAGACGACATGAGCAGCACACTGAAAAACACGCCAACACTGAATGCCAACGGGCCCTGACTATCCCACCTGGAGCGCAGTCAGTGGCAGGGTTTACCACCACTCAAACCAACCATTTGTGTTGGAGCCTAAAAGGACCCAGTTAGCCACAATCAATCAATACACTAAATATTAAATAAATACATTTCTTATGTAAGAGATACTAAATCAGTATTTTCTGCTAACCGGCTTGCAATAATTAAGACTGGAAGCAAGAAACCAGAGGTGGATAGTTCAGGTCCAGAAAGTAAAAATCCAGACCAAGATTTTGTTCCAGCCAACCAGTTGAGTACTCTGTGACTGTGACTCTTTATACTGAACTGGTTGGTTGAAACTAAATCTTGGTCTGGAATTGTACTCTCTGAACGAGCCACTTCTGCAACAAACCCATTCTCTACTGTTAAATATCTTAAAATGTGATCACACTGCTCATTGGCTCTTCAGGAGTCACCTTGGACGCGGTGAGGAGCATCATGGTGCACTTCTCCAGCACGGCCCGTGCTGCTGCCATCCTGGCCTTCTTCTTGTCATCCTTCAGGTCCTGGGGGGGAGGGGGGTTGGACAGACACAGCAGTGAGACCACGGCCAGGGGCAGTGACACAGGAGTGATGTTTGCTCCTGGCTGGGAACTGAAGACCAACGACATGGATCAGGTCTCAAGAGGATCTGCAGTTTTAACTAGGTACTTAACCAGAAGCAAATCACACCAGATTAAAATATCCAGCTGGATAAATGGGGGGGGGTAGATTTGAATAAAGATTGAAGCTAAACAATTGATATTATCACAATGAAATGCCTGGTACTATGCCACATAGACCAGGCTCCGTGATCGTGGTCAATTCCCCATTTCAGGGAAAAATTAAGACAGAGATAACTAAGAGATTCCAGCTTATAAACACAAACACTGACAGACCCCTATAAGGTTGTGTAATGATAAAGTCCCTTCGCCTTCACCAGCCCAAAAATCTTAGAAGCATCCTGTAAGAATGACCGTAGTATATATACCAGTGCGGTTTCATCAAACCTGAGTCCATGACCCCTTTCCTCTGAAAGCGACAGAACTAGGAAGTGTATTGCAAACCGGGGGCAGCCACAGAGAGGAACCCATGGCCTGGAACTGGCTTATCTGTCATATTCCTTGTCCATCGACAGGACATGTCCAGCATTTGTAAAACAAGAGCAGGGAAACTGCAAGACTTTGCCTCAAAGACAAAACTGCATCACGGTGCTTTTCCTGGGACCAGAATGTAACACAGCGGATGTTTAAGATGTCTAGAGAGCCCTGTGAAAGAATTACCTGCCTTAAGGCAATGTGCTCCTTCCCAGATGGAGTCCAAGACTGACCCCAGCTGAGGCAAGTGTCGATTAAGGGGAAAACAGTGGATGACAGCATTTCACATTTGTTTTTTTGGGGTTTTCGAGGGCTGATGCTCACATTCTGCCGATCTCCCGTCAGGTGGGCGAACTCCACCATCTCGTTTCCAAACTGGCTGAAGATCTGCACGAACTCCTGGAAGCTGCTGACCATCTCCAGGTGGTCCAAGGTGACGAGAACCTGCAGGACACCGGGGGTTACGACCTCTAATCAGAGTCTGTGCTACGCATTCCCACATGACATCACAAGACCCCTAAAACAGGCAAAAGGCAGAAAGATCTATCAGCAATACCCCACACATTTTCCAAAGATTATACTCATAATCAAAGCGCTGATATACCCCTTTGACCTGCGTCTGTCAGTCTGTCATGGGTCCAAGTAATCTAATTAGTTATCTAAAAAGAAGAGCTGGCAATGCCAGGTGAAAGCTCCCTCCAGACACCCAGCTCACAGCCCGTACAGTTTGTTTCTTTATAGCAGAACCTTTAGGAGAATTAGGTCATCCATATCTTGGCCAGAAAATAAGGGCCGGAGGGAGAGAATCCCATTTAGTTTACAAATAATCCATCTGCACACCCCTATCCCTTATGTTCTTCATCGCTGTATTATGCTGTTGCATTACATTAGAATGATTAGGAATATTTTCTGCCTTTGAGAAGTCTAACCCAGGCAGATGGAATCTACCTGAAAGCCAGTGTGTTCTGATGTTTAAGACTATGGGGACTTTACATCTACAAAGGGAGTGATGTTAAATGAATGCTTATTGGACACTCCTTAACAGGTGGTAGAGATTCATTCGCAGGACATTCTACTGTTGCCAGATTTCCTTTCAAAATAGAAGTCATCCATGAACAAGTCTTGCATCTTGATCACGTCATCTCAATTTTCCGACTCTACAATGATGAGATGCACTGTAACCTAGAGCTGCAGTTTTTCCCCATTAGCAGTAAAATTATCCACCCATATCAGAAAAAAAAATGAAGAAAAAAAATCGTTATTTTCCAGCAAATGGCTTGAACTGTTTTAAGGAAAGCTTGGACGGGGGTGAGTTGGTGGTAATGGAAACGCTGCACTGTGGATTGAGTGTATCAGCAACTGCAAGATGAGCTCTTAGGAGAGATGTGAACCTGGTCGGGGAACCCACCTTGTTGCGAGACGTGATGATCTGCTTGATGACGACGCGGTCGGCCAACACGAGAACTTTGGTCACGGATGAGAGCAGCATTCTGGCAGCCTTCACCATGGCCGTCTTGTCGCTGAAGATGGTGGTCCGCCAGTCAGACTCTGGCTGATCAGCGCTCGCCACGTCAGTGAGATGGGCAATGGCATCACCTGGGTGCAGAGAAGATGGCCCCCGCATTAACATATTAGTTGTGTAGGTCGTCTTGGGTGCCTGCATGCTCCATGCTACCCACGTTAGCATGTTACCCATGTAGGTCATTTTAGGTGCCTGCATGCTCCATGCTACCCGTGTTAGCATGTTAGCCATGTAGGTCATCTTGGGTGCCTGCACATATCTTTGAAGGTCCAATTACAATTTAATTTGGTTCTCTTCACCTGAAGTACTGCCTGAAGAACCATGTACTGGATATCACCACATAGTTTGGTCTAATCCTTTTAAACTGTAGCCATTACAAATCCATTCAATTGATGGGATTTCTAACAAAAATCTGTAACATTGTTGCAATCAATATGTGAAGGGTCTTCTTATACCAGGTTGCATTGTACCCTGGCTCCAGGTCAGAAGAGCTTCATGAACACCGGAACTGGGAGCTTGTCGAAGGCCAGACTTTAAACAGTGGCAATCGGACGGGTTCGCAATTAACAGCAAGGTCATCACTGCCTTGCCAAGTGCCCTATTGTCAGTGGAGAAACTCGATTAAAGCCAGACCAGATCCCAGAATATGGATAATCCAATAGAAAAACAGACTCCAAAAATGGATTTTCAATTGTATTACCTGCAGCTTATAACCTGTTCATCCAAAGCTAGTGGGGCCCATGCTGAGCAGCAACTTTTGTTTTTTGTTCAATCCTGCTTGACCACAAGATATGTTTTGGAGCAAGTTGTCTCATTTGGACAGCAGACATCACTGTATACCAGTCCACTGAGGCAACATGCAAGCCAGCTTGTTAGGGTTCTGTACAAGGAAGGTTGTGGGTTTGAATCTCATAGCTGGCAGGGTAATATCGCCGTTGGGTCTTTGAATACATATACACACACACACACACATCAATGTCTGTCTCTCCCATGGAGAGCATGATGGGATATGTGCACTACCCAATATCCTATAATCTTCCCTAACATCATTTTGGACACTTGCTGCAGAGTGAGAATTTTTGTAAAGTTTTTCGGCTATGATGTGGCACCAAGGCAGGAATGTAACTAACAGCAAACAAAGGCTTTGAGGTTCCAGAAAGAACTCCAACACCACCCCAGGGTCCAACACACACGCCCTGACCACTGAACTAAACCCATCAAACAATTCCCACAAATTGGCCTCATTTCACCTCCATGCCTCACAGTGATGAAGAGGGAGATAAAAGGATGGGATTGCATTAGTTTGACTTAATTACAAGGAGGCATATTTAAGTCGGTGTGGTTAATCATTCCCTCTGGCTATGTAAAATATCCAAGTCTTTGTCAGACTCTTTAAATAATGATTTACGGGAAACGTTCTTACCAAAATCTCAAAAAAAAAATTAAAAATCCACTTAAAGACTGCCAAACATATTCAAAAATGGAAACATGTTACGATAATAAAAACACTTTAATTTAATAATAGAGACTCGAAGAAGGTTTAGGTATCCGTTAAAGTACATTGCAATACTAACAAAACACCACAAGGGGGTGCTTTATTTACAAACTGTTTGTGTCTCTTCAGACTTTCCCCCTCATTTTCCCCAAAACGGCCAATTAATTCCATCACAGGACTCCCCCCTCAACATGACGCTCATGCCAGGTGAAAGGGGGGGGGGGGCAGCACGCACCTCCTCTGCTTTTTGTCACTCCCCGGGTGTTAGCGAGTGACACATCACACTGAGAGGGGAGTGCCAGTCACTAGATTCCACCCATGGGTCTGCAGGTAACAGCTGACAGCAGATACCTCAGCGGAGAGGTGAGGATGTAGAGAAAAGCCGACCGTTGGGACATGAGCTGGTGTTTCCCCACCACCGACGGTTCACACAATACTGCATGGATTGAACCCAGCACCTACACTGAAGGGCACACTCCCAAAAAAGAGTGTAAGATCTGTAGTGTCTTATATTGGCATGATGTCTTGGAGTGTCTTCATATTGAGAAACACCACTGCAGTCCAGATATGCCACAAATAGGGGGCGCCATTCTGGTGTCAACCAGCCATGCTAGCAAGTGATAATAGGACATGATGAAGCCTCAATCAGCTGCTCCAAAGCACGACAGACACTAGGGGGCAGAATTTGGAGGTGGCGCACAGTCTTTTCTGGCCCGCCTCTCTGCGTGCCGCTAATGGGAAATGAAAAGGTTTTTGTAGCCGCGGGTGGGCCGCAGCAGATAATCGTCCTTCTCCCAGCACGCCACAGGGCTTCATTACTGTGCCGACGTGGTTTGTTTCATGTGGTTTGTGGCCACCCAGAATCATATCCACAGACTTGCCATCACCTGCGCTTCTCTCATCTGACCACAGGGGGCGAGCAAACAGCACATCCACAAAAACCACGCGAACCACACTTCAGCTTCTGCATCACTTGAGCGGCACGATCCCATTGCGGCCAGCATTCCCCGAAATCAAGGTCACTGGGGATCCTACAAGGACACCTTGCCGTAAACGCATCTTTAATAATCAATTATCATGCTGTAAGTCTTTATCATATCAAGTGAGGATCTTCAGCCAGAAAAGCAGCAGCAACAGATAACAACTAGGGTAGTGTTTCCCAGTCTGGCCCTTGGGGACCCGCAGACAGTCCACGTTTTTGCAAAAATGTGGACTGGATTGGGAAACACTGTCCTATCATGGAGCTGAGCGCAGTCTCGCAGGCCAATGCTAAAAGGATGGGGGGGGGCGTGGGGGCTAAGACCAAGCAAAGCTTTATCTTCTGCATCTTCTCCCATGGCTTTATTTTCAAACATGCCGAGGGCCCGCAGTGGGGGAGAGGGAACTCCTCCCCAAACAAATGAGCTTTTGTGAGGCACAGCAGAGACGCCGAGGCCTGGGCCGGCCACAGGGGGCCAGGCTGCTTAATAAAGCTCAGTGCAGAGGCGGAGGACGACGGCCTGTCAGGCACGGCGGAAATCGCCTTTCCACCCGGGGGTAGGATGACAGAAATGGGGTGGGGGGGGGACAACAAAAATGCCTCCAAGCGCCAGACCAGCAGGAGCCAGAGAAAAGGGACCGTCACTCTAGAGCTCCCTAGAACTTGGAGGACCATCATCATCATCACCATCGTCATCGCCTCTAATGGGGCAAAATTACGGAGTGACACTGAACGAAAAACACAGCGTGAAACACGTAGCCTTTCAAATTCAGCAAGACCACGCCCATCAGCTAGCGGACACTTTCACATTAAGAGGACGCTGGCTGCGCCTGCCGTTCCACCATGTTGCAGAGATGCATTATGGGTACAGGCTCTCCAGCACCGGGCCTGAAATGTGGCACTGACTGGCGGAGAATTAGAGCCCATCTATATCTATGTGCATACATATGCCCCCACCCCACACCCAAAGCTCTCCTACCTGCCCTCCGTGCCTCGAAGCAGGCCAGGCCCATCTCGTCCTTCAGCTCCTCATTCTCTGCGGCGATGGCTTCACCCACAGTGACGAAGCGACCCACGGCCACACCGACAGCCTGGCCCACCCTCTGCACAGCCCTGAGGGTCTTCTCGGTCTTCTTGGGCTTGTCCTTGTGATTGATCAGGGTGGTAATCTGAAAGACACAAAGCCTTCGCTGAGTCCATAGCGTGTCACGTGTGTCAAAAAGCAGAGGGCCAGACTGCCCATCATCAACCGTTAAATGGAGGCTGAGGCAGTGCCATGCTCGCCATCTATTAGCGTTAGCGCTACCACTCGACCCTTAAAGCTAGATGCCACTGTAAAGGCATCAAATCTATGGGCGTTACGTCACTACAGCGGTTACCCAAAAACATCACCCACTGGAGGAAACAAAAAGAATGGAATCCCGTAGCACTGGCTGGCTGAGCAATTTTGGGCAGAACAGAAAGACAGCCACACCAGCAGGTGGCGCCCTTACGCGGCTCCACCAGCTGGCACAAAGACTGCGGCAGACTGCCAGCTGGGGTAGCAGCAACGATGAAATGGTAAGCCCTTGGTTTGTACAAAGACTGAGAGTGTAATCCTTGCTCTTATTATCCCCAACACTGAGCAGCAAATCTTGTGGGAAAACCCGCTACAGGAGCCAAGACATGAAAACCGAACCAGGAGCATTAAGTGAGACATGCTAATTAATCTTAAAGCAAGAGAAGAGAAGTAATTCCTCCTCAGGCTGAACCACGTCTACATTAATGACGCCCATCAATTAGGCTAAACATTTGCTAATAACATTTGATGAGCACAGATTCTGACACTAAAAAGGGTTAACAGGCTGAGTGAAACAGATCCGCATACTAAAACTATCAAGGATTGATTTTTCCACACCATTTGTGGCGTGGCCCAGAAGTTCATTTCACCCGCGCTCACGGTACTTTCGGCAGAACAGATATAATTGTCCGGACCACTGGCACAGCTTGATAAGCCATTCGGACTCAAAATAGTTCATCAGAACTGGAAAGACACCAACTCCAACATTGTTGGCGGACGACCCATCCGTAACACTGCCTCTCTGCCCAGTTAACTCAGAGCCGTGGACACGGCGATTTGTGCCTGCCTGTCGAAATGTCAACCCAGTTAAAAATGCATGGCGATCAAGTCCAGGAGGACCAGAAGGTGTTATATTAGGATTTCACATGAATAACCTCCAGAGACAGACAAAACAATGATAACTTCACTCCCCAGAAAACTAGAAAACAGTTATCAAGGCTCTAGCCAACCCAATCGATTCCCAACCGTAACCACACCCACAGTGGTGAGCAGGAGACAGCATCCCCTACTGGTCTACAAGTGCTCTTATTATGCCAGGTAGCAAGGTCTAAAAGGAAGCAGACAGGCATGGCCTGATGATGTGTGATGGCCGCAGTGAGAAAGCACACTTTAGCCAGAAGAGAGGGCACAAACGTTCAGGTGGTCCCGTTAAGAAAAGATTGAGGTCATCAATAATTCAGCATCTCAATTACGATAAATACGTCCTAATAGGACCGGCGCCTCCAGGGGTCAAACAGCAGGTGCTTCTGAAACAGGACAGCGGGGGATGCACGCCTAAGAAGCGACACTGGTGCCTAGCGCGGTGGGGATCGGCCGCTTAACGAGGCGCTAAAGGCCAGAGGCGAGCGGCTCGCGGACGAGTTGCCTAAAGATAGGAAAGATATCAGGAAAGATATCAGACCCACAATGCGCGGGCAGGGATGGGGGCCTTCAAACACAAACATGTCCACCGCATTGGACAGCAAACGTCCCTGGAACCCAACAGCAATGGGACATTGGTGCAGGTGTGACAGGATTAGATAGCTGGTGGTGATGATACCTATAAAATCAGAAGGAGCTGGTGAGTGAGAGGTAAAGGGGCTGGGGGCTGTTTTCCTGTCAGTCTGCCGGCCTGACCCGAGGGGCTGGGACTCTTTCCACTTAACCTTAACCCTACTAGATGGGCAGCCATTTCCAGCCAGTGCTTCCCTGGTTCCATGGCTTGGGAGTCAAACCACACCTCTGTTGCCCATGGGTCTTCCCGGGTGCACTGCACACCATCACAGGCGCCAAAACAGCATGTCTGGAATTAGGGCCCCAGTCTGGGTACGCCCTTCACTGGGCCAGAGGCCTCATTAGGCCACAATCCAAGGAAATTATAATGGTAAACAGTGACACAGGAATGTAGCCACTGTTTATAGATGCGGATCTGGGCACATCCACAGGCCATAGGAGGTTTCTCCCCCTGCCCCTCCCTCAAAGGAGAGAGACAGACAGGGAGAGAGAGGGAGCAAGAAAAAGAGAGAGAGAGGGAGAGAGAACCGGACGTAGCACCGGTCCATGGCCATCTGGAGCAAGGGTCTCTTTATCCTTCTCCTGGGAGACTGACACTCAGAGCAGACACTGTGTCAGATGCGAACTGAAAGCAGAGAGGAAGCTCAGAGCCTGCTTCCTGGCAGAGAGGATTATGGGGCCTGATGCTCCGTCTGATCCCAGCAAGTCGCTGGCCCAAAAAATTGGGGGAAACTAACGGGGATCCCACAGATCAGGCACGAAGAGGAGGGAGAGATCGTATGTGACCGCGAACCTGTACTGGATTTGAACGGTTGGGCTACGAGAAACCTCAGTTTCTGCTGACATGCCAAAGTTTTATCACAACGTCGAACTTTTCCCTGATGACAAATTTTTGTGACAACAAATTTTATGTGATTATCTTCAGAAATTCACAAGAGTCCGCACAAGTCAGACACACAAAAAGATAACAAAGAGAAACATCGGCTGGAAAAACCGAATCTCACACCATTTCCCCCCCCCAATTAAACTCAATTAAACATCAAAGAGCCACAACCCCACAGCTGGTCTCGTCAAAGTCACAATCAAAACCAGAACATGCCCAAAGCAAATCAATTACAAAACCACAAGACAAGGCCCTTTATTATGGTGGGTGATTATTAAATCTATATCTTAAAGACCACTACAACAATACAGACACTACATAATCGCGAATGTTTTTTGATACCCAAGCTGCTTATTTTTCCAGGAGCGAGCAATTTCAGGTGAGTCAAACTGTCTCATCGCCACCCAGAGCATCCTGACAAAATCCATTCAGTCAATCCCGCCATAGCAATTAGAGGTCTGTCGAAGAAAGGAGCAAAAACCAGAGCGGCAGTGTGGATCTCGTTTTGTGCCTGTAGTTACGTTTCTGACATATATATCTACTCTAAAGTACAAGAGAAAACATTTTAAAAGAAGTTTCTGGGACCTCTGAATCGAATTACAAAATTTGGAGAATTAAGAAGAGGCATCATGGTGGTCTCGCCTGTGCCATGAATGACAGTCTGACCCCCCCCCCGAAGACATGCAGTTTGGATGGGGGCTCATGGACTGAGGGATGGAGTGGCTACTACAGAAAGTCAAAATGGCAGAAAACCTGTTGGCCGTCACCTTCATTTTCATTTTGTCTTTAAAAAAAGGGGGGGGGGGGGTGCGATACGGGAACTGACCCCCACCAACGTGCGCGCCAATGAGACAAATTGATCAGTGTTCTATTCGAATCTGACGTTCTTTCCAAGGATGCACTCTTCTGAATCAGCAAAGAGCTTCCATAAATCAACGGTGCTGATTACCTGGCCTCAGGTGACTTACCTAAATATCTATCATTTATCAGGTTTCTCTCGTAAAAACGATCCAAAAGGACACAGACTCCTCCACCCCTCCTAAAAGAAGTCCTTTCTGTTTACAGCCTGTAACACCAGACGCTGCCCAAAGGCCCCGTTAATGCTGGCCGACGTACAGATGGCATCCGCCACGAGAACGGGGCCACCGCGGCTGGGACTTAGATGGAAATGAGCAGTGGAGCGGAGACACGGGCTGACATCACCGCATACTCAACCACGGGAGGAGAGCGGAGACAACAGAAAGGAAGACAAACAGGGTAAACAAATGGATGCGTGAGAATTAAGGGGGAGTGGGGCTTACCTCAAATATAAACGAACAGGGCTCAGAACACAAAGCCCCTCAGGGTGTGGGCGCTGCTGGGAGTTAGCATCCGCATTTTCAAACAGACTAAACGTGCGACCTTTTCAAACAGACCGCTGACAAGTGCAGCAGACATGAATGACCTAACAGGGGTCAGAGGTCACGTGCGAGTCATAACCCCTCCGCAGATCCCCTGGCACCGTCAGGCATCGGAGCCGTCAGGCATACACAGAGGACGACAGGTTCCTGGCCTTTGGCCTGTAAGGCGTCTGAAACAGGAAACACCTTCTCTGGAGGACCTGGAGTGCATGTCCAGTCTACTGACCAACAGCAACCCTGGCTACAATGAAGTATAGATATATTATTTCATGTTAATATCAGCACTGGACAGGAAGAGCATGTGATCAGAAGCGGTAAGGAGACACTGTGGGGGTGGGAAGGAAGGCTGATGGATAAAACAACTGGCATGAAGAATGCTGCCACTTCTGGAAGAAAGTTCCGGAAAGTTTGCCCTTTTAGAACGAGTATGTACTGACATGTACCGTCTGTTTTTTTTTGCTGTTGTTTTTTTCTAGTCATCTCCCAATTCATTCCAAAGAGACAGAGCCTATTTCCGGGCTGGCAGCCAGCTTCCAGAGCGGGAGATGGGATCTGAGGGCGCCGAGAGAGAAGGCCAACACACGGCTCGCCTTCGGGGGGGGGGGTCGTCATAGGCCCGTGATCCCTGCCCAGAGCGAGTGGGATAGAGTTGTGCCCCTCTCCCAACATGTCACCAGGATCGGGACAATCACACCCACACTTGAGTCTGACACCTCTCTGAGAGGAGCCGGGAGGGATTATAGGTGCGTTTGGGAAAAGCTGCCGGTGAGCCGCCTCTCTGGCAAACGGTAGCTGAGAAATCCATGCCAGAACAGTGCAAGGTCCTCTCTGCACCCCAGCATGGCTGGTGGGAGACCATGCCCTCTCCAGACCATGTTCACATGCATTTATACAGCAGATGTTTTCATCCAAAGCGATGTACACATGAGAAAGCAAGGTCAGGTTAAGAGCCTTGCTCAAGGGCCCAATGGTGAAATTAGTCCAATGACCCTGGGATTCAAACCAGCAACCAACTGGTCACAAGCATAGCATCCTAACCACACAACACCCTCTCCAGCGTGATTCTGTCCAGTTACAAAGCTGCCCTTCAATAAATTAAAATTAATAAACGCATTGTGAGTTCCTAGCAGAGCGGGCACGCATAAATCTAATTAACTGTGCGGGTGGTTAGTTAATGGGCAGTTACCGTAGACGGGTAAAGAGCCTCCGGTGAACATATCACAGTCATTTTTATGGAGAGTAGTTAATATATAAATAGTGAACATGTAGTGAACATGTAGTGAACAGGGGAAGGACAACGTTACAGCTGAGGCGTCTGCGGTAGGCCCACACACCATGCCCTACATCTCAGGCCTGATACCCGACCCGAGTTCCTGCCCCCGTTCCCAAACGGGGCCCAAACGACCTTCCCCTGTTCTCACTTGCTGTAGAACTTGTTCCCAGGGAAAGCTCTGCCACACGTCTCGTCTCCCAACGTCAGCAGGCTTCGATCTTCGGGGGGGGGTCGTCACTGATGTTCCTGCCAGTTATTCGGGGGTCTTTGAGGGATCGTTCATTTGTCCACTTATAATTAAAGTGAGATTACAGACACAGACAGAAGGACGCAAATGTAGGGTTCTTCAGAGACAGAGGTTGGGGCCCCAGCACCAATGGGCCTGGCTGAGAGCCAGCGGGCCCAGGTATGTGGGAGATAAGCCCTGACGGATGGGTGTCCGTTTACCTCTCGGTGAGCGTGTTAGTGAAAGGAGGGTACTCTCAATATCAGCATGATAAAGGCACTCCCTCTCACTCCTGCACAGCCTCCATCACACCGGCCTTAGTGCGAGACTCACACTCGAGTACCTGTTCATGAATTTGGGGGAGCGGAGCTGCCGGTTTTTACCCGCCCCCCACCTGAAGAACTTTTCCGAACCAGCTATGAATATTTTACAATATGAGCTGCGGAGATACTGATCTTGGCTTTTTCATGCTGCTTTGGGGCTCTGAAATTAACATGGTGAAAATGTCATCACACTGCAGGATTCCTGTCAATGGTGCCCCCAGTACACCCAGCATGGGGTGGTGACCTTCCCCACCAAGTGGGTGGAGTCTCGACTGCCCCTCCGGGTCTATCCAACAAATGGGCCGGTTTTGCTCTTTCCCGATTCGTCACACCTCTGGGGTGCAACAAAACTGCTACTCGGAAGGTGCCAGCGTGTCTAATCACACAACCCGTTCAGCAAAACAGCTGGAGGCTACGCGAAGCAGTGCAGTGTCTGGGGAAACCAGCATTGCGCTCTGCCGGGGATCGGTACGGCTGCATTTAAAGGCGCTCTGTGATTGGATGCGCCATGTGACCTCTGCACACTCATCTGAGTGGTGACTGAGAGCAGTGTGGACTCTCACCCAGCTGCAACGATAACACTCCACGACGGTAGGAGCGCAGCACTGCGGCCTCACACCACAAGGTTGTGGGTGCGAATCCTACCCTTGGCTCAGAAAGAGTAAATTGTAAAAGTAAACTGCTGTCAATGAATTAGTACGTGTAGTGTCATGGACTTGTATCCTGTCCAGAGTGTCCCCTGCCATATCCAATGCTTACTGGGACAGACCTATACTGGAATCGTGGCTGGAAGATGAAAGGATAGATAAAGGACTAAAGTACTGGTGGTTCTGGTTGGTAACTGTAAGGAGGCTCTATGCATCATGCTGTGCTTTGATCCACTGTCACTGGGTTATGCGCGGGGTCCTTACGAGAGTCAAACACGCGTCGGGTGCAGCCGTGACCACACAGCCGTGAGGCCAGTGCTCACACCCTGACACGCTGCCTGGGCACCGAAAACATCCTACACAAAGCAGCAATCTGCTGCCTCCTAGATCACCAAGGATGCTTTCATCAACCTGTGACTGCTTTATTTCACCATTAGAAATATAAAGTGACCGACCTTGTGCATATTTCCTTTGCTATCAAAAGGGATAGCATCATGAATAACTTTCCATTCCGGTCATTGAGAAAAGGCAGAATGGATGTGGGTGACAGGGAACATCGGCAAAGCCGTCAAAGAAAACGAGAAGCGCTCCCACTTCAAGCGCGCATCCCCATCCCACGGATTAATCAGAAGGTCAGCCAGAAGCGACGCGAGATGTTAACACCTCCGAATAATAGGCAGAGACACAAAACAAGCAGCAGAAAAAGTCCTCCAGCGCTTCGGAGTCAACGCTGAAATAAAAGTATCGATTTTCATTACAGAAGAAATACTGTGCAGAAGATGCAAACATAATTAAAGATGGAATAAAGAGCGTTAATCTGACTTGAAGAAACTGGGAGCCGCTTTCAGGCTGGCCACTGCCTAAGTTATGTGCTGTTCAATGCAATGGGAAAGTCTGGTACCCCAACTTCTCCTGAGGCTCTGGTGCGGAAATGGACCCCCAAATCACATCTCAGAATGGTTGTCACTGACCAAGGAGAGATGTGCAGGTTAATTTGCCCCTTAAGGTTGGAAGAAACTGTAGGGAATTGATCATGCCCCCCCCCAACCTCACCTCCCTTCACCTCGCCAGCCTATCAGATCCATCTCAGACCAAACAATGTATTACACAGCACCATGATGGGCTGTTCCCAGGAGCGATGCTCACGCGGTCCGCCTGGGGAAAGGACGAGAGCACGCGTGCTTTCACAGCTAAATCGAGCAGCCCTCTAAACCCAAATGCTCGAGCAAGACTAAAATTACAGTCCTGCCATTTTCTTTACACATGCTGGTGTAAAAAAAACCTACGACGCTGCCAGTCATATAAAACTATACCACATATAATTACGTACAGCACATCACCGTTAATGATGACTACGTTACTGGTCTATTCATTTACTATACTGTACTTTTCCTCGTTATGTTAGAGTGTACCCTTTCTACGTAAATGTACTGTGAAACAGCAGGCTATACCATCTAAGTTTTGTGTAAGTACACTCTATAATGTTTGCACAATGACAAAATTGCCTGACGAGGTATTTCTCAGAACGTATCCCTGTCATTAAGGGACACAGGACCGTATGTGCCTATTTAAGACACTTACAGTGTCCCCGACCCAAAAAAAAAACGAGAAAGAACATTTAGTTTTGTTTTCCCAAACATTTTGAAATAGAAGGGTACAAGCCAACTACTGGAAAGGAATACTTGCACACAAATATACTCAATAGTATTAAGGCACAAAAGCTATTTGCAGGAGAACCTTTGCAGCTTGGGTCCAGAACAATGTCCGGTATTTCACCGCCGGAGTGAACTCAATGGGTCAGCAGCCATGTTGTAACTGTATTTACTGATCTTAGTTCCCATAATGCAACATTTCCGCCCTTCTGGAAGGGGTCCCTTTCAGCATAAAAGCGCTCCACATAAGAACCATCACAAGTTAGCTGTTTGGGCAAAATGGGTCATCCATATGTAATGAAAGCCACACTTTCTGGATCCTCGCCCAGCATCTGAAGGAGCGAGTGCAGACACACATACATACACACACACACAATGCTATTATCTGCCTTTATCAGGCCTGTCCGCATGCGGTTGCCATGGTATTCGAGCTGTGCTCTACAAAACACAGAGGGCCGACGTCTAAGAGGGTTCACCTGCAACACTGGGAACACTCTACAGAACCTGAAACGTGACAATAATAAAACTCAGATAACAATTTAACACACCGATAAGGAAGAGCCCATGGAATGTGTGCAAGCAGCTTTTGTCAAACAAGGGCTGAATGTCGTCATCTTCAAAGAAGAAAGATGCAGTGAGGTTCAAGGGGCCAACGTGGTTTTTGTTGTTAGCGGCCTTCGTGCGGCACTAAGCGGCGACTAAACTCGCTGCTCGTTGCCAAGGACAGGCGGCATCTTACCCACGAGGCAGAGCATCACGGAATAAAAAGGAACAAGATTTTCCCCGAGAGCTCTGAAGTCTTCCGGTACAGCAGAAAAATACAGAGAGACTGCAAGACAAAATGGCAGTAAGCCAGCCCAAAAGAGTCAATGTGTAAAACGGAAAAGAGACAGATCAGCGTCACGGCAGCAGACTCAGGTCGATCTAGAGTGGGGGTACTGAAATGGTGAACTTCTGGACCAAAACACAGTGCAATCCAGACTGCAATATCCATCTCTGTCCCAGGCAACGTAATCGACCAAGACTCCGCCCCGCAGAGCTTGGCTTTGTGCGGCCGATGAAATTTGGACCTCAGGAAAAAATTAATGGAGCACCCCTGTTCTAGAGCAAGGGACGCAGCTTCCAGGATGCTAAACAGTGATCACTGTTGATTAGTGAGCATACAGCCCTCCGTCACCCAGGTTATGGGGTCTGTGAATACCCCTCACCAACAGAGATTGGCAGGGAGGCTGAACACGCTTCTCCAGCAGCATGTTAGCAATTACAAGGCCCACATCCTAAACTGGAATCACAATGTTCTCATTTGATCTACAGTTTTCCACATGTTGGATCCAGTATTTCCATAATTGGGGGGAGGGAAATTAAAGATGTTCTGAATAAAAAACGTAATTACAGTGATAAGAAAAAAAGATAATTTTTCTGTTCACTGCAGTGAATCGCAGAGCTTAAACGATATCCAGTTTTTAAATGGTTCTCAACGGTCCATCGCAGCTAAAAGAGGCGGTGGG
>JAODKC010000049.1:9085546-9095988 GCA_026777985.1 Mormyrops attenuatus | reverse complement strand
TTTTTTTTGTTTTTTTCCCCTCAATTTTCTCCTCCCCCCCACCCCCCCCCCCGCGGGGGGGGGGGGGGGGGCGGTGCCGGCCCCCCCGGCCCGGCGCTTTGCGGGGGTCCCCCCCCCCCCCCCCGCCCCTCCCCTCCCCTCCTCAAGCCCCTCAGACAGACATCAGGGTGGATCTGCTTCTTTCCTCTCCGTTTCCCTCTGTTTTTCTCTGTCCTTGCGTCTGCCGCGTGGAAATCTCTTTCAGCCAGGCTGCCTTTCCTATTCCCCCATCGCCTGCCTAACCAGGTGAGACCAGCTAATCGCGGCCAGGCCAAATGGATCTGCCAGCCCCGAAATTGAGCGGCTGTCCCATATCGGCAGGCGTCCACCTACTCCCCCCTCCTTCTCTCAGCCAGAGTCTCTCTTTATTAAGGCTACCTGATCTGGGGAATACAAATGTGGGAGGGGAGACAGGTGTGGCCGCCTCATTGGTAACGGAGCCCAAGGCCCGCCTCCGGGGGGGGCGGGGCTTATTGAGATGCTGCATTCCCCCAGTGACACGTTGCATCCCCGCAGAGCCCACGTTCGCCCTCTGCGCCCACACGAGTAAGAACACGTCGGTACATGCCCGCATCATCTGGTCATGTGACTGGAGCCCAGACAGCAAGTTCTTCGTCACGTCAAGCCGGGATAAGAAGGTAACAGCCGACGGGCCCAGATCCACTCACCCTAGGGGGCATCTCTGTGGTGACAGTGCATGGAAAACACCTTTCCAGGAGTTTCATTAATCATCATTCCGTGATTTTGAAAGCAGTTTATTGGGTTGCTTGCAGGCGTCCCCCTCCAGAAGATATCAGTAGCCAAATAGAGTCATAAATGTTTTGATTGGATAAGCCTATTTTTTCTGTTGAGGCTTCTGATTGGTGAGTTTGGGAGCTTGTGAGCGGGTTATCTGACCCCTATCCAACCCCGTAGGTCATCATCTGGGGTGACTGCAGCCGTCTGCATGACACTGGGGAAATCAGGCCCGCCACCCTCACTCCCTGCTCCTCCATCCTGGATGTCGGCGACTCCTGCACGGCCGTCAGTTTCTGCCCCGTCTCCTGTCACAACAGCAGGTTGGCTATCGGCGTGCGACTCCGCCCCTTTAGGTCACGCACCCACCCCCCTTGTCTTGCTCCGTGAGCGCGGCAGCTCCACGCGGCCTTTCCCTGAGCACCGATTTTCCCGTTAAAAAATTAATTGGTGCGCTACGACGCGCGTTAAATCCGTCGATCGATTTCTGACCACTTCACTTTAACTGAGGTCGGCCCAGAGCGCGGAGCTAGTAAACAGTTAAACCTGATGCGTTTATCGGCTGGAGTATTTCTGCTAAAATGAAATAACCCTTTTCAATTTCCCCGGACCTGCATGCTGTGTGTTAGAAGGACTCGACACCATTACGTTTGATATATCTGTAGTGTGTGGCACTAATAGACTGACTTTCTGTTAAGTCTACATTTGTTGCAAGCAAAGGCGGGTCTGTCCTTCAGCGCCGGTTCCTTCCTTCTTGGCTTTCTTTTTATGGCCACCCTCTTATGTTTGTCTTCCCCCAGTTACCTCCTGGCTGTGGGACTGGAGAGCGGGAGAATCGCACTGTTTGCGTGGATACCCCTGACGGACCCATCTGCTGGAGGAGACTGGACCGCACTTGGAGAGCTGGACAACTCGTATCCTTGGCTCGCTGGATGCAGTGCGGTCACTGTCACTTGAGTCCCCTGTCTACCCTCCATGTGGCCCCCCAGCCTTTCGACACGCCCATTTTACTCCGCCATCTGCACACCTCGATTAGCTAATTAATCGTTTATTGAATAGTGGGGCTCGGTCGGATTTGCTGCTGATGGAAGGGAGAATCTGTGGTCAAGTGGCCGGGGGTCCATGCAGGGGATGCTGGCGGTCATGTGACCTGTACTGCTTTTTGGACAGGCAGAGCATAGACCAGACCAGGGGTCCTCAGCTACCCCTGGCTTCTGGTATGTTATGGGTCGTAACCAACCCTGTCAAACAATCTCTCCCAGATATAGGTTCCGAATCCTGTTCACTGGCAAGATCTCTCTGTCATGGTCATTTACAGGTTCAGCAGGGCTGTCTTTGATCCCAAAAGAAGCCTACTTAAAGCAAGAGGAGCTGGGGAAGTATTGAAACCCCACCCTGGGGCTGCAGAGAGACCACCCCCAGATTTAATGCAGTGTGGCAGTTTTGTTATCTTATCTCCATTTAAACAGGAATAACACTAAATGAAAGTCACACTTCATTATGTGCAACATACTTCATTTAGTAATTATCGATACAAAAAAACTATTAACTAAACATGCTCAGAGCTTAAGTCACTGCTTACAGCTGCTGTACCAAGTTTCTCTGGCTAATTTCTTGAAGAAACATGATTTTTTGGGGTAAAATAGGACAGCGCTACAAGATGAATAGCAAAGAAAAGAAAAATTAGGTCATTTGTTTTCGTGCTTAGAAATTTAGCGCTTTGTACCCTCAAGATTCCGGAGTTTTCTTCCAAAGAACAGAGGCTGTTAAAGAATATATCGTTAGCCGTGTAGCGCGGTGATCTTGACCTGGACGTGCTCGCCGCTTGCGTGGAGCGCTCCCGTAGCGACACCACACTCTGCTGAGCGACGGCTGTGAGCTGGAATTACTCGGCTCACTGGATGCAGTGTTTGGACAAAGGTGCCTCTTAAGTGTCCCACTCCGCATCTACGCCTGTTTGCTGCTGCCTCCGGGAAGTTTGTATAAAGCTTTTCTGTCCCACAGTATGACCCACTTCACTGCCTTATTTGGAAATATAAGGTGCAGACTTTTTGGTAATAATACACACACGCGAACTTAATAATACACACACGCATAGCCTCACCCTTTGGTTTAACAGTAGAAAATGGGTTGAAATGTGTTTAGCAGACCAGTGTTTGCTGTCATTGGCTGATAGTGAGTAGGAGGGGCTAAAGTCTCATTGGTTAACTTGGACCCAGGACCGTGATCTGTTCTAGGGCGAGGTGGGGGCAACCATGTCTGTCCAGATTTTGTACCGTTCCTCCTTAATGCCACACCCCCCAGCCAAAGTCACACCCTGACGGTGAAGAGACTGCGCTGGAGGCCGAGGAGGGGGCGTGCCGGCCGTGAGGACGAGGCTGGGGACAGTGACTGGCTCCAGCTAGCCAGCGCTGGCGCTGACCACGCTGTCAAAATATTCAACGTCAACAGCCTAGCTCTGTAGGGCTCCGCTCTCTGCTGGCAGGGGTCGCAGTCTCATTGGGCCAGATCAAAGAGACCCATCTACGGACATTTTAGAAAATACCAGAATATCCTTGGTTGGGGCTAAACCAGTTTTGTATATTGTTGTGAAGCAGGAAAATAAATCAAAGGTTATGTAAATATGATTGGACCCCTTTTTTCTAGATGCTACAATGCTTACCGGGGCTGGGGGAGAGGCACATGTCTGTAGGACAGTAAAATGGCGCTTGATAGAGGAGAACCCAGCAGATGGGTTAATGAGGACTTCATCACTCTAAATCCCATGCTAAGCTCTTGCATAGTAAGTCAGATTGGGTAAAAATATTGACTAAGTAGTTAAATTACCATGTCAGAAACCTGCTAAGATGTAGCAGAGGGACTGACTTTTGATATCCGGACGTGGCTTGGAAGTGCGTACAGGGAGGCTGGCTTACTGTTGGAAACTCCAGAAGCGGGACCAGCAGGAGCTGCGCTCACACACACCTGCCCAAGGACTGTGGAAAAAATTACCATCCCGGAATAGCCAATCAGCTTTTGAGTTCTGGGATATGGATCCTGGGTGATTAAAGGCCAGCTGACTTAATTAATCATCGTTTGCAGGTGATGGCGCTGAGTGCGAGCCGTGGTAGTGTAGCGTGAGTCACAGGAGATTGAAAATTGAAGTTGTTAGTCTTTGCTAATCCCAGGTGTGTTATGTGTGGTTTAATATGTGAGGGAGGTGGTGAGGCTGTAGCTGGAGTCCTGTCTGCTGCAGCCGCACCGAGGTGTCCCCCGTGAGATCTCGGCACCGATCGCACATTTTCCAGTCCCACTTTTTCGGTTAGGTCACCTTCTAAGGCTGTACCTCTAGGTGGTCGTCTCACACAGACACTGAACATCAAGCTGTCAGCCAAGACGGTTTGATATTGGTCCGGAGTGTCGCTGGTGTCCTGCCCCCTGTAGGGAGTGGTATCGCAGCTTGCTGCTTACCTCCTTCCTGTTCGGCTGTTAGGAGACACACCTCTGCTCCCAGAACAGCCATAGCAGGGAAGTTCTTTGTGCTCATGACTGGCTGACTCATGACATTTAAGCATGAGCCTGGAAGCCCTGGCAGATAATGGAGCCCAAGGTGACATTTTATCAGGGGGCCTAGAATTCCTATCTACACCCCCGCTTTTAAGGTTAAGATCCCCCAGATTTGCTCATCTTTTCTCACTGCCCCTCCCAGTCATGCTCATTATCATTCGTTGTCAGAAGGTCATAAGAAGGGCGACTTCCACGCTGGTCCGTGTCCCCTGTGTGTCATTAAAATGTTGTGCCACACTGAAACGTTGTTTATCGAATGACGATCGGAGCGTTACTGCAGTGGCCATAACACATTCCCTTAAATTGGTCTGGTTGCAGAGAGAAGCTCTGAGTTCAGCTGTTTTGCAGGGTGTCAGTGGAGACACTTATTACCCCCCGTGGAAATGAGAATGGAAATCGATGCCGTCTTCTGGCTCCATGTGGTCACAGCTGAGAGCATCACGGACGCCATTAGGTTCCTCCTCTGGTAGCTGCCGTGTCTTTCAGGTCTTTCGGGCTACGCTGTGGTATATAAATGTCATCTTGACTGAAAGGGGTGCTGGATTGATTTTATACATCATCTGGTTATGAGATGCCCGGTGTCGGACAGGTGTTAGACCTGTAAAGGCACTCCGTGGGGGCTAATCCTGCGCACAAGGGGCCTCTCAAGACTTAGTGGTCCATTAAATAAGCCGGGAGCCTTGGTAAGAACTGAAAACTTGGTGAAATGTACACAGGCATTTCCTGGGCATTGATGCCTGACTCCAGCATCTGATAGGTCAGATTGCTGCAAGAGTTACATCACTGCGGGTCACCTGACTCCTGGCTGTACATGTCTTCCTGACACTCATTCAGACCATCTAACGCTGACATCATAAACATTTCAACATGACCAAAGCTTTGGCCTACGGGGCTTACATAGCATCATCCGACGTGTTTTTTTTCTTCTGCTGGTGGCTTTCCATGTTTCTCAGAGACCGTCATCATACCATCTAAAGCAGTGAGCTGGTTACAGCTTAAATTTAGGGAATCCGGCACTGACTGAAATACCCTCATGTTTTATTAATGATATTTGTCTGAAATTTTGTTAAACATCTGAAAGATTTAGAGTTCAGTGAGTTAAATAGCCCATGTTCAGATGGTTGTGGGCTCAGATCCACTGGCCGCAAAATGATCCTATCACTGCTTGGTTCTTGAGCATGGTCCTGGCCCAAAAGGTCAGGCTGACCCTGCATGCCCTCCCCAGATCACACCCTCAGCTGCATATGCAAGCGTAAAACGCAAAAACCAAAGATTTCCCGCGTACTTATTCAAGTGCAAAACAAAGCGTTTTATTTTATAATAAGTAAACTCCACCCCACATGTTCATTATTCAAGGGAAATTGTTTAAATGTTAAAACTGCACCAGCAGTAGCAGCACTCATGAACATAGTGGGATACACAGAACATGTTTACAGATGTCTTTTAAGGGTCTATAGTTTCAAGTCCTTGTCACCTGTAGAGAATTCCTTTCATATTTACAACAAAGCTAGATGATATGAAAGTGCACAGAAAATCCAGAGTCTGATCATGACCAAACCACTGCTTTTGTACTGTCTTCTATTCTTATGGAAATATTGCCTATAAAATGTGGCATTCAGTGATGTACGTCAAGCTCAAATCCCATGACAGCAGCCAAGACACCAAGCGTGTTTGCGTATCCGGGGTGAGAAGTTCACTAAACATCCGTCTCACATCTAATGAAGCTTAACGTTTCTTAACCTTTCGGTTTGCCTTGATACTGGCTTCTGAGGATGGATGGTGCAGACCAAATAAATATTGAAGTAAACATTTTTCATTTCCACTTTATTTAAACATGATGTGTAAAGTAATGCCAGTCCATTACATTGAGACACGTAAATTAGCGCACTGAGCTAAAATAGACCTTAATGAATGCTGGGATGATGGAGTGACTGTGTAGTATTCATATTATACAACTCTTTATCACTATCTACTATACAATACATAGATACAGATACTGTATATTAGAATGAGTTGCAAATCTCCCCTTAATCCTTAGGAGGCATGATGTTGGGTGTCAATAAACATGGACGATGATTAATGTCGGAGATGGACGTAAGGTCCGGTGAAGTGACGCGTGTCCAAAATTAAAAATGGCCGGCTATTGCACAACATAAGTGAGAAGCAGTTTTGGAGGTACTATGAGCCCTTGATCTACCACAAAGTCCAATGCTCCAGATTCTTTATCCCTTTAAAAAAAAAAAAGAGTGTGGGGGGGAGGACAAAACACAAAATTAAGTTACAGAAGACTGGAAAAATCATAGTCCTTTGAAAAAGTACAGTTTTTGGCATCAGAAACATTTATGGGCGTCCTCTTGTGCATCCTAGATGTGTAGGATGACATCAAGCATGATTCCTAGCCAGCGTAATTCATCGCTTGCGTGATTTATGCGTTGCGTGGCATTGAGTCTGTGCTACTGGTGTACACACCTCATGGGCAAGAGTGCTGGAGCGATTCGGACGATGGATCCGAACTTCGGCTTGGAGGATCACTGATTCGCTGGGGCTGTTATGGGATAAACTCGGGGTTGAACGGCTGAGCCAAATGGCTCCATAACGGTGGTTCGCGGCTCGGTGTGAAAGACCGTTGGAAATCGGCAAAAACAGAGGTAACTTTATACGAATTAAACGTCGTTTTTTTATTATTATTATTTCATGCCATCTCGAGGAAGCCAAATACCAAAGATTCCATACAATCGACACCATCAGAGTATCATCAGCAAATGTACACAATCACAAATGTTATATAGAAAATGTGTCTGAGGGAACAACAAACGGCCGCGTGGCACTTCGTTACAAGTGTCCGTGCATTTCTGGTCGGTAGAGAGAGGAACCCTTGGCTTGGTAGAGGTCTGTGTTGTGCTGCATTATAAATGTTCTTTTGTCCTCTGTCCATGGTGGGGGGGTAGGGGCGACTGTCAGAGGCTTGTCCGCGCCATGCAGCTGTGGCCTGCATGGTGCAGCTGTTCCATCCTCACCTCTTCGTTGTCGTCGTCCTCCTCCTTCTCCTCCAGCATCCCTCCTCAATCTGCCTGGTTTGCAGCAGAGGTGGACCGGTCAGACCTGCACAGATGTGTCCCCACGGTAACCCGGACTGCTTCTGCGTCAAGCTCCGAGCCCCAAAAATCCGTTTACAGGTTACCGACAATTTACAGACGTCTTGAAACCGTATAATGTTTTCTCTTTTCTTTCCAGCCAACGTGAGCATATCCTGTGGTCAGTGACTACTGTAAGACAACAGGCACAGCGTTCAACAGAGTTCTTAAACAAAAACCAAGACACCGATAACAAAACTGGTCTATTTCCAAACTAGCTTATTCAGGATGTGTTTTTCGTTTACATTTTGTTCATGTGATACAGGTGACAAAGAAAAAGGCAGGAGCTGTCTCAGGCCTAATCAGCGTGTGCTAATTAATGTGTTAGTCTCAATTTTAGGCCCTGAAAATAATTTCTTAGTGAGAAGCATCTTTCCCCTGTTGCCAAGTGTCATTTGATCCATCATAGCAACGCCTTATTTTGTGTTGTTGACCTCAGTTGGACAAGAACTTTATTAAAGAACGATCATAGCAGAGATTTCCCACTGGAGATTTCGGGCTAATGTCCACATAAATGTGCGATTCCGGTACACCGAGCTGCAGTCGGAATTCAAAGCGGGCATTTTTCTGACCAGCCATAAACAGACTGTCTAAAATTTTTCTATAGAAAAGACTCCTATCAAAACCTTATCAAAGTCACACTGGTATGCACCAAATATAAAAAAAAAATGCAAGTTGTCCGATGATGACGGCCTGACAGGTTCCATTTTGCTCGAGCTTTATGCTCCCTTCTTGGGATATTTCACCTACAGCAAAGCCGTTAGGAACGCATAAAGGTCAGTGGTGTCCAAATCAATCGTGGTCAGGTATGTGCTGCGGGTTTCGGAAACGGACAGCTAGAGATATTGCACATGCACACAGCGGCCTCCTCATAGAAATGTCTGTGATTGGTCTGCCGGCGTGACCGCCGCCCCGTGCCACAGGAGGCTGCTAGGGCATTGGCCGCTCGAGGATGGGGCCCGTTGTTACCCGACTGCCTGGAAGACTGTCTTCAGTCTCGATCTCACTGGCCGCGACGCGCCTCCAGGCGTGTGTTCCGTTTCCGGGACCGCAATGTCCTGACACTCATTAGGGAGGATTCGCCATGAGACTGATTTAAGTGCCATGGCGTCTTGTGTTGTTTTCTCGTTTTTTTTCTTTTTTCTTTTTTAAAGGAACGGTGCAAATTCAGGGGAGTGCAAAACCCCACTTGTGCATATTATTACTGAACATCAGGATATCAGCCTGATCCTGGACTTTGCAGCGATCACACATCTTGTCCATGCCGCTGAGCACACGCGTGTGATGCTGAGGAGCGGCACTCTGATCAAACTTCTTATTTAGTTTGTACGATTTTAAATACGACATGTTTTTGCACCCCTGCCCCACCCCACCCCCCTGCCCCTCTGCCCTAATGATGCTGATTCGCACACCCGAAGCCAGAATGCATGGTTATTTACACGTTTGTTACGGTCGCTCGTACGGCTCCCAGTTCAGGTGTTAAGAACAGCGCCTCCAGTGGCCGAAACGGAACCCAGGCGTCGCAATGGAAAACTCGAGTTTGGCAAAGTGACACGTGGTCTGATATTTGTGGGACATGGGCGACCCCCAGGTTCACATCTCTTTTAGAGTGCCGTGTCCCACTTCTACAGTTTGTTATTTTTTTCGGGGGTGGGGGTTGGGGGCGGGCGGTGTATCCGGACCCCCCATGCTGGGTGGGGATGTGTGTACAGGGAGTGGGGGGTCAGGGTAGGGCACGTGTTTGGTGGTGCGCACTGGGTCCCACACGCAGTCCCGCTTTTCGCTGACTACAATCAGTCCGACTGGAAAATTGAAGGGGCTCGCCTCCGGGTGGCCGCTGCCTGGCGTGGCCTCACAGGCCCGAGACCATGACCCGGTAGGAGGGCGGCATGTGTCTGTGCCGGGGGCTCGAGCCGGGGCTGCCCGTTGGGCTGGCACAGCTGGCGTCCACCCCCCCTATGGAGGGCAAGTAGGCGTGATGGAGGATGGGCAGCTGTAAGGACAGTCGCCTCTGTATGCTGGAAAAAAGAAAGTGCGTGAGACAGGGAGTCATACGACAGTCACATGACTACCATTTCATATTGAAGGCACAGGGACCGAACAGCCCCCATTAGTGTCCGAAACACTGCGCCTCGTGTAAACAGACAAGGGGTGTGTATATTTAAGCCTGTAAAGCTCTCCATCGAGCAATGCTTTCATCTGACCTCAAGGGACTTCCTGGCCCAGTGCTGCCCCCTGAAGGAACATGGCCTGGGAGACTCCAGCGAGATCACGCGCCCCGCCCGGCCCTCCACTGCTAATCCACAAGCGCCAGTGGCCCAGGCGGTCCCGCTGAGCCTGATAGCACGCCCAGCACCACGTGAGCGGTACATTTCAGGCCAATTACATAACCAAATGTCAGTTATGTAAAAAAATAATGACAATAATAATAGTCTTCTCAACTCTTCATCAAAGAAGTTAACAGGGCAGAAATCCGACTGTATTCTCAATTCTCTTTCATTTCATTCTGTGCGGTTTTAATCACTGACAGCATTATTATTATTTTTTTATGTTGATTGACCATTACAGAATCTCATTTAACAATCTTTGCCGTTGGGATACCTGGAAATCTTCAGCCATTTACTGACTAAAGTAAAAATTACAATAACACGAATCGACACAATTATAATAACAATAAAATATGCATGTCTAATAATAAATGATTTGGATGATTAATTTGAATGGTTGTTACCAATGAAATGCTTATTTGTTTACACTTTGCTAGCCTGTTGTGTGTATTACCACCCACCATGTTGTCCGACTTGTGATGGATTGAGCAGTAGACTTTGTTTCGTTTCCTGTCCAAGCAAAGCCGCTGTGCCTCCATTTGCACAAGCCTTCCCAGCATCACTCCCGCCTTTGCAGAGGTGGAAAGTTCAGGTCCAGAAAGTACAAATCCAGACCAAGGTTTTGTTTCAACCAACCAGTTGAGTACTCCGTGACTGTGAC
>JAODKC010000049.1:9033724-9075109 GCA_026777985.1 Mormyrops attenuatus | reverse complement strand
ACTTTACGAGGCTTCTGCGCCTTGCTTATTGTGGGGGGAGGGGGGGCGAGCCAGGGCTTGTGGAGGGCAGGAAATGGAGCTCAATGTCAGAAATGGAGCCTGTGCGGCGCAGTGTGAGGTGCAGGAATGAGCTGGCAGCCGCCTGACAATCGCCCTCCATCACTGGCTCTGGCTCTTTCTTGGGATGCTGAGTTTTTCTTAGAGAACCTGGAAGCTGGTGGTTTTTCAGCAGGGAAATCCCTCCAGTGGGGAGGTGGCCGC
Organism: Mormyrops attenuatus; assembly: GCA_026777985.1. Lineage (NCBI taxonomy): Eukaryota > Metazoa > Chordata > Actinopteri > Osteoglossiformes > Mormyridae > Mormyrops > Mormyrops attenuatus. The sequence goes on along the minus strand of JAODKC010000049.1, from coordinate 9,074,848 downwards.
CGGTGGAAAGTGTGATGTGGGACGATGCCCCACCCACAGTGATGGCGCCAACATGGCGGGAGTGATCGGAGGCCTGTTCCTGCTCTCCCCAGTCCTCTCAGACCATCCTCTGAAACTCTTCCTGTCATCCATCCCATTCTCAGAGGCCCTGTCTCCCTGCTTCACCTAAACGTAGCACCACTGTGAGGAGCGGCCGGCTGTCACCCAGGAGGGATGCTGGGAAGGATGTGCCTGAGGCGGGGCCACATATGGATCGGTGTGAGATCCTTCACAGTCACCGTGGCCCCCAGCGCAGAGCCCTGAAGCAACGCTGTACTTTACTGTCAAAAGCAAGCGTGGAACCAGCCCTCAGGCAGCAAAATAATATTTCCTTGTTTCATTATGACAGACAGATCCTCAGTGAAATTACCTCATTCCTTCATGTGTATCGAAGACCTTTGACTTCAAAGAGTGGGATCATTTCTCTTTGCACATTTAGAATCAATATTTTTTTTAATTTACAAAATCCCGCAAATCAAAAACCGAACGTGTGGTTATGTTTGTGCTGTAGCTAAACGCCCAAGTATCATGTAAATTTAAAAACCTTTTGAGCTCCCACACTAGGCAGCATGCAGGAAATCGGCGGTGTCACCATCCCTGTAACATTTGCCGTACACATGGTGCCATGGTGATGTTCCCTCAGTCAGGAATAGCAGGCGCCCTCTTCAGGAGCTAATGAGAATAGCGCCTATTTGTGCGCAAGCTTTGGTTTTGTCATACGTACATCTCAGCTGCACTTTTGGAGGCGGATGCCGGGCACCTGCTGGAGCCAAGCCCCATCTCCATGGTGACGCTGCCGTGCTGCCTGCTGGGCCCTCCCCCCTGCTCTTGCCCCGCCCCTTAGTACGCCATAATCGTCTCCTTAGAGGGAGGTTGCCATGAAAGCCATGCATGTCTGAGCCAATCCAGGGGCTGCGTCACACAGAAAATACAGCTTCTGGAGTGCTGTGTGCGATAGTTAGTGAGCACGTGGCCTCAGCCAATCGCAGACTGATGGTGCCCCCCCCCAACGCCCCTTGCTGCCCCAGAGCAGTCAGGCACATTCGCTAATCTGAGTGAGTGGGACGGTATACGACTGGCGAATGTGGATGTTTGTCTGCTGGGGGGGATGCGGGGTTGGTCCTGTGTCTGGGACCAGTAGGTTGTCAGTTCCAATCCCACGGTGGGCAGCATGCTTTCATTGATTGGTCCCTGATCAAAAGCCGTTAAGCCCCTGCTACCCCGGGACTGATTGACCCTGCTTTCTCAAAAATGTACATCATCCATTTTCTGCTGCTTATCTGGATTCTGAGCAGAGAAACCCAGACCTTCCTTTCCCCTGTCACCCCCTCCTGCTCCCCCAAGAGTGACACCGAGGATCTCCCAGGCAAGCCGAGAAACTGGCAGACCCAGGAAAATGTACGTTGCTTTGGATATACGTGTCTGCTGAATTAATATAATGTAATGCATGAAACGGCCACAGGGAGGCGGGACATGGCTCAGGGGCTGAGCGGGACCAACTGGGGCCAACCGGGCCGCATTTCCCCCTGAAGTACATAAGAGCCGACCCCCTTCAGAGGAGAGGAGTCAGCCTGGCTCTGAGCATGCACAGCATAATGGCTGAACATTTAAAAGCGGAACATGACACATCCTGAACGGGAAGAGGAGCTCTCAAAGACGGAAAGCCATCCAGAGCAAACATCCGAGCGGGGCGCTGAAGTGCCCACACTGGGTTACGTAAGTGGCTTCCCTGGCAAAGACTCGCCGTGGATGGGGGAGCCCTGGGAGGCAGCAGCAGGAACATCAACGGGCCGCTCCTTAAAAACACGTCCCCCCGCTTGCCTTAATGGTGAACTTTTTATCATCCATATGTCTGAGGAGGTAATGTTGCACTGAATCATCTGCATCACACAGCTGTAAGAGCACATGCCGTGTTAAAGCCCCCCCTCGCAGGCTTTCAGCCTTTAACTCTGAAGTATCTGCCTGGAAGTTCAACACGGCTCACCTCGTTGGTAGGGACAGGGAAAGCCTCATTAACTGAGAGCCTGTAATAAACGGATGGGGTGTTTTTGCCGTCTATATGGCCGAGGTCTGCGCTTTCTAAATTCCACTGTCTGGGGCAGACGTTACGTCCCCTCCGAGTGTGTCTGCTCCCATGTGAGGGCTGCACAATGACGGCTCTCAGATCTCCTCAGCAGGGCTGTGCCTCTCGTTACTGTCGCCGGTAACAGCCAGGGGCCAGGGGGGGAGCTGCGATCAGGTCCCGGGTTGGAATTAGACGTGCACGTGAGGCCGTGATGCTGCCAGTGGATGCATGAGGAGGACCAGAATGCTCCTCCAGGTTCAGAAATGTCAGAGGAGAATCGGTGACCGGGAGCCCAGGCTGAGGCATGTGACTCCCCCGACCGCACCTGAGGCCCCTCCCCTGACTCTCTTCTTTGTCCCCCATCGCTCCCAATCTGCAGCGTGCTCCCGCTCTGAGATATGCAAATATATTCCATTTCTGTGTTAGAAGTCTGACCTGACAAGTGATTTGATGATTAATCACCGTGCTGCGTTCATCCGTTGCCATGGAAACAAGCGGGCAGCTCAGGCTTTTCGTTGTGTATTGAAATCCTCCCCATGCGGTCCATGAGGGGTGGCCCCTCCCACCTGGCAGCTGAATGGCCGACGCTTTCCCTGCGCATGTGCCGGTTGGCACACGGCGGCCCTCTTCCATCTGCACGGAGCCAAAACACGCATTGGTGTTGCTTCCCCCCTCCTGCCTGGCCGTGCGGCGTGGGAGGGGGATGAATCGACCGGGGAGAAGCCCCCCCGCTGCCCCCCGCTGCCAGAGGTCAGGTGCACGGCTGGTGCACAGATTGGCGCGGTCAGGCACCCAGCCGCCAGGGACCCAGCTGGAAGAGGACGCGAGCACTAGGCCGGCAAGGGGGAGGCGTGAAGTGTGGCTTGCCGGGGCCGGCCGCCAGCGCGCCCCCCGGTCCCCATGCAAATCCATTCCAGCTCCATTTCAGGCTCCTCCCCCAAGACTGAAGCCACACCCAGCCCAAATTCCTCACAGTTGCACGGTCATCTGGATCACATATTCGGCATGTTCCCCTGGTTGGTTTCTGCACGACATATTCGGCATGTTCCTCTGGCTGTGAACCTCCCGCCTGTTACTTATCTGATCCCTCCCTAATTCATTCCCTTATTCGCGGCCTGTACGGCCTGGTGCACTTACACCTGCTCCTCTACCCGAGAAGCAACTTGTCTCAAACAAAGTCTCTCTTTGGTGTCTCAGACAGACACCCATGGATGTGCAGGACTTGTGGACATCCCCATGCCTGCTTGGTATATCCCGTCTCACAAAGGCACAGCCATTCAGCTTTAGGGATTTATTAATCGCTTAATTAACAGCCACATTGCACTCTCCTCTGTCTCCTCTATGGACAGGAGCAACTGCATTCTGGGAAGCGAGAGACTTACAGGCCACGCAGTCATAAAAAACTGCGACAACTCTGGTAACACTACAAGGGTCTGTTTCTTAGGGTCAGGGGACCACACGGGGATTTAGAGGGGTTGGCAGCCCGAATACACAGACCCCCCCCCCCCCCGCCAACAGGCATCTCTCGGACTGGCAGCTTTGTGTCGCCCCCTTCTGAGACGATGTGCTATGAAGCAGCTGCACTTTAGTGCTGTGGTATTGAAACCCGCTGATTGTTTAACGGTGGAGGCAGTGAGGAGGGACGCCTCACCGCGGTCGATAAACTGGAACGGCGCAAACCTACAGTGGCTGCGTGACCGGCCCAGGGGGGCAGGGAAACCGTCTGTCCCCAGTTGCCCGGGGACAGGAAAACAGCAGATAAACACAGCAGGCGCCCTGACTCGGCAGTAAAGTGTGATTACCCCTTCTGGGGGCTAGGAAGGTGGAGTCTCATTACCTCCCCCCCCAGCCCAACCCCCCCGGTGCTAGGGGGCCCTCGCACAGCCAGGACTGGCTCTTAGTGGCTAAATATGCTAACAGAAAGTCACCATGTTGGGTAGCATGGGTGCCGCACAGAACGGGTCAACCTCTCTGGCTGATGATTGTGTTACTGCGCATCTCGCCTCCGGTAGGCAGTGCAGGGCCACTGCGGTGACAAACAAACATGGAACCCTCACAGGTCACAGTCTGGGCACCGTGTGAGGCTGGCCGGTGCGCCAATGCTCAACCTTACAGTGCAGGGTCAAACAGAGACAGCAGAGGGAGCCAGTGATCAACATGCGTCACAGAACAACCACAACAAGATAAACAAAAAACAACAATAGGTATTATTATGGCAACAATAATACGCTTATAATTCTTGAAACTTTTATTTCTAAATCTTCCATTTCCTTTTATATATTCTGATTTGTTCGATGTTGGTCCTCATCAGTCTTTCTCATAGATCAGGGGACAGAGAGGTACCGTGTCTGATTACGGCAAACCTGGCCCTGACAGCCCTTAACACAGTGTGTGCTGCACCCCCCTCCCCCACAAATACACTCAGACGCTGAGCCACCCCCATCCTGTTTCCACACCCACGCTCTGCGGAGGCTCACAGGTTTTCATCCAACCCGACACGCTCCTTGCCCGCGTGTGTGTGAGTCCCCTTAGGCCTAACCCCAGAACCACAGGAGAGGAAACCCGCACACAGGTGCACCCCGGGCATCACCTGCCTGGCCTGCCAAAAAACCTTGTTATGGGGGGGGACTACTTTTAAAAATAAATCCACTTCCCACTTCTAACCAAGAACCATGTATTTGTGCCACAACATTGGCACAGCAGTGGTGGAGGTGGCCAACCCCTTTGTGACAGGGCAGTGTGCCATTGGTGGAGGTAAAAGGATAGGGGCTGGCCCCTTCCTGACGAAGTGGCATGTCATTGGTTAAAGTAGAAGGAAAGGGGCCGGCCCCTTCCTGACAAGGTGGCGTGCCATTGGGGTTAATTAGCACACAGATGGCTGACGAGAGGGGGTTGAGTCGTTTGCATGTGAAATAACAGCCCCGTCGCAGTCAGGGAGCCGCTCCCCTTCTGCCCTCTTAAGAGTCACGCCCTCCCTCAATCCCCGCCCCCTTCTGTCGCGTGCATCCGTCGGTTTCGTAGGAGCTCCAATCACGTGAGCCAGCTTCCACACTCCACGCTCCCTGATCCACACGCTGGGGATCACAAATTAGGACGTAATCATTAATCTCTCCGCAGTGAAAAAATGCGGGCCACCGATGACAAACAGGGGGTGTAATAGCCACCATATGCTGTACCTTTCTGATCCCAGCACGCCGTTCCGGGATTCAGTATTGATTCGAGGTAATCTGTTCCCCGTCCGCTGGGATTTCTCTGACCAGGAGTATCGCAGCATGGCGGAACGTAGGATGCAACACAGAGCAATGACGGAGACTTCCGGAAAAAAAATTATAAAAGTGCCATGAGTTATCGAGGCTGAGAGGGGGGTGGCGGGTGGCTGATGGGATCAAAATAAATGACAAGCTCAATTGAGTAGCTGTTGTTTGCGCGGTTAAACACGCAAGACGTCAAGGAAACCAGGAAGGCTTGTCAGCACTGCTGGAGGACTGTGCCACTGCAGAGCCACGACAACCCAGAGCAACTAAAGAAAGCGAAGGAGGAAGTGTTTAATCTTTAAATTTCACGTTACTTGCTGAAATACGTATATAAACTTGTCCTCGCCATCCACAACCTTCTGTGCAGTGCAGTTCTTCTCGAGCCATCGATGATGAGTTGAGGCATAGGACATCCAGAAACTTCTCAAGGTCATGGCTCAGGATCTTGAAGGACACAAATCTGGTGCTTCCCCAGAACCCGAGCCCACAGAGGGTGGTTCTAAAATGACAGCAAACGGCGGGCAGTAACAAAAAGCGGGGGAATGAGCGATACCGGACGGGACGAGCGCAGTGTTAGCACACGGCTAACAGCATGTAAGAGTGAGTCGCGGTCTTGCCGCCCCCCACATCTCCCAGGGGGGCCCCACCTCATGGCGTCCCGCATGCAGCAGGTAGGCTGGAGCTGTGTCAGGGCTGCACCACACCCCGACAGGCCTAATTATGCAGCTTGGCCCCTACGCAGAGCCAGCGCACATCAGGCATGATTAATGCCATCCGCGGAGCCGTGATGTTAACCAGCCCTGACACCTCCCCGATCCCTGTCTGTCTTGTCCCCCCCACCTGACTGGCGGTGCAGCCAACCGGCGAAAAGGCGATATATTGGTTTCCTTTCTGCCGACCTCCTTCCCTGGAGACGACATCTGCGTGCTTTCAGCACCCTGGTCGTTTCTCACCCAGCCGGCAGACGCCGTGCGCCACACCTCGGGGGCGCCGATGGGACCCAGGTGGACCGGGAAGGTGGACATCTCTCGGTTCCATACAGCAGTGGCGCATCTCGGCCCCCTGGCACACCAGCGGCATTGACCCTGATCCACAAGGCTGTCACGAGCTTCATTATAAGTGTGAGGCCATGCCTCTTCAGCAATGGCTTCTGGGTAATCGCTCCCCCTCCACCGACGCAGACTGACATCGTGACATCCGTTTGGGCACAGTGAGAACTGCATTAATCCAAGGACTTTCTAAGGATGACCGAGGAGAAGACCAGAGTTTTTAATGAGGTCTGATTGAGGCAACCAGGTACCAGTCAAAGGTTATTTACATTCTTAACACTTATATAAAGGTCTAGCAGTTTTCCTCCTACAGGGTCAGGGTGAGCCTGGAATCTATCCCAGGAAGCACAGAGCAAGGGAGATCCTGGATGGGAAGCCAGCACCTCTCAGGGGACTTGAACTCAGACTATGGCCAATTTAAAGGCACTGAATCATCTAACCATATGCTTTTGGAGCACGAGCGAAAGCCCAAGGGAATCCCAACAGGAAATGGGAGAGCATGCAGACCCCATACAGCAAAGGTGGCCTTGGAACCCCAACCCTGGAAGAGCAAGGTGCCAGCTGACCCACAGAGCCAGCATGTAGCTAAACTAGCGGCCTTTCTTAGGGCGATCTGCACCCCATTTCTGATTAGAGTCCTGAAGGTGAGACCTCACTGAAAGTCGCCTTTCTTTAAGAGGGAAGATGGGGATGCTCATGTTGACGACGCCTGCTAAGTCTTTTCTGTCAGCACCAGTCAGAAGATGAAGTGTTCCTGAAATTCCTTAAGCTGCAGGAAGCTATACAGATTTAAGCTGACAAATCACGTCGCACATCCTTTTTTTAAAATGATTTGGTGCTTGTTGCGGGCCCAGTGACAGGCTATTTGAAAATGAGTCGTTAAGAATAACACGCTCCCTGAATGTGACCTTAGAGATACCAGCAAAACCTGGGTTTTGCATCTCTTAGCTAAAACGCGCTAACTCTAAGTCCTAATCTAGAACGTCAAGCAGTTCTGTTGACAATGTGGAGTTAAAAGTGAAGTGATCTTCTCTATTAATTGAAGTAATCAGTCTTACCAAAGCGGTAACACCTTACTGGTTATGAAGAACCAGAAACCCTGTGTGAATCAAGGAGTAGGACGGTCTCGGTTGCTATGTATCTGAACCCGTTGCACCTCTTAGCAGAGCCTGCTCAGCACCTTTGAGTTGGGTTCCTCTCCCGGCCGGTGTGATGCTGCATTCTGGCTAGACAGCACACAGCTCGCCGCCGAAGAACGCTTGGCCAGCCAGAGTTAGCTTCCAGCTGCGCCGTGACAATTGACCAAGAATCACACAGATGGAGAGGCCGGAGTGAGTCGGTTCCTTTCGGTAATTAGGAGGACAGATTCATGCAGGGATACGCTACCCGCTATAATGGATGCTCCTGACCTTTGATTAAATTGCAGCTAGAGGGTTACCCTCACACCATATCTCGCAGGGGCTCCTGGGCACACGTGTGGGTGAAAAGGACCCCCAAACAGACAGCCTCTCTCCGAGATGGCTCAGCCCGCATGTCTGCGCACCTTCAGCCTGAAATCTCTAGTAATCAAAGACCCTCCTGACACCATGTTTCATTTGGAAATCCTCTAATCGGTAAATTGCAACCTTATTCCATCCATTCTGCGGTTGCCTAGCAACCGAGACGTCTGTCCTACGTGTCTGAATCAGAACACGGTTTGAGTGGCGGCTAGCATGGCGAGGACCACAAATGGGGGCAGTGTTCATGCACAGAAATCAGGAAATTACCTTAGTAGGGGAGCCAGCTTCATGCTGAGGCTCTGTGAACAGCTATGAAGACCCTCAAACCAGGTTCTGTGACTGAATGGAGAGCCAATATTCTTCAATTAGAGACCTGGTTGCCATACCTTACCCATCCCCAAGGAGGTGGGAAGGTGTTTCACACGATTGACAGACACAAGGGACATAAAACCCTCTTGTGTTGGAAAGGTGTCAAGCCTCTTCATTTCAGCCTGGAGGTTCCACAGAGACGCTAAGTGCTCCGTGTCCATGTCCGGGTCAATATGCGGGCGCCCTCTCCTGTTTTTCCCAGGATGACATTTGCTCTGACCTGAATGTGGTCTCCCAGACGGGGCCCGGTGACACGAGAAGTGAAGTTCTCCACTGAAAATAACCCAACTTAGATGGGTTTATTTTTAACCACAGTGCCTCAAAGCATCGTAGGACAGTTGTCGCGAGTCTCAGGCTGGAGAATCTAAGGATGCAATCGGGTAAGATATCAGGCTAAATTTAGCTAGCTGCTTCTCATGTGACCGGCTCCTCCTACTTTGATGAAATAAGTCTATGAGTGAATGAAGCGTCTTTACGGAAGCCACGGCAATTTCTGTGTCTACAGTCAATGAAACGACTTGGTGGGTGGCTACAGACATCACATCCACCCCCCCATCCCCACTTTTTTTGGAACAATCTGTGCCGAGACTGTCCATCATTATCTCATCCACATGGGGATTTCTATCGTCGCTGTGCAGAAGGGGTGCACACCATCTTTTAGGGGCTATGTTATGTACCAAGAAAGCTATACGGCAGGGGGGGTATATCAGACACTGATATTTACTTGTGAAGTCCATACTCAACGCCATTACAGTTTTTCTGAATTGGTAAAGCACATTTCCTGAAACCTTCCCTGCTTTTCTCAAAACAGTAAACGCAAAAGCCAGCCAATAGATAAACACTACTGAGTGGTCATTACACACTACAGAAAAAATTCTCAGACATTACCAGTCAAAACTGTTACTGGCATGTAAGGAAACATGTTTACTGTGGATATGTTTTTTTTGCAAACCAACAGGCTACAGTGTATTCAGTTATACTTAAAGCAATATGTAATGTTTGCAGTATTCAGTACTCCAAAAAAGGTACTGTGAAGGACAAATTAAAAAATCCAAATGAAATGTGTATTACAGTAAAATATTACACAACTTCCAAGCCAGAGTTAAGGAAGAAAATTCATTCTGCCTGTCTCTGGAAGATCGGCTCCCACTTTGAGTTTGGTTCCAAGGTTTCTTGTAATGTAAATACAATGTAAAGTGTTACTGCAAAGTGCTTTGAGACAATGTTGTGAAAATGCGATATACAAATAAAATTGCATTGAATTGAATCATCATGATGTCTCATGGCTGGGTCAGGACAGAGAACTTCATCTACATCACAGGAAAGGCTCTCCCATGCTGGGCGATGCGGGAAGAATCCTCGACATCGAGATTCAACTTACCTATGGTACCCTCATCCGGTACGTATTCTATATTCTAGTCACTCTTTGGCTTCTGCTCATGTTTAGAAACGTGTGAATAGTTTTGAGTCATTGTGTTTAAATGACGACTACTGTGTGCAGACTGTGTTTAATTTAGAGGTCTGTGTTTTCCATTTTGCATCAAAGTTCACCACGGTGAAAAATGTGTTTTGATAAACGAGAATGTGTTTACAGCAGGGCTGTTCAAATCACGCTCCACAAGGTCCGAGTCTTGCCGATTTTCCAGCCTTCCTTTACCTGTGAGCTGGGTGTGAAGCCTCTGGCCAATCAGAATCAGTAATTATTAAACTAACTACCTGGGAGAACTGAAATCAAGGTCAGGATTTGGAATCGAGCGCCAGATTTGCAGAGCCCTGGTTCTTTGCAGAGATTTGCAAAAAGTGTGACTCAGATCTACAAATTGTGTCTAAATCAGTAAGCACTGTTTAAAGTTTCGCAAAATGAGTTACCGATTTGATAAATTAGTTTTGGCATTTCACAGTTTTGTTCTATGAATGGGGTTTAGTGTTTATCAATACAGAAAGACTGTAACGATGGTAAAACATCGACGATAAAACACTGACCAGTGCTGCATGGGTCAGTGTTTAGATTGTATGTCTGTTTCTGCAATGAACTAGATGCCGGATTAAGGAATATAATTTGAGCTTCTTTCTTCAATCCTCATTGTATCCTGTCTGTTGCCGGCGGTTATAACGCCCCGTCTTCATATTTCCCGTGCCATGTGAGGGTGTCCTTGAAATCATCCTTTTGCGGGACACGACAAAAGTAAGTGCCGCGTCTTGGTGCCATTACCGCCTGTCAGGTGAGGCATGCCGGCATTAATAAGCCACCGGAGCGGCGCTGTCCCTTCAGAGAGGGGCCAGACATGACGGACGTGTGGAGTCGGCTCCGTTTCAGTCCCCCCCCCCCGCGCCCATCCAATAAAAATGCCGGCAGATCCAAAAAGGGACATCGGACATGCTCCCCCACATGTGCCGAATCTTCCTTGTGTTGTTCAGCTGTGCAGGCGGGGGGTGGGGGGGGTGGGGGATAGGCCCCCTACTTGTCAGGCCGCGTGTGACGCCAGCTGCGGAGACGCCCCCCCCCCCCCTCCAGTGTCAGATGGATCCTGTCAATCTCGCCGTTTCTTGCTTACAAACAGCAGAGGGTGGTAACCTTGCATAACGAGGGGCAGAGAAAGGGAGATCTTCACCGAATGCGAGTGTCAGATGGATCCTGCTCTCTCAACCCTTTCTCTAAGCTTCGCCACATCTTCTCGCCTCCCGTGGGAATCATGGGAGCTGGGAGGGGAGGCGACAGCCTGCCCAGAGCCCGCGGCCCCTTATCTGCAGTCCCCAGCAGAAGCAAGCGAAAGCTTTCATGTTCAGACCAATTACTTGAAATATTAAACGTCCTTCTTAAGGTGCATTTACACATCAAAGACGGGCGACTCGCTCTCTTCGCGCCGGAGACCCTGGCAGCACTGCCGGGGGCTCCGCCCGCCCGTGACGATGCTCGCTCGGCAATGGTGACCGACAACGCTAACAGAATAAACGTTATAGAGATGTCCGAGTGTGGTACCATCCGCATTTTGGGGGCCAGGACTCACAGCCCCAAAACGACTCCTCCACCCGCATTACAGACGTCAGTGGTGCCTTTTGCGGCTTTTATTGGTGTCAGAACTATGGCTGTTGTCATGGCAACACTACACCGCAAAGTTCCTCGCAGGCTCCGTTCGGCCGCAGCTCGGAACGGGGGTGGGGGGTGCATCAGGCACCCCCTCTGGAATGCTAATCAGTGGCCTGATGGCGCACCCTTCATTAGGGAGAGGAGAAGCAAGGAGGCAGGCTACCGTGCAGGTATGACCTTCAGGTATTACCCCCCCCCCCACGGCCGCCTCCACCCCCCCTAACCAGGACCAACTCCAAACATACTATACAGGCGTGAATTAAACAAATTGCTCACTACATTGCCTGGATTACCTCTCCTGCAGGAGAGTAGGGGTAGCTTAGATTTCATCGCCAATAATATGCTCAGAAACAGCCGTGGAGCGACGCTAATGACGCCAGCATGACCGCGAAGCTGTGGACTGAGCACCTCCACGCTCACAAGCACGGCTGCTGACACCAACAGCTTCAGACGCCTCAGCTTCTGGCTGAACTTCACTGCACCCAGATGATGATCACACTGACCATATGTTTAGTAACAGATTTTAAGAACCCATAGCAGATAATTGAATCATGTTTAATGGTATAACAGCAGTGTCCTTACTCCTCACTCTGTTACTAGCCCAAACGCCCAGCACCGTAGCACTGAATCACTGCCCTCCCTGTGGCCCCACTTTCTTCCCCAACTTCTGCTCTGTTGGCCTAGTGCCCTGATGGCCAATCAGAAATGCCCCTGGGTTTTGCTCAGCTCCAGACCTCCAGTGCCTACACTAGTGCTTAGACTGCACCCCAGAGACCCTTCTGAACAGCCAGAAGAACAGCTTTCTCAGTGGGGAATGAGCATTCAGTATCACAGAATGGCTCTTGCCGGTGTGCTAACAGTAATTCTCCTATACAGGATGTGGGTTAAAGTTCCTTGGCTGACAGATGTAATTCTTATGTATTTATACAGCAAGAGCAGTTAAGTTCTCTGCACAGAGGTGACGACAGAGCGACTACTAAACCATGAGCCAGTAGTTTTCCTGTTACCGGCCCATGTCTTTATCTACAGTACTGAAAGGGCCCCGTAGCCAAGGCTACCCCATTTATACAGCTCACTTCCTGTACATGCACCCCTCCCATTGGCTGGCCTGGGCTGCCTTCAGAACAGACCCATGTGCCGATTGGTGCACGTGTTGAGGGATGGTGATGTCACTGGGTCGGTCCCCTGCAGTGTCTCAGAAAAGCCCCAAATGTCTGGACGTGGATATGAATATAAACCACCAGGCAGCCTGATCTGTAGGAAAGGCAGGTTTTTCAGATATTGTAAACCACCTCGCAGCACATGTTCGACGAGGACAACTGCGTTCCTCGATCGATACCATCAATCAGTCTGCCGATGAACGTAAAGATGTATAATTTAATTTGCCCAGAGGGCTCGGCAAACTGCTGTGAGGGTGAATTCATTTCTATTAACTGCCCTTCGCCGTTGTTCCCAACGGGCAAAAATGTATGTTCCTCATGATGTTTGGAGCAGGAGGACTGACAGCGAGACGCAGACTGAAATCTTTAGGGCAGCTGAAATAAATTATGAGTGTGGACGTTCTTCACTGAATTATTGCCAGAGCGAAGCAGCGCACTGAGGCTCATACAGTCAGAGCCAAAGCAGCGTATATCCATGTGTGAGTAGGTGACTGACTGCTGTCAGGGTCTCTCAGTAACTACCTCCTGATTGGTCAAGTCTGACTGGTCTCCCATCCAGTGTGTACCCCAGCCTGTGCACTATGCTGCCTGGGACAGGATCCCCCCCCCCCAAACACCCCTGAGCTAAGTGGTTACAAGATGGATGGTCAAGTCTGCAAGAAGCTTTTAGATAGAATAAAAAGATCATTCTTGAAGGATGTCACATCAATTTCATCTCTCCTTTCCATTTAAGTTTATATTTATTGATAGTATATTTTGCAATTGATAGTACAATTTTGCTCTGTTTGCACTATTTTATTCTGTTATTTAGTTTCTATTTTTTTTCTTAATATCTTTTTCCTAATTTTTTTTTAATTTATGTCGAATGTTATCTGTGCACCAATTCTGCCAAAACAAATTCCTAGTACAAGCAGTTGTACCTGCCCTATAAAGTGAATTCTGATTCTGATTCTAGAATTCCAGAAATATACAGCTCTGGAAAAAATTTGGAAACCACCCTGTATTTTTTAAGAACCTACATTATTAAATCCTGGTTTAATCCTGGATCTGCTGGCAGGAGGCTACATTGCGCGACAGGCGCTTCCAGGCTTTAAATTTCTAAGACAGCAGTACACAAGAATAAGGTGAAGCAGGAGATACTGGCAATAACCGAAAACCAGGCAGGCAGAGGGCAGAAGCAGCTTTCTAATGCCAGAGATGACAGTCACCTTATCTAGCAGTGCCTCATAAACTGGAAGATGACCTCATGTGACCTTAAAAAAGAATGGGAAACATTAAGTGATGTGAAATGCACTGCTAGGACAGTTTGGACTGCGAGGACTCCTAGAAGCCCTTAAAGACCCATACAGCAAGAAAGAAGCCCTTCATCATTGACAAGCAAGTAAGAGCCAGAGTAGAGTTTGCAAAAATGTATATTTTACCACAAACTGAGGAATAAATGAAACTAAAATTGTTGCTGTGGTCTCAATTTTTTTTTGCAGAGCTGTATATACCACCCTATTATACATACAGTATAAGATCATCCATTCATCCATCTTGAAATTGCTTATCAAGGACAAGCTTGTGGGGAGATCTAGAGCCTATATCAGGCAAAAAAATGCATTTTCAAAGCCAAAACCGTGACCGTAGGATGCACCCAAAGCTGCAGTACCCCTTTCCATAGAGACTGAGTATTCCTTCTGTTACAGAAAGAGCCTTAAACACTCTGTCACAGCCTGTCACTGCCTGAAGGGCTGGGGAGCTGGACCCAAAATCACTGCATGGAGTGGCGGGATATCAAGGTCAAGCGGGCACAGGACAGAATCAGGAGAGCGGTCATGGGGCGCAGCAGTGAAAATCAAAGTTAAACTGCTAAAGAGGCTGGAGCAGAACAGGAGACACAAACATTGGGGAAAGAACACTGTTGCGAAGAAGCACAATTCTAGGTCCACTGGTTGCTTAAAAAGAGTCAAATCCAGGACATGGCTCCTCCAAAAAGTACTGAAAAATAAGTGGTGGCTAAGTGGTGCTTCCCTCTAGTGTACATGAGGAGTCACAACAACAATGACATATACAGTCAGTCCTGCCACATTGCGTGATATCACACCGCTAATCTATTGTAATGTGATTGATTTATTAGTACCCAAGTCTAATACAACGTGGAATCGCATTTGTATTTAGATGATTTTTGGATGGAAAGAAAAGCACTATGAGGACTAGAATGTGGTATGGTCCTAGCAAAGTGGTTACTATGCAATTCTCATCTCATTAAACTCATGAGAGCATTAGGAGATGTTTATAATTTCATTTATTAATGTATTATTATTATTTCTTATTAAAAATGCATATATTTACATTATTGGCCCCTGGTATCACTGTTTTTATTATTTAATTAATTGTGTTTGGTGTAAGTTACTAAGTTCTGGAGTTGCATTACCATCCATCAATCCATCCATCCATTTTCCACCGCAGGAATGCCCAGACCTCCCTCTCCCCAGCCACCTCCATCAGCTCCTCCAGGGGAATACCCAGGCATTCCCAGGCCAGCCAAAAGACATAATCTGTCCAGCGTGGTTCTGCCCTGGGGCCTCCTCCCTGTTGGACATGCCCGAAACATCTCCCCAGGGAGCCGTCCAGGAGACATCCTAGACAGATGTCCAAACCACCTCAACTGGCTCCTTTCGATGTGGAGGAGCAGCGGCTCTACTCTGAGCCCCTCCTGAATGTCCGAGCTCCTCCCCCTATCTCTAAGGCTGAGCCCAGATACCCTGTGGAGGAAACCCATTTCGGCCGCTTGTATCCGCAATCTCATTCTTTCGGTTACTACCCAGAGCTCATGACCATAGGTGAGGGTAGGAACATAAATCGACCAGTAAATTGAGAGCTTTGCCTTCTGGCTTAACTCCCTCTTCACCAAAACAGAACAGTACATCGTCCGCATTACTGCCAACACTGCACCAATCCATCTGTCGATCTCCCGCTCCCTTCTTCTCTAACTCATGAGCAAGACTCCAAGATACATGAACTCCCCAGCTTGAGGCAGTAACTCGTCCTTCACCAGTAGAGGGCAATCCAGACAACTATGGCATCAGAACTGGAGGTGCTGATCCTTATGCTGGATGCCTCGCACTCAGCTGCAAACCCCCCCTGTGCGTGCTGTAGGTCACATGCCCGATGACACCAACAGGACCACATCATCTGCAAAAAGTAAAGACACAATCCTGAGGCCCCCAAACCGGACCCCCTCCGCCCCATGGCTACACCCATAAATTCTGTCCATAAAAGTTGTGAACGTAATTCATGACAAAGGGCAGCCCTGGCAAAGTCCAACACCCACCAGGAATGAGTCTGATTTACTGCTGGCAATGCAAACCAAATTCTTGCTCTGTTTGTACAGGGATCTGTTGGCCTGCGACAACGGACCCCGTACCCCATTCTCCTGAAGCACCCCCCACAAGACCCCCCGAGGGACCTGATCATATGCCTTTTCCAAGTCCACAAAACACATGTGGACTGGTTGGACAAACTTCCATGAACCCTCCAGTATCCTTCTGAGTGTTAAGAGATGGTCCAGTGTTCTGTGACCAGGACGGAATCCACATTGTTCCTCCTGGATCCAAAGTTTGACCAACGGACGGACCCTCCTCTCCAGTACCCCAGCATACCTAGGGTACCCAGTGAGGATGAGAAGTGTGATCCCTCTAAGGTTGGAACACGCCATCTGGGACCACCACCCCAGTCTGCCACTCCAAAGGCAATGTCCCCAACATCTCCGCAATGTTGGCATAAGGCATGTCAGCCAAGACAGCCAAACAACATCAAGAGCCACCAAGAACTTGCCAATCTCATCCACCCTCGGATCCCTACCACCAAGTAGCTGTTTGACTATTTCAGTGTCCTCAGCTCCAGATGTGGGCAAGTCCTCCTCCGAGTCTTCCAGCTCTACTTCTTCTAAGGAAGGTGTATCAGTGGGATTTAGGAGATCCTCAAAGTATTCCTTCCACCGCCGGTCTGCCAGAACCTTTGCCTCAGCTACCGCCTAAGCTGCTTCCCGTTTGACCTGCCAGCACCTCCCTGCTTGCTCCCACAACTTAAGCAAGCCCTGAAGGACTCCTTCTTCGGCCTGACAGCTATCTTTACTGCTGGTGTCCACCACCGGGTTTGAGGATCGCCGCTTCGACAGGGACAACAACCTTACAGCCACAACTCGGCCCCGCCACCTCAGCAATGGAGTCCTGGAACATGTCCCCTGACTCCCTCGGGAAAGTTGTAGTTGTATTCCCCTAACCATATTTTTCCCATTGGATATGTGTATTTCAGTACGCAATTTTAGCAAACCTGAGGCTTGCAGGAACGCATTTGCACGACTGACTGATCCTAGCTATAAACTAACACAATACAAAAGATGTGAACTGGTTTTTGCAGTGGGGCATTCTTTCTAGGAGGGAGGTTGGCTGGTGAAGCACTGGGAAGCCATCTGTGTGGCGTGCCTTCCACAGCTCGCACTCCCATACCCGAGCGCCAGCCTCCCCATGGAGGGAGGGCGGGTGAGGTGGAAACTCCCTGCCTTGTTTGTCACATTGGCACTTGGCATGGCGGGGTGGGGGGGGTCTTGCCTGGGCTCTCCAGTGGCACGCAAACGAGAGCTGCAGGAGCCAGTGGGCAGAGCTGTGAGCGGTCCTGAGGGAAGAGCCTTGCTGTTGGACATTTTCTTTTTTGCCTGCTCCACACACCCCGGTCATCCCAACCCATCCATGGGGGGGGGATCGCCACACAGACCTGGCTGTGTGAGCCGGTATTTCTCGCAGTCACATATGCATGCACTTACATGAGGATGCCCTCTGCAGAGATGAGGCCTACATTAGTGGAAGCAAACTTAATCAGGCACTCGGGGAGGTCACATGACCCCAGGAACCAAACCCGCAGTCTAAAATTAACAGGTAAACGTTTAATCTGCACGTAGTGAATCCTCAGGTTGAAGTTGTCCTGGGGGGGGGGCGGTGTGACCCTCTGCGGAAGGAGAGCAGATGGGCGCGGTGAAGGACAGGTGGCGTGGCGGAGCGGGGAATGCAGTGTAGGCCAGTGTGGCAGCTGGAGGCGGCTGGATCAGACTGTGCCCCCCCCATCGTAGCACCAGCGTCTGGCTGGTGTTCAGACTCCGGCAGCTGGAGGAAGTTTAGGAGTTGGGGGGGGGGGGCGGTTGGTGCCAGGAGTTAATAGCCTGTACCCTTCTGCATCAATCTCTGCTCATCTCTGTCTGTGCCCCCTGAGAGAGGGTCCAGCCGTCCCGTCTGCAGACTGCGGGGCCCAAGACGGAAACCCCCCCACTGAACGCCCCTCTATATGAAGCGTCCCTGGCTGTCTGTGGGGGGGTGAGGGAATCGCAGCTGCTTTTAGCTGTTCTTTAGGAACCAGGGTCTAACTTAACTTGACCCACCCTCCTTATTTTTAAACATTGTCGCCGTATCTTTTCTGGAGAAAGGCCTCCTCAGACAACAGCCTGCCAGCAAACATCAGTGGCGTTGTGGGGGAAAATGACACGTGCCATGTGCGACCGCAATAATCCAGACACGCGAATTAGTGGAGCTATAGTGACCTGCTGCCTGGCAGACAGATTGTAAACGTGATGCTGTCCTTACAATCACAGTTAACCACTGCATATCATGGATGTGGCTGCAGGCACATGGTGTAAGATGATGTATGTAAAATGCAGGTCATTTACAAGACCACAGACTGAATGCCCAGATATAATGACAGCTATCTCTTTAAAGTGTTGATCAGGGTGGAGCCAGTGATATTTCGTGTTAATGTTTTATCATAAAGGGCATCCTGTCATTCTGGTCTTAGGAAAATTGATGTCTGCCCACTTTGCCCCCAACTCTTACCCACACCAGAAAGACATGAAACAGTGCTCTAATGTTTGGCACCATAAAAGACCCCAACACCGGGGGCCGTTAAAACCATGGCAACTCCCGACACATGGGGCAGGCTAGTGTGGGGCAGTGCTCCCCTTCAGCTCTCACTATACCCTGAAGTGTCTATTACGTGTCTAGGTATGTATGTGTGTATATGTGTGTACATGTGTAGATTACTGTTATTCAGGCTTGGCACAGAAGAAATTTCATTGTACTTCGGTAGAATGACAATAAAGTCTATCTATCTATCTATCTATCTATCTATCTATCTATCTATCTATCTATCTAAGTAAGGTATGCAAACTGTGGGGCATGGCCCCCTAGTGGGGTGCAAAGGAATTGCAGGGGAGGGCGGGGGCAGATGGGGGCAGATGTATTTTGTAACTGCAACCTTTAGAAATGCGAAAAATAATTTGAACAATAATAATTTGGGGGGGGGGGTGTCGTGACAAAGATATCAGCCCTAGGGGGCCCTGTCAAAAAAACTTTGAAAACCAGAAACCAGGAAGCCAGAGGGACTGAAGACCCTCAACCTGAATGTCACTATGAAGATCACCTTCGAGTTAAATCAGAAAATTCTCCGTCAGAATCCTGAGCTCTTGGAGGCTGTAGCCTCCAGTACGCTTCTCGCACGGAGGATGCAGCGATTTATGATTAACTGAACACAGGTATTTAGAGATAAATGAATGTTTGTGTGCGTGTGTATATATATGTATATGTATGTATGTGTGTGTGTCTGTGTGTGTATATGTGTGCGTGTGTGTGTGTACAACAAATCAATTTAAAAAGATGTAAATAATTAATTAAACCTTGGGTCTGCGTAAACAAACAACTGCACAGAAGATGGGTGGATTCCAGGAGCGGTGTGCGAGACAGATTCTCTAAATAACCCATAATAACACATCATGCATATTCATGTTGCCGCGCCGGTTACTTAATAATTTGCATCGCATGAATAATGGGCATCGTAAAATAATGACATTTTGAGGAACGCTGTCAGACTTGCCGCTGAAACGGGGCTGGGAAGGTGCAGGCGTGATCCCCGTCTGCGGGAGCCTCCGGCTCGCCATCACCCGGTGAGTGTCTGTGTATCCCCCGTCCCCAGGGCCGTGTGAGCTATGCGCAGAGACGGAGTCACTCTCTGCTTGTCCTGCAGGGCTGGGCCCCAAGAGAGCTGCCGTTTATCGGGGCTTCAGTGAAAACACACACAGGCGGTGGCAGCGCCTCGGCGCCGCGTAACAGCATCTGCAAAGCTGGGAAACCTGGAGGAATCCCCAAGCATCCTTGTGTGTCACACATATACCTCTCCAGGTCTCCCCTATTATTCCAGCCAGGCGTTTTCGTCACTCCCCCCCCCCACCTGCCATGTCACCTCACCCAGCTAGTTAGTGGCAATTTGAGTGACTGTCACGGAGCACAGACAGAGCCCGTGGGGCACTGACGGGCAGGGGGTGGGAGAGAGGGGGACTGAGCTCTTGTTAACATGCACCCCCACCCTGCCTGTCACATGGGATCAGCAGCAAATCACCGGTGTAATTGCGGATCCGGAGTCTGCGTCTTTAAGACAGGGGCCGCATTGGTCGGCACCCTCCTGTTCTCATTATAGGCTTGCCGCCGTGGCGTTTGATTGGTATGGTGTTCCCTAAGGAAGGTTATAGACGAAAAAACACGATGATGCCGACCCACATAAGGGTTCCAAGTTGCACAAAATATGTCTGTATATTCAATTAAAAAGTAATAGAACAAAAAAATGTTGAGTCCCATTAAATCCATGCTGTCCTACTTCTCAGTACTGATCCATCTGCTATTGCTATTCCAACTCGGTTCTTCTGGATACTTCCCCCATAGAGTGGGTGGTGGGGGGGGGGGCAGAGTTTCTTTCCGATGCTCAATGCCAAGCCCAGCCCTTGCCTCTACTGGCAGAGGGCCGCGCTCCCTCCGAATCCAAACAGGACACAGGGAGATGGGCCCGGCACACAGCACTCCCCTCCCCCCCCGCGCGCCGTCCGGCACAGAAATAGAAGGTGCTTGCGGTTCGTGATGAATGGATGAGTGAGAGCTGGACCACACACCATCCCGAGCCCAGCGGAGACGCGGCCTTGCCAGCGGACTCCGGAGAGGTCTGACAAAGGCCTCCACGCAACACACAGCGACACAGATTGGGACCCGGTACCGACTGGGACACAGAGAGCTCCGTGTGAAATTAAAAATAAATCCACCACGGCGGGGAAGGCCACGTTCGCCGTGATTCACCACGTTATCCGTACGCCATTCCTGAGGCCTGCTGAGATCAAAGTCAAAATTTACTAGTGCCAAGTCCATGCGGCTTAGTTATGGGAGAAATGATAAACCAAATAATAATAATAATAATAATAATAATAACGGTCTGCATTCCATAGTCCTCACACAGTTCCCAATGAACATCCCTTGGGGGTTTTCTAGAGTAAAAACAATGTAAGAAATGAATGATTCTCAAGGAACATTAGTTTGTCTTAATACTAAAACGTGAGAGAGGATGGTATAAGAATGAATTTAAACCAAAACTAGAAAAGCAAAGATGAGTGGCCCTCTAGCAGGAGCCGTTTCCGGGTGCCGTGTGACCGGTGTGGAAAATGACAGACGCACCTCCAGGCTGTATTCCTCGACCGTCCTCTTCAGGGGGTCCACAATCTGCCAGCAGATTAGGATGCAGAGATCGATGAGCAGCATCCCGCCCACAATAATCAGCAGCTTCTGGTCCTTGATGATCTGGATGGAAAGGAGAGGGGTGGGAGGAGGATGAGGATGACGAGGAGGTCCCCCGGGGCCTCAGACATGTTAGCGAGGTCAGCTCTGTACATTGTTTTAATGTTTGATACAACAGCCAGCTAAAACAAAAAATCAAAACAAAGGTCAGACAGCATGGAAACCTGAGAGTTCCGTAGGATTTAGATAGGATACGGAGGGGACTGCTCTCAGGAGCCTGGCTGGGTCGCAGGAATGGACACCCATGTCGGACATGTCGGAGTGAAGGACAGAGGGGCCACATAAATGCTATCATTAACTGCAAAAAAACGGGTTAGAATTTATGATGCTGAGAGTACACTGAGAGCACATCCTAAAACTCGTGTTGAAAAAGCAAATCATTAACAAATGTTTAATTAGGAACGACTGATTCCAGGTGGTATCTGTGAATTTTATGGCTGGGAATCGGCAATCCAGCCGCAGAGGAATTAAACTCTCTGGGTGTTAAAACTGAGTGTTAGCAGGGGGCCCAATAGGAGGTGACAGACTGTGAAAGCTCAGGATGTGCTCTCTCACACAGCCCGCGTTCCGGTCCGAGCAGGCCCCTCCCCCCCGCCCGCCGGATTAACAAGCTCGAGACACGATGAAGCAGCTCTGTCATAAACAGACATGCACTTTGTGCAAAGGCAACCTAGTCGATTCCCGCAAAGTGTGAAATGAAGTTCTGAAACCCAGAGTGGGTGGGATTAATGAATGCTGTCAATCACCGATACAGTAACCAATGAGAAGTGGGCTAAGCTTTTGGCCACATTGGGCTTGGAAGCCCCATCACACTGATCAGAGGGGGAATCACATTTGTAACTGTTGGTTTTTAAAATTTGTTTTATTCCAAGCACAACATAGCAAATGAATTGATCAGAAACATTTTCACAAGTGGCCGTCTCTGTAATGAACTTAGCGCTCCTCCTGACAATGGAGTCACAGAATGTAGCAGGGAAACCGCTGTGCTTTGAGATTAATTTGCTGGCAGAGAGGAACACACAGTGATACTATGTTCAGTTTAAAGCGCTCACTCTGCAAATAGGAAATCATTTGTTCCAAAATATAATGTCCCATAATATGAATTCAACACTACATATCAAAGAAAATTAATTGCACAGTGCAACCCTGTAACATTGCCACATAAATATTATCCATTTCAAGTATAAGTGTTTTGAAACAATTATAATAATTTGTCTGTGAAAGAGTGCAGCTGGTATGCTATTTGTGATCCATGTCGAAATGTTTATTTAAAATTTTTCATAGGACTGGTATAAATAAGAGTTACTTATTAAATAAGAGGTATTATTACTGTAATAATTCATTATAGAAAGAGCTGAGGCATGTGATGTATGAGTACAAGTCTTTTCCTTCGGGGTAAAAAATTAGATGCTAGTCTAGTGAGAGTGTGTGTGTTTGTGTGTGTGGCACTGAAGACAATCTTCTGCTTCATGCTCCTCTGAGCCCAGAAAGCAGAGAACAGGGTTTTGACTGACACGCTCTCTGCATGCCCAGTGCTCTGCTGCATCAGGGAAGCGTATCAGTGTACCATGGTGCATGTGGAATGAACCCACGCTGAATGGCCCCTGACTTGCTGTGGATTGTCACTAACCCCCCCCCCCCCCGACCCCGACCCCCGGGATCAGGCCCCTGCCAGGTGTCCCGTCGACTGAGGGAATCTGTGCCAAATCGATGTGCCACAGGAGTATGGAGAGCAGCAGAGGAACAGGGCACCCTGCCCGCTGTTTCGGTGGAACCTCCATTTCAGATTTCCTCTTTGACAGAGGAATCAACATCTCAACTGACCTTAACACACGGGCTGTCTGTGATCACTTTGAGGACCCAACCAACATCTAGCACGGCTCTGTTTGTGTCTCTGTTTTCGTCATCCATTTCCATCCTGTGCAATATTCATGCTCGATAAGCCTTAGTTTTCTTGATTTGTCTCTGTCATTTCTCGTAGAAGCGACAGGGGGACAGTCTTCCCAACTCTGTTTAGCCCAAGGGACTCATTGTGTGTTCCTAACCAACCATCGGAGACTGAATCATGTCAGTGGGAGTATTTGCTAGTGGTATTGGAGATGTTTTGTGGGGTGGGAGTTTAGTGGTTGGGTGTCTATGCTGGTTTTCTTGCACTGATTTTTCCCCAGTGGGGTCTGAAGCTGTCCCTTGACACACTGAGGGCGTGCGACTCTGTGGAGAATGATCGAACATAACTCCATTGCCACTGCTCCTGGCTTTTGGCTAACAAATTTAAGAAATGACATTTTCATAACCGACAACACATTTTGCGTTAAAGGTTTAAATGTAAGGTTTAAATCTATTAATTCAGACCCATAAAATATGAATTGTTTTTAAATTGACTTGGGCTGCTAGCTTCAGGTCAACCTTGGCAATGAGAGTACAATCCTTACATCCCTCTGCAGATACTCAGGGCACCAATACAAGTCTTGATTTTTGTTATTACTTTTAGTTGCTTATATGTATATATGTCTTGTAAACCCTGTTTCCTAGTTGGATGTTTTCATGTCAGCTGCCTGTTTGACTTTCTCACAATATCAGCAAACTGCAATGCTCTTCAACCTTGCAGTGAAGAGTTTGAACACATGGCACTAGGCTTGAAGGTCCTAAGCTCTCCTCCAAGAGCTCCAGCCATTTCTGTCCCACCCTCAGCACAAGTCACTCACACCTCATTCCATAAAAAATCATTTAATTAAGTTCATTAATGGTACTGGGTAGAAGAACCACAGAGTAAAACCCGTAATGGCTGGAAGTCTTAGGTAGCCTTTGGCCGACTGACCCCCAGGTGGCTCAGTCTCACTTCTACGTTAGGTAGCCTTTGGCCGATTGACCCCCAGGTGGCTCAGTCTCACTTATTGGTTAGTTAGCCTTTGGCCGACTGACCCCAAGGTGGCTCAGTCTCACTTATTGGTTAGTTAGCCTTTGGCCGACTGACCCCCAGGTGGCTCAGTCTCACTTCTATGTTAGGTAGCCTTTGGCCGATTGACCCCCAGGTGGGTCAGTCTCACTTCTATGTTAGGTAGCCTTTGGCCGATTGACCCCCAGGTGGCTCAGTTTCACTTCTATATTAGGTAGTCTTTGGACAATTGACCCAAAAGTGGCTGAATCTCACTTCTACTTTAGTTAGCCTTTGGTCAATTGACTCAATGGTAGCCCAGTCTTACTTCTAAGTTAGGTAGCCTTTGGCCGATTCACTTCAAGCTATCTATATAGAGCATCTTCTCTGCTGTTTTCATATTCTGATTCCAGTGACAGAAGCCAGTGAGGTAATTTAATAAAAAGTACGACCCCAATATGCTTCACAATAATCTGTCTATCAACATATAATATACAGATGGAAATGCATATATGGTCTTGAGGATCCATAATAATCTAAACATCAGCTCATACATGGAGACGGACGCATGACAGTGTTAAATGTGTCAGAAAGACATTGGTGTTGTGACACGACCCCAATTTTCCCGTAAGACACGGAGGCCCCGCCACCCGGGGCAGGGGCTTATCCCGGCAGCGATGGGGCCTACAGCACAATTTCAATTCCAAACCAGCCGGCGTCTCGTCGCATTAGGCGCTCACACAAGCTTTGGCGAGATGCCGCTTAAATAATTTAATTTAGTCTGACAGAGAGAGTAACTTGATAGCAAAATCATGTGGCAGCAACAGCGGCAAAGACTTGGGTATTGGAGTGCTTCTGCAGAGCAACTTTGGCGAGAACAGTCAATACCGGGGATACTCCGAGATGCATTTTCCATCGCTTCTCACTGTGGAGTGAAGCACTTTGCTTTACTGGTGAGGATGACAGAGTGCATTCTGATTAATGGTCTCTCTGCCTGCTCCATCAACCTTCTGGTCGTGCTGTTGACTCCAGAGATGCCTGGATGTAGACAGTCACTGCAGCTATCAGAATAGGCGTGGGATTACCCACTAGCTAATTTTATATTCTTACCATTAAAATGATCTAGTTGCATGTAAATCTATTAAAATGACAAAACAGAGTCACAGATTTTTTTCATATTGGTATCTGGTAGACCAATCACAACTGAAAATAAAATGAGTGTGACAAACCATTAACTGGATGTTATGTGAGATTAATCTGTACTGATTAATCTCCTTCCTAAATTCAAAGGCAAGTGCAACCCAAGACTTTGCTGAACTATACATATTATTTCCAAACGGAGCCAGTTATTTAGCTGCTGGTTCGTGCCTCACAGTGGCAGAGCGTGAATTTAAATGAGCCCTGTGATATGTACTGGAAGCCCTATGCGTAAACAGAGCCATTGTGGAGTCCTTTTGAAGCTCAGGTTGTCAGGCAACATAAAATAAGGAAGAATCTTTTCTGTCATATGACTTTTTTCTGTCTAAACTCTGTTAAACTGAGAGACGAGTCGCCGCATCTGTCCGGCTCGACTCCAGAATACCGAGGCATAGATAAAAGCATGAATAATGCGACGGCTCGTCCGACTTCATAAAATCCACTCCACTGGATTTTGTATATAAAGGGAGCGGGCTCTCTCGGGATGGAGCAGGGAGGGTGACACGCCATTCCCCAAGGCACTCGATTCAGGAGATGGCCGTGACCCCGCCGTTTTATTACCAATCAGCTGCTCTTGCTGACCATGCCCACACAGTCCATCTCATCCCACACAATGTCTGAGCCGCCAGATCTAAAAATAGTCAGGTTCAAGAAAAATAATAATAAAATCACAGGGGAGGAATAGCACTGAGAGCGAGCTCTGCTCCACATACCCAAAGATAAAAGCAGCACTTCTACTCGTATCTCAGGAAAGCGTGTTTGTTCATTAACCGAGCGTGCATTTCATATTCGGTCTCCTAGCAAGCCTGGCAATAAACTGCAGCCTCATATACATGTACCATACCTGCATCCCTTAAGTCCCTCAGATAACTGGCTTCATGAATGTGATTGACAAGCAGTCACAGTTACAGACCTGTTATGATTACAGTCTACAGCATGGTTGTGGTCACGCCTATACGACATGCTGAAAGTTATGTCCCAGAGCACTTGCATGTTGAGAATGATCCTCCAGGGAGATGGTTTCACACCTTTGCTTTTCTCCTTCTTAATTGTGCGGAGGTTAATAGTGAAAATAGAAGCAGCCCTGCTGTAAACCGGCGCCACATCCTTCACAGGACTTCTCAGCAACTGGCTGAATGAGGGGAGGGGAACTCTCAGCATCAGTCTTGCTCATTGGTTATATTCTGACATATTCCCATACTTTGCTGGAGGGAAGGGAACCTCTCAGTATCTGTATTGCTGATTGGTTATATTCTCACATATTCCCATAGGCTGATGGAGGGGAGGAGACCTCTCAGTATGTGTCTCATTCATTGGTCATATTCTCACATATTCCTATAGGCTGATGGAGGGGAGGGGACCTTTCAGCGACTGTCTCTCTCATTGGTTATATTCTCACATGTCCCTATAGGCTGATGGAGGGGAGGAGACCTCTCAGCATCCTGCTTGCTCAGCTCTGCCCCTGGGGTCCTTCTCACTGTGGCATCAGAGAGGACAGTGGGCCTGTCGGTGGCCAGATGATTCACTCACTGCGCTTTATCTCCCATTGGTTTCCATACTGGGAATACATGCAAAACTGGCAACGCGGAGGTATCATCTGTACCGAAATGTTCATAAAAGCCGGATATAAAAGCACCGCACTGCTGAGAGCCACTCGTCCACTGAGGCAACAGCCACTGGCATCAAAAGCCAATGAATATTGCTGCCAATTACAGGGCAGTTTCATAATGCTTTATTTCCTAGAAAGAGGCGAGTCTGAAATGAGCAGAAATTGCACGCTAATGTCACCATCATAGCTAATGTCACCATCATAGTGAGGACAAGCAAGTTTCCTGCCACAAGGCCCCGATGGTATGCCGGGTTCACGGAAGGCAGTGGTCATGGCATTTTAATCAAAAGACTAACTGAAAATGTGCCCCGAATGTTTTTTCAAGCCGATGAATAGACGGTGCAGGATGTGTCCAGCATTATGGAGAAGCTGTGACCTACAGCAAGGAGACTGAAAGGTGGACTGAGCCGGCCTTACCTTCTTCTTCATCTTCACATTCTTAAAGATGGCGTGCACTCTCCAAGTCTTCGCAAACATGGCTCCAAACGCTGTGGTGTACCCCACTATGAGAATCCAGGTGCGGACCTGCACCAGAACAGAGATGTCCTCACCGCCTTGCAGAAGGACATAGGGCACGCGTCCTCTTTCTCTCAAAATAAAGTGCTTTAATAAATGCTCTGAGAGTTATTCTAACATTACAAACCTGTCTGAACATCCTGCTACCAGCATGTCTCGAGTTCACTGATAACAACATAGACAACCGCTATCTCTCATTGGTGCAGTGTGAGCAGGGAAGAGGTTTGGCCTCGACCAATGAGCGAGGCAGCTAACATTTACTTTCCTTAGACGGATTTGTCAGCTTGCTGGGTACAGCCAGTGACAGGCATGTCCGGAATGCCTAAGTGCGCCTCCTGCTGTTCGCCTGTGTGTTGACGCTAGAGAAAAGCCAGAGTTCTCGCATACCGCTACGTCCTCCCAGACACCAAAGGGTAAGCCACTGGGGCTCGCATCCTTCCACACAGATGACATGTCCACCATGAAGCGCAGCACCTTTCAGGGAAAACCGTAGCCCAAAAGATGTCATGTCTCACTTCAGGGGGAGTGACTGCCACTTAGTACTGCCTGCATGTGTCTCTGATGCCCCATGGCAGTGGGAGACTATAGTAACAGCAAAGACAAGTTCTCCATGTGTGAGGACCTACCAACCTTAACCTATGAGCTTATGGTAATGGCTTACAGCAGGGCCAAATTTAGGGGATGTGGGGCCCAAGGCTAAAGTGTTGGGGCCCTCCCTACAACATGAAATGCTGCTATAGCAACCAGAAAAAAATGGGGCCCCTGCAACTCGAGGCCCTGGGCTACAGCCTAAGTTAACGTGCATAGGTCCAGCCTTGGCTGCACTCTGTCAACCAGAGCCCGAGTCAGACTCCTCATGTTCATAGACACAGCGAGATCCCCCCCCCACCACAATTTTTTGACTAGATTCATAGATTCACAAAGCGTGAGACCCATCTGTAGCCCAGACCCCTGTCTGCTAACGGTTTCTCTGGTGAATCCTGGCGGCTCACTGTCAAAAAATGCCGAGCTGTATTATGATGGGCAGCATCACCATGGAAACGGCATGCCTAAACAGGAGTAACCTTTATGCTGTTGCTGCATAGTTGATTTCATTTGAATTCCTTGTAATCTGCACCATCCTTGAGCCAATTAATGATAATCAATGCCCCTTAATTAAAAGGCCTGTCACATTAAAATGTTTTATCGGAAAGTGTTCCCCGGTGTATTTGGCCAAGTAGTCGGCTAGATAAGCTTCTTGTTGCTTTAACGCCTGTGTTTGTGCACCGCTGCCTAAAGATAATGGATGAATGTGTTACCTGGATAATTGTTAAAGATATACAAAACAGTTAAATATGTGTGAAATGCGATTTAAAACCTTAAATGATATACTGAAGTGTAAAAAGCCAGCATTTTCCCATTGCTTGTTCATACTCATCGCAAGGACTCACCGTGCAGAGGGTTTCAAATTCTTTGTCCGAGACGAAGGAGCCGTCAAGGCCGAAGAGGAATATCGAGGCGTAGGACAGCATTCCTCCGAGGATAATCAGGTTGTTCATATACGGGCTGGACATCTTGATTAGCCTGGAGGAGGGGTGACAGCGACACGGCAGGCTTACAGGCGATGCCATTGATCTGAAATCCCCGTGAATATAATGAACCTTGGCGCCGTTATGATTAAGAGGTGGAGCACCGGATTGACCCGGTTCTACCGCTCTGCCGGGATCCCGTGAATAGCCTCGCCAAAGGACCGGGTCGCATGATAATTCCGATTTTCTGGAGGCGAGCTCTGAGAGACCAGTTTTTTTCTATTATTATTATCTCCACTGCGGGGGCAGCCTCGGGGGTACATTTATAGCAATGGGGCCAGATCTCCTTACCCCCCAACTAGACAGGGTGTCCCAGTACTGCAGCGATAATGGATCAGCGTCTGCATTATAGTGGTGGACAGCTCCACGTTAGCTGTACCAGCACTCTAGTCTGGAATGAGATGCCCTGGAAATACAGACCACGCGTTTCAGGCGGGGCCCAAGCCCACTGGGGGACGGGGATCACGTTTGGGGCTAATGGGGGCTTGCAGGAGTGTGATCCACATACCACTCCTCATATGCCAGAGGAAACACAAATGAGCAATGACAAATGCAGGCATGTGCGTCGCGGAAGGCTGGGAACTGAGGGTGTGAATCAGGCTTGAGTCGGGGGGTTCTGGAGGCTGAGAAACGGATGTGACGCATGACTTTATAGCTTCGTCGAAGGACAGGCGTAGTGAGGCAAAAAAGTTGCCTTGTTCGGAAAGATATAGTAAAGAGCCCCAGGCAGATATATTACATTGCAGTTATTTATTTATTAGAGATGCTTTTGTCCAAAGTGATGTACAAGCACAGATCAGGCAACAGGGTCAGACAGTCCCCGGAGCAATTAGGGTTAAGGGCCTCATTCAAGGGCCTGATGGTGAAATCAGCCAACGCTGGGATTTGTACCAGTGACCTACCAATCATGGGCATATTGTTCTAACCCGCATCGCTACACATGCCCTGCTCATTGGAGCCCTGGTGACTGCCCCTCATCCAGCTCACTAGGGCACCCTACCTGGCTACATCCCCGGTTAGTGCGTCATGCTAGCATGATCGGATCAAGCGTGTCCCTTTACCTGTGGTTACGGTTCTTGATGTTGAAAAAGAGGAAGGCACCGGCCATGAGCATGCCCAAGATGGTGATGGTGGACAGGATGCTATACAGCGGTACGTTGATGTGTCGCCGCTGGAGACGAACGAATGTCCGGTCTTTGGGAGGTTCCACTCCTGCGGAGACAAATGGGCAATCAGAACAACAAATCTCTATCCTCTATATATGTGTATAGGTGTGTATGTGTATGTGCGGACATGTAACATGTGTCCATATGAGGACACGCAGGTGAGTCCCTGGTAGGCTGCGACCATGGGTCGGAGCGTAACATGACCCCTTTCTCCAAGGCCCCATCACCCCTGCTGCTGAGTCTGGGCTTTTCCATGGGAGGCATGCCAATGGTAGCCTTCATTAAGGCTGCATTTGCACATTGACGTGCATGGGTATATTTAGCTCCAGCTATCGTCAGAATGCGGTGATGTTGCCCCCTGGATGACTTAGCTTTGATGTTAATTCCTAAACTTTCTGTACGCCTATGCAGATTTATATTTAATATCTGCAATGCAAAGAGCTAAATTTAGTTTTGAAATATTTTTGGTTATGCTGATATGTGATGAAACCGAATGAATGGATAACCATGCAAAACATAACTGGCTCCTATCTGTGTGTTTTTATAATGATTGTAAACTTACGACTCTTAATTTTGCTTATTATTTTATTAATTGAATTGATTTCTGTTGATTTACATTATTCATGGTTTTAGCAATGGAGGCTGTCTGGTTTCCATCCATCCAGTCACTGTCTAACCACATATTCCATTCGGGGTCATAGGAGTCCTGGAGTCTGTCCCAGGCAGCACAGGGCACAAGGCAGAAGTACACCCTGGATGGGATGCCAGTCCATCGCAGGGCACACACACAGTATGGGCAATTTAGAGATACTACTTAGCCTTTATGCATGTCACAAATATATGTGTGCGTTCTATATGCAAGTCAGAGCTCTTCTAGATCATAGAAATAAAATCACATATAATGTCTAGATGTGCAATCACAGGTTGAAAAGTCCTTGGGCCGTTAAAACGGGAATGGTGAAGAGAGAGCTGAATGTCACACATCCGATTGGCCCTGGCAGCTGTAGAGTCCCAACCCCTGCAGCCAGCCACGGCCGGGCCCCCCTACCTTGAAACCTGATGGTGTTGTTGATGAGGTCCAGCACATCCTCGATGGCGTTATACTCCCCCACCTTCACCTCCTGGCCCTCTGTGTGAGCAGAAGCGTAGAACATCTCTGATAAGAGTGCCACATAACAGCTGCCTTTTTTATAGCTGCTGTGGGGTGTCAGCCAGCTTCCGAAGGCACCGTACTGCAACGCTCTACTGAGGGGGGGGGGGGCGGATTACAAGGTCCAGCACACCATCCTGCAAGCTAAAGCCAGGTTTCTGCCAGCAGATGACCGCAGGCGGGGCGCGGATCCGAAGCGGGGGCCGTCCTACACGCATGCCGACCTCGCTGGCCGCTTACACCTATATAAATATTCCTCTCTTCGAGGTGCCATAATAATCCACACAACACATGCATCTCCCTGCCCCTCCTGACGACTTTGTGGCTGCCTTTCTGTTTAAAGATATCGAGGCGCTCATCGCGCCCTGGCTGGTTCGTAGGGGGCGGGGCCAAGTTGCCGGTGTCATCCGACAGTGCGTTAAGCTCCTCGCCAAGAGCCATCTCCTGATTCATTAATTGTCGTGCCAGAATTACAGGAACTCCGGAAAATCCGATATGTACCCGGGAGCGAGATGGAAAAGCAGGCTCAGCAACAGCCAATGTTTGATTGGGAAGATCTAACCTAAGGTTATATTGATTATCGAATCTTGGGGGGGGGGCTAGAGCCAAGGCTATTAATTTTCACCCTCTTATGGGAAATGTCCAGTAGGAGTAGCCAGGGGTGGAGACCTTTCAGATATTTCAGAATTTCAAGGTAGGACTGGAGCAGTGCCAGAGAAACCGCATGACGCAGCGTGCGGACCCCACACACCACTGCTGGAGGCGGCACGTTGGCACGTTGGCATGCTGGCACACTGGCGCTAAACAGCAGCAGCTCACCAGCCTCCATGTGTCACAAGATGGCTGAGAAAAAGCGGAAAACAACCACAACCTGGCATTCAGGGGGTTCCGATTAGCAAATCTGACGTGATCCCGTGCAAAGAGCCCCCAAGCCAGACTCCTGGCACGCCTCTGCCGGGAGACATCTGTCCTGTCCTGTCCTGTCTGCATAAATCGCTGTAACCCGTGCTGACTAAAGCCTCCACTCCACATCCCGGTGATTCAGTGCATCTTGTGACACGCATAATACTTTTAAACGAGGTCACAGAGTGTGGAACAGAGATTTAACTAATCGTGGATGTGACACCTTCCATCGTCATACCTTCCCGTTGCCCGGAGGTCCATGGCAGTCTCACATCGCACCCCACCTAACATCTACTCCAGGGATCTCCAACTCCGGTCCAGGAGAGTTACTGTCCAGTAGGTTTTCTATCCTCCCTGACTTCTGATGAGCCACACCTGTTCCCCGCTAAATACCAGGAGTTGGAGACTCCTGATCTACTCACTTTCAGGTACAGGAGACAGACCTGTTGAAGATTCACTTCCGAAATGAGACCACCATTGACTGAACGTCAGTGTACCTCATCATATGTTTCAGTATAGGGACATAAAACTCATACAGTCCTCATGTAATTCAATGAAGAACTTTTGTGAATTTTTCAGTCCACAGAAATTTTCCTGAAAATGTATCCTCTGGACTGAATGAGTTTTGGAAATCTGCTCTTCAGTTTGACGCCCTGTTAATATTGCGCTTAGTCTAAACTCTGGTGACCTTTCCTGATGTCTTGACGCGCAGTGGGGCATCATTATTGGCATCCAGCGCATTCTTTAGGTCCAACTTTCTGAGCGTATTTCTAAACATCCCTCTGTATGTCCAACACTCAAAAGCATGGCATGACAATGATAGTGGAGAGAGTGTAATAAATGTAATAAATTTACCAATAAATTTTCTCTGTGCCACTGTTTGTTAACTATTTTTGAACAAGTACCGTGTTCTTAAGAGCTTAAATGCCGAGAGTTAGGATATAGACAGCCGGTACAGGAGTGAAGGGAAAATGACATCATCGCAGCTGCTGCTAAGTATCACATGTATCACGGTCACGTCTTACTGCTGACGTGTTGGGCTGAATTCCATCCTCTCTGTCACTCGATGGTCCTTCTTAACCAGGTTCTGGAACCACCAAGGTCACACGACCACTTACTCTCTTACCTAGGTCATTATACGGGTCAACAATACTGAGAAATACCTCAAGTGCCTCAGTTTATTTGTTCATTTTAATACAGTCTTCTCTCCAACATGTCTGGCCCAAAAGCTCTCAACAAAGCGAAAGCCAAAACAAAGAGCAGCAATATTTACAGGCGTAACAGTTGTTAATGCTTATAATATCGAGATCTTTTCGGGAAAAAAGCCAGAAAACCACAGAGGACTGGAAAATAAAGCCATGATAGGTGTTGCACGAAACCATCACTCTATTCTGCACCTCAGACGCATTCAGTCACATCTCAGTCCAGGTCTGCGTTACTTATTGTGAAATATCTGAAAGCTGATGGACGCCAGTGACAGACGGCACATCACTCCCCTTTCAGGCACGCATGCCCCCCCTACCCCTGCCTGGCTCTGATGAAAGCCTAAGGAGCATGTCTAACGTACGTCACGCCGCAGGACCCCCTTCCTGTCACCTGAACGTCACGCGTGGTGCTCAGAGCGACTCGCCGTCGACCTGATTGATGTGATCGCACGTCAGCCGCCGAGTCCATCGCTGTGAAGCCTGGCCCGCATCCTTCCTCTCCGGAATTACAGCGTTTCGGAATCTCCGCTGACTGATACGATATTTCTGTCCATGTTGCCAGGTGACGCTTTATGCAATACTGTCAACTGGCTGGGTTTGGCACCTCACAAAATTATATGCGGCAAAAGGGGTCACATCCCTTTTCCAGACACTCACACACACACTCAGATACACTCTACTTCACGTTTCTGCTTAATCTCTATACACTATTAAAGTAAACTATGAGATACATGAAGCACAATATTGCTCTGCTCCCAGTCTCCAGCTGGACCTGTTCCATCGCTGAAAAGCTTCTGCAGGTGGAAGCTGCTTTACAGAGCATTTTCACAAGCATTGGACAAACTCTACCTGCATCTCTGCTGGACACAGCTGAGCAAGGGGCACAGACAGGGCCGTCAGAGGGGCATGGATACCCTGGCAGATTCAGGGGGACCAGCACTTGAGAGGGGCACTTGAATTCGTAAAATGATACATAAAATTGGATCGGGGGGCCCCAAGGTAACATTTTGTTCGGGGCCCGAGAATTTCTAGGTATACCCCTGGGCACAGAACTGACAATTAAACCTCTGCACACCCCTTCACATACACAGATTGTTTTGGTGTTTTGTTTTAAGATCATTTAAATGCGCTCACCTTGGAACTGCGTGAACTTGATCGTTCCCATCCGCTCTCCGTTCCGGAACATAACTTGGCCCTGGACCAATGAGAACACAATGAGGGAAGAAGGCAATATTACGTTCGGAACTCTGAATCAGAAATAAACACTAATCTGAATCCAGCTCTCAGTGTACTCAAGCGACAAAGACGAGGCCCGATCAAGATAGACAGAGTCCTTTTTAGCAGCGTGGGCCATTGTAGACAAATGTCTGAGAAATTCAATTATCCTTGTAAAGGCAACTATTATATGTCACTGCACGGATAAGAAGTGGACAAAGGTTAATAATTTCACTATATATTTTTCTCTGCTTTTTTTGGTATGTAAAGAGGCTCAGCCATGTAGCAAAGAGGACAGCTATCTAAATGCAGACATTAGGAAGCTGGAGGTGTGTGATTTGATCAGTTTATCATTTTGAACATGACTGTCTGTGAGACACATTGATTGTGTCAATTCTGAAAAAATGCTTAACACGCTATGATGGATAGATGACCTTCTCCATTTAGCTTTCCTCAGCAGGAAATGTGCTTCCTGCATAAAATTAAAGGAGAAAGGTGAAAAATATCTAAAATGAAATTAAACTTGATGAAATTTAATTATTATAAAGGACAACATAGGACACAAAGCAAGGAAGCACCACGCACAGGACACCAAATCCCATCTCAGGGCACATGTTCACACCTTAAAAAAATAATAAAAACTAAGTAATTAAATCAAAACTTTAAATTTAAAATAATAAGTGCCAGCTGGAGGGCGGTAACAGGTTAGCCTCCGTTAGCTTCAGGAAGGGCAGAACTGTGCAGTGTCTCAGGCCACAAATGGCTGGTTATCATGGCGGTGCCCTGTTTCCACCCAGAGGAGGCAATTCCATGTCAAGATAACCCCCCCCCTCCAGAATACGAGCACCCTATAGCAGCCTCAGGTACCCCGTCATCACCTTTCAATCCCTCAACCCCCATGAGCTCAAGTGCGCCCCCTTGTAGCCAGCTGCTAGCGGCGCCGTGAGCCATACCCACGGAATGTAGGCTGCCCGGAAGAGAAGCCATTATGTAATGGATTCACAGCACAGGTGGCCCTCTCCTGGCGTCCAAGGACAGCCCCGGGGGCTGCCGTGTGGGGGGGGCGGGGTGGAGGGGGGTGGTGGAAATGTGCTCCCTTCTGCGCCGTACCCCAGGCGATACAAGCACTGTGAGCAGCAGGTGGCGTAGCAGGACGAGGAGGACAGAGGGCAGGGGTTCGCGTCTGCATGGTGGGAATCGGGCTCTTAGAGAGCCCTGAAGAGCCCCCCCCAGCTATGCGATTAGGCATGCTGGTCACAGTACATAGACTGTGGTACGGTGGCCAGTCTGCACAATGAAGTCTCACAGCTCTAATACCGAGTTGCGTTACTCATAAATGACATAAATGGGTGACTGACATGAGCTGTGTTAAATTCATATAAATATGTAATGTATATTACTGTGTAATTCAGGCCTCATCCGGTAGAATAGCTTCAGCAAACATTCATCCATCCATCCATCCAAATTTCCAAATGCTTATCCAGGAAGGGGCCACAGGATCACCAGAAGCTGAACTCTGTCAGCACAGGGCACAGGGTACCTTGGGCTGGATGGCAGCCTATCACAGGATTATCTAAATTGCATGTCTTAGAATTGTAGAACTAAACCGGAAAACCGATAGGAAATGCATATGACACAAGCAGAACATACAAACAGCCCGCACGCGCGCACACACACACACACACACACACACACACACAGAGCAGGGGCGGGGCTTGACCTCAGATGTGTGAGACCACAGCACTACCCACTGAGTCACCACACCACCTTTAGAACAATCTAACCATAGCTAAAACTCACATTCCTAGAGTTCTCCAGCACAGATTGTCGATTTAAAAGATAAGTGCAAAACCTGCCTCCCCGAATCAGAACAGACTTTGATGGATTTGGAGGCAAACCCTAACGTCGGTCCCTGTGTCACGTTTTACCACGCAAGACAGAGCAGGTGGCGTGATGACGAGCGGAGGCAGACTACACCCTGGCTCACTATACGCCTGCTAACCAAAACTAGGTCACAGTTTCTGTGCCTCATCCTTAACCGAGCGGGAAGCAAAGATGAGACTAAGCGTTCGCAAGTTTCTCCTTTACATCCACAAATGGATCTCGTCTGAAAATCCCGCCCCCCTCGTCCTGCGTAGCGATCCTTGTTGTATAACGTTTCTTTGTTCTTTTGTTTTCCGTGTCTAATATGTGGTCAATTACAGTGTACATCATCACGCCTGCTTGGTCATGTGACCCGTGCCTCCACCGCCATTGGTGAATCACGTGGCTCACTCACAGCCCTGGTTGGTGGTGGGTTTACAGCTCAGCCACTCTCAGCTGCTGCACTGTAAAGTAGACAGGGACAGATATGAGTGTTCACGTACTACGCTGCACCTCTGGGGAACCAAGATACCATCGCCCCTGAGAGTCCTCCTTGCTCCAGGGCTACGCTGTCTTCCCCTGGCCCCACCAAGGGAACCGTTGCCTTGGCGACCGCATTGAGTTCTGCCATGCGACTAATCACACCCCCCTTGCCCGTCCAGCGGGGATTGTCTCACTTTCTTTCTCTGCTGTTTCGTAGAAATCGGCGGCCAGAAGCCCCGGGTCCCATGGGAGGGACCGCAACCAGACGGGATGGGTTAGAGCAACATGAAACACAAGCCAACAGCCGGGGGCGGTGATGTGTGGCCAAATTGGGGCACTTCCAGGGGGGATAAGGACATTGGTGTCGCGCGCGGGGTGGGC
The DNA here is from genome assembly GCA_026777985.1 of Mormyrops attenuatus. Classification (NCBI taxonomy): domain Eukaryota; kingdom Metazoa; phylum Chordata; class Actinopteri; order Osteoglossiformes; family Mormyridae; genus Mormyrops; species Mormyrops attenuatus. The sequence goes on along the minus strand of JAODKC010000049.1, from coordinate 9,037,555 downwards.
AGCCTTTCTAAATGAACCCCCTCCCCCCCCACCAACCACACATGAAGACACCGCGTCACGGGGACGATACAGCTTTCAGTCTGAGAGGGAAGACCTTTCTCCAAGAAATTAAACTTCCCCCATCCCCCAACCATCTTGTGTTTCATTCCATCTGCAATATATATTTGGCTTTAACTATACATTTAAAGATTTCATTTATTACAGGGAAAACACAGGTGCAAACAGTACGCGTGTGTGTGCGTGACAGAGCACATTTAATAAAGTATAAAATAAATGCAGGCCAGGTTTCTCTTATTCCCTGCTAAAACACCTGATGGCTCTCCCACCATAGGCCTCTAAAATATTTTAAAATGTACTCAGGGCATAATATTTATTTCAATATTTACGGCCCACCAATCCTTGGCCCGGCAGTGTGAGTAAATCCTTTTTCGGCAGAGGTTTCCGTCGGTGAAATATTTCATTTCCGAACAGGCGCGGTGCCTCAGAGCTCCTCCGTATCAGGGCCTCCCACACACTCAGCTATTTAAACCTTTACCCACGTTTCTTTTCCCACAACGAGCTTCCAAACGCTCACCAAATGACTCTCTGATCCTGAAACAGAAAATGTAGTGTTCTTCATCGCCGAATGAAGAATGCAGCAAGGCACTCCAGTCAGCAAATGAGAGGGGAGAACATGTACCTCCCCGAACACCCTAATGAGGAGTTTGGTCCTCTTGATCACCCTCCCTCCAAACGCCAGTCCTGATCACAGATGTCTTTTCGGCCCTTTGGGCGTGATGGTAGAAGCTCGCTGAAGTTCAGTGGTCTGCCCTGCGGTCGAACTGGCTCTGCCCCTATTGGCAGAAGTCTAGAGAAAGGCGGGTCTGTCGGGCACCTCCCGGCCCCTCTCGTCCCAGGCCCAGAGCTAGCTGGCAAGGCCATTCCAAACGTCAGCACCGGGGAGGGGGACACCATGGTTTGAAAGGTCAGGATGAAAGCTAAGGCGTGGCAGCTCAATGACTAACAGGTTGCCTCACAGCAGCTCGGGCTGCCCCTTGGTGTGAGAGCGGGGGGCCTGAGGCAGCTGAAGGTCAACCTTCTACCTTGTTACAAGGACACCGATAAGGTCTCAATCAGCATCCCAAGCTCTGGCGGGTGTAATAAGGCCCCAATTTGCATTCAAAATGAGCAGCAAGTCACGTGAAATTGGCATCGCAGACACTGAAGCGGTTTCGTAACATCTTTCCACTTCCTAGAGGAAAAGGCCAAGGCTTCACGCCTCATAAACAGAGGTGTTCCTTTTCGGGTTGTGTAACCAGCCTCTAACATTTCCCAGTGTCATCCAGTCCATAAGTTCCCCTTTAAGTGGCATTATGAAAAGGTCTTGACTATTTTTGACTATTTAATACGAATCAGCAGCATAGCGACATTTAACCTGTCCATTGAGATCTTTGCGGCTGTTAGAAGACAAGTTAGTCTATGGAAGATGATTCTTAATCAGGGGTTGTGAATCAGGTCAGAGAAAAAACGTTACAAGGCTCTTCATAGTGGTAAGTCTGAGGTCTGTTTTGTCTGCCATTGGGATGGATAAATTAGCCCCATTAACCAAATGGACAAGGTACTTGATTTTTTTTTTTAAGTTCTACTCAAGTACATTTTCCAGGCACTACAATACAGGGTACATAATAATAATTAGGTACAATTGCATTCTCTCTGTAAAGTCATCACCAAGACAAAGAGACCAAAACCACACTGAAGCTCCCTACAGCCAACCTTTCACATTTAATGATATACTCATAGGGTACAATAAAGACCCTTTGAAATTCATTTATTGCTAATACTGCATCTTTTCCAAACAAAACTGCAGAGAAAGTAAAATATCGCAATATTTTTTACAATATTACTGTTGAGCCAGCGTACTCACCGTTACACCGAAGAAGTTGGTCTCGTTCATGACATCCAGCACCATCCTGCCCACCTCCTTGTCATCGACCGTAAAGTTCCGGTAAATGTTCCTTCTCTCCTTCTCTCTCAGTCTCTCCATGACGCGAGTCAAGGTCTTCGCTATGACCCAAATGCCGTCGTAAGCAAATCCGTGGAATTTGCTGGACTCCACTCCCTTCTGCAGCCGTCGAATGTTGTACTCCCTCTCATACTCTTCTGGGGTCTAAACACAAGGTGGGGAGGGGGGGCACATGAAGTCATTCAAAGAAGCAGCAGGATTTGATGGAGTGTAGCTAATGAACTCAAAAAAAGACCTATACCCTTCCAGAGATCCCCTTAATTTGCTTGGCACTGAGGGGCTCGAAGTCCACACTGATGTAGCCCTCCATGGCGGTCAGCAGCTTCTTGGTCGTGCAGTTGGTGGAATTAGCTTGTTCCCACCAGTTTCCTTGGTACCATCCAGGGATGATCCACTGATACTTACTACCAAACATGTTCAGGTTGTACGCCTGGGAAAGGAACAGGGGAATGGCATGAATTTTCCTGAGAATGAAGCTGTTCCACCAAATGCACACAACTGCACCCCAAAGAAATACAATGACTTGCTCAGAAGACAAACATAGATCACGAAAGAATATCAAACAAGCAACTAAAGCGTTAACAGCTCACCTTCTATCTGGAGCATGTCAACCTGCTAATGTGGAGCATTTCAGCCCGTAAAACTATAGAAGATGGAGCATTTCAGCCCACTAAACTGTAGAACGTGGAGCATTTCAGCCCACTAAACTGTAGAACGTGGAGCATTTCAGTCCAATAAACTGTAGAACATTACCTTGACAGTAAATGTTATTTAAAAGGGCCTTTTCAGAATAGTCTGCCCTTCCCTGGGAAGAGGGGGGACTCATAGGGATTTAATGAGTGATCTGCCCGGGGACCCACGTGACACCGTGACACCCATTAGACAGGGCAGGGTTTGAACACGGGCCAAGGAGACCCACAACGGCAGAACAGTTATTTTAAAAGAAATCTCAAAAATCCCAAGGCATGGAAGCGTAGCGAAGTGGCTGTACCTTACCATTGGCTTGTAAAATTATTTTAATTACAATCCTCACACAGATAGTGGTAAATGTCACACTTTCCACACGGGAAACTTAAAATTAGCGAGAGGGGAGCAGATGAGGTGGGTAACAGGGTTAAGTAAGATGTAGCTCTAGCCATAGTGTCAAAGGGCTCCTATGTTTGTGATAGGGTTAGGGATAAGGAATCCTTGCACAGATACATTCAGCCAAATGCACTGAGGTTCCTCCTGCTTCTACCATGACTCTGGAGGAGATGTCATGATTCCAGCAGATGACTATCTCGGACCACAATTCCCTGTTGTTTTGTCATGACACTGAACGGCTTCAGTATTCCCCGATAGTGTCAACTTTCCCAAACAGAACCCGTAGTGCCCGACTGATCATCAGAGCCACGTTGAAGTGACGTTCCCCTTCTCCTACATGCAAATCTTCCCGGGGGCCACTTCACCCACTTCATGTACTGCATATCCACAGCAGTAGGGCTCTTGGAAAGCCCAAGCTTCAGTCCGCCAGAGAGTCACACGGGTAACGGCATCTGCCACAAAAGGTTGTACTCACGCAGCAGAAGACTTTGGAAGCCAATTTGTCATCAAACTGCCCGATGATGATCCTCACATCGTTGTCCTGCAGAGAACAAGAAAAAAACAGGATGATTGACATCACCATCGAGGTGAGGTAGCTGACATATTACCATAAGAACATAAGAAATTTACAAACAAGAGGAGGCCATTCGGCCCATCAAGCGTGTTTGAGGAGAACTTAACTAATAGCTCAGAGTTGTTAAAATCTTATCTAGCTCTGATTTAAAGGAACCCAGGGTTCTAGCTTG
>JAODKC010000049.1:9018641-9033624 GCA_026777985.1 Mormyrops attenuatus | reverse complement strand
CGTTGTAGCCTCTGTGCTGCTAGATCAGTATCTGCTACACCACCCACCTTGGTGTTGTCTGCAAATTTAACCAGTTTCTGATGGTGTCCATGAGACTGACGGAGATGTTAAATGTCACCATTGCAAATGGAAAAAAGAATGGACTGAGTGCTGCAGACACCATTGGTCTCCTTCAGGCCCCGTCTTGGGAACAATTAACTTTTTATTTAAATTACTGCAAGACACACCGGGGTGCACACATAATGGAGGAAGAATTTAACTGGCACTTAATTAATTTGTACCTTTTGTTAAAACCGAAGCAACAATTCACAATACTCTGCAGTTAGAAACATACTTTCACCAACATAACATACTCCACACTCTCTGCTGGCACATCCAGGTATATAACAAACAGACTAGTCTTAACTTTATTTGTCACTAAAAATCATTTCTCAGCTCTGAGTTCTGAGTGTTGCTTATCTTCTACAAGAAGGAAAATGTGTACTCAGTCTTGTTATCAGAGTGATGTTCTGTGCATGTTAAATGGGATGACATGTAGATAGACAGCCTTTGCCATCAACTGGGGTTTCCCTCATAATTTTTGGAGAGCTGGGGTCCTGTAGGAAAGACATATTCTGTAAATGGCCAAAAGCAGATGGACACCAGCTTGTCCAACATCTCATGCCAGAACCAAGGGTATTAATATGAAGTGTGTCCCCCTTTTGTTGTTATAATAGCCCCTACTCTTCTGGGATGGCTTTCTGTTAGATGTTGTAACTTTTTAACTGTTGTAACTGGTGGGATTTACTGCCATTCTGGTTAGGTATTGATGTAGGGTGATAAGCTCCTTTTCTGTGAGCTTGTGTGGCCTACCACTCTGCATTTGATCTTGTTCCCAGACGTTTCTATTTCACAGTCAGTTCACTTGTGATTGACCAGGGCAGCTCTAGTAGGGCAGAAATTTGGCAAAGTTACTTGCTGGAAAGACCCTATGATGGCATCCTATGATATGCCAAGTCCAAAGTCACTAACCTTCACTGTCCGACCACCCATCCTGCTGTCAGTGTGTGTTGCTGGAAATTGCATGGCTGTGTGCTCAATTATATACCCGTGTTAGCAATATTTGTGGCTTAAATTCCTCTAAATAATGGCAGGGTCCACATACTTCTGGCCATATAATATACATGAAGAAAGATCCTGTAATTCTTAAATGCTCCCTAGATCATCTCATCATTTCGAAAAATGCATTTTTCGGATGGAGTTACATCTTCTTTAACGTTTTAATGGCTTCAAGCTGTCTATTAGTGTTGCTTTAATTACACCATGATCCAGTTTTCGGCCGTCTGAATGAGAACAGTGAATGCTTGTTTGTACTGGTGGCCTTCTGTTTGCGGCTGCCATAACACACTTTCCTGTTCCTTGTAGTCGCAGTGACGTGTGGATAAAGGTGATGTGGACAGAGTGCGCCAATACCCCCTCCTTCCCGGCTGAACGCAACACAATGAGGCCTTGTGTTGCACACCACGGCCTCTGAAGCGTTCCCACATTTCCAGAGAAGGCCTTCAATGAACGAAGCTTTCCAATTCATGGCATTTCACAGGACGACTGGGGCTTTTATCCAGATGCTCCATTCCCTTTCAAAGGCCTCTGCTTGGGCTTGGCTTCCAGCATTGCTCAGCACCCCCCCCCCACTCCTGGTTCCCACTATCCTATCCCCCCGACTTGATCGCAGCCAGGCCTCAGGTGTGGCCCACGCAGATACCTGACAGGTCCTTCGCAGAGCCGGCTGCAGAGACTGAAAAATCAATACCTGCACCGGCAGAACCACCAAAAACGAGGTGCTGTTATTGAAATGCAATTAGAAACTTAAAGCAGGGAACCATGTTGTGTGTAATCCAACTTTTTTCTGGTTACACCAGATGATGAGACCTGTTAAGGATGAGACCTGAGGATTCTCCTGTAGCAATATCTCATTCAAAACATGCACTCATCATGTATGGAAAGCATCATCCCTCTGTTTTTCACAGCAGAAAGGAACCTTCTTGCGGCAGAGGAACTTGCCAGAGATCTGGTGCCACCTTGACCGTTTAACGTGAACTCATCTCTATCGTATCTGCACCTTTGTGGCTACACACCGTCAAGGACATGTTCCCAAGAACTGGGCAGCCATTCTGCAGCTTCAGCACTTTCCAAACACACAATCTGGTTTTGCAGCTTCGTTAAGCTTGTAAGGTCATTGAAGCACAGTACGATTGTTTCATGATTAATCCTTAGATGCATGGCTCATTCTACAAACATTTTTACATACCTAAGGTCTTTGGCGACCTGGCATGTAAAATTGAAAAAAAAAAAGCTGCCCCTGACTCAGCAAACATTTATTTAATGTTTCTTCCATGATGACTCTGAACAGTTTCTGAACATTTTTAACGCTTTATGAATATTAGCAGCTAGCGATAATGCCGACTATATACGTTCTCAATGGATTTATAACACTATTACATACCTGAGGTCGCTCGTGACCCAGTACCTTTCTTGTGAATAAACGGACATAAAAAAGAAATTTGATGGTATTTGGGCTTTCTTTTTATGTAAATTGATATGGATGAAAAGTATGAGGCATATCTAAAAGACTGAGTCAAGGCTGCATCAAATAAATATAAAAAAAATTATGTAAAGTGACGTGTAGCGACCCGAGGCATGCATCTAAGAGTTAAAGGCACAAGAAATGATGATGATGATTCGGGGGTTGGTTATACAAAAAACAGCATGTTGAAAACACCGGGCTCGCAGAAGCCCGTCCGCTCTCCCAGACCGACAAGGGTGCGCACTCTGATTAGCCCCACAGCCCGTGAGATCACCGCTGGCACCTCAGAGCCGCGGACAGCGTAAAACGAGCTTGTGGCCTCTGGTGAAGGGCTGAGTGGCATAAATGTTTAAAATCTGTTTACAGGAAAGCGGACACTCTCAGCAACGGGTGGACAGACAACAAACAGGCAGTGTCCTGCCGCTCTCAACACGCTCGACCGACAAGGGGAAGGCAGCCGCTGATGATGCGGGACAGGAAGTGAGATCCGCCTCAGAGAGAGCGCCCGAGGGCACGCGTCAGCCATATGACGCCACCCGCCCCAGTCCCCCCGTCCCCTGATGACTCCGAACCATCATTTAGGGAGGAGGCTTGGCAGGTGAGTTATAGAACCAGCTAACGCCACCATGCCGACGAGAGCCAATCAGAGGAGGCGGTGCCTGCAAGGGCTGCAGCTGCAGAGTTATTTGTGCTCCGGAGCTGAAGTGATGAAGGGAGGGGGAAAAAAAGGGAGTATGAACGGTAAACGGAGGAACAAACGAAAGGCAAAGTGAACCGGTGTGGGTTTTCATCAAGTACCTGAACCTCCACGGCAATTACAGAGATGGAAGCCAGGAAAGCAGGAGAGAGGAAGCCATTTAACATGGAGCCGTGCTGTATTAGAGGACACGGACATGTTTAATTCATGTTGTTGTTTAAATAATGCACAGTAATATAACATCACGTGTCACTGGAAGCATGCGGGTGCAGCGGCTGGCTGGTCTGTAGAGAGGGACTGAAGAGGTGCCAGTGGAGGGCGAAACCACAGAAGCTTCATTAAAGCGTTGCGCTCTCAGTACGATACGCCCCTCCCGCCCCCGCGTCCCCTGGCCGGTCGCCCGGACGTCACTCACCTTCAGCTTCTTCACGTTGACGCAGGGGTCGTCGGAGAAGCTCTCGGTGTCGGCGATCTGGATGTCAGCCTTCTCCAGCTCATTGGTCAGGTCATTCCGCACCTGTCAAGGGAGTGCAAGACGGGCTGCCTGATGACGGCTACATGCGAGGGAGATCCGATGCCTTCGGACCATGTTTTCTGGCCGCATGCAAAAAGCGCCGAACGTGGCAAGCTTTTTAGAATAATGTAGTGAACGCGCATCCCCACAGCGCATCAGGCAGGGAGCGCTGACTCCAGGAAAAACATTTGTAATCGTCAATTAATGTATTTAGAATAAATTAGCCTTTCAAAGCAGGAAATTCCGTCTGGACCCCTGTTGAGTTTGAGCTTTGGCAGTGGACGGTCTGCTCAGCCGGGCCTCCTGCATGCGTCAGGTCCATCATCAGCGCCGAACACCTGCTGTGGTCATGTTGGCAGACACGCTTGATTCTCACAAAGAGATCCAGGTGAAAGGTGAGGGCGTTCAGCTGACGGTCCAAAATCAGGCCACAGCAGAGGAAAAATAATCATCTGGGATCCTAAATACCCAACCCCTTCCTGTTTAGCGAGCTTCATTCCGAAATACCCTTCCCGCGGTGATTCGCTTCGGGAATGTGAAGTGGCAGTTTCTCAAGATCATGGCAGGCCGTATGAGATGCGCTGGACAGAAGCCAGGGGGAACCTGGCTACCCGGTGTGTCCCGCTAATTTAAGGGGACCAGGATTCCCAGGAGCAGGGGGGTAATGATGGCCTCCCCCTATCAGATGTCACACTGGTGGTATGGCCCGGCCGGACCACAGGTGGAGATATTATCGCTTTAGAGGGGACGCTGTGTCCCGGGTGGCACGGTGCCTGAGCGGGGAAGGCTTCCGCGCCGCGGGTGTCAGGGCAGGGGGGGCGGTGAGGGGGCGTGTCCCAAGAAATCCTCATGGATATTTCTGACCCTACAGTAAAGCGGGAAAATTTTTAAGTGATACACACCATTGTGAAGGGTAGCTACCTGGGTTGCTGTTTTTGTGTGGCTGTCGCACTGCCTGGCTGCGGAGGGAGGAATCCCGGCGCTCAGGTGCGCGTGGGCCAGTCTAACGAGGAGATTTAACCTGGGTGAATTCTGAGCCTGATGACAGAGTGCTGAACAGTAAAAGAGCTCAGGAGGATTATAGGATTTCAAAGCAAAGCCCGGCCCGCTGATGATGGATGTAATAAAATATATAATGTATTAATATCCTGCCCTGTTAACTGAACTCAAACTAATATTACAGACTGAACTCACGGCTATCAAGTTGGGTGATTTAAAAAAATAAAAGGACACGTAATGCTGGCAATCTATTTCAAGTTAAGCACATTTTTGATGATTTTCCCATTTTTTCCCCGATTTTTTTGTGTATGACTGTCTTAATATAACTCAACAGAATCACATCCAGGGTGTACCCCAGCCGTGTGCCCTGCTCTGCCTGGGACAGGCTCCATGCCCCCCTGTGATCCTGACTAAGAAGCAGCTAGAAGATGGACAGGTTGAACAGCTCTTATCTACATTGTCTACTTCAACCTATATGGTTTGGCGCTCTCAAAGGAGCAGCTGAAGAGGCATCACCAGAGAAGATAGGCTCTCAGGCAGAACCCAGAGGATGTCTCCCCAGGGTCTCAAAACCCCACGTTTCCACTCTGTCGGCGTTTTCTGTGAAGATAAGCCAGTCAAGCAGGTAACACACTGCTGAAGTCTGTGTACCTATAAGAATGGCAGTGAGATCTAACCCTGCGTTTTGTGGAAACCTCCCTCAGCACTCTGCCACTGCCAGGGCACACACAGGCAGCCTGTTTCAGCAGATCGATAAAACCCACTGCTGCTCATCAGAAACGTCCAGAACAGCCGTTGGCGCTCTTCCCTGTCCTATGGGGAGAAGGCGCGTGTTAAATGAGCATTTGTGGCCGCACCCCCGCTGGCGCGGAAAGCTTTCCAGGAGAAAATGTTTCAGTTTGACTGGATAACGCCCCCACCCCCCCCCACCCCGACACCTTTGTCCCGGTCTCCCAAATGGAATACCTCAGCTCTGATGAGGTCTGCAGTAAAAAAAACTGTGAGGACAACCGATATCACTCAATCCTGGAGTGGGATATCCCATCATGCCTCAGGGTAAATCACATGCAAGCTGCCGTAAATTTTGCGCATGTCATCTGCATAGTCAGGAATAAGCAAAACCTGCTTTGTCTTGGTCGCATTAAGCTAAAAACATGTCATTTTATGCAGCCCCCAAAAGCACAGCACTGCAATGCCGTGCTATTTATAGACAGGTTTGCAAGTCCCCTCTGCACAGCGTCGCTTAAACATGCCCCTCGATAAAGAGGGAGAGGGAATAGGAGGCTGCCTTTACATCTTCCCCACACCGTCAGCAGGGTGCAGGAGGTGTATCGCTCAGGATTCTGGGCCATGATCAACCCGGGGGAGGACTTCACCGCTGTGTACTGGAAAAAAGCGAGATGCGTTTTCGAAAACCGCTGGCCATTTCCCGCGGCTGAGCGAACAGCAAACATGGAAGATAACAGAGTCGATTCCAAGAACTAGGTGCATTTTTGTCATGATGCTGAACCAGGTGGATGAAGATGTGGCGGTCCCTCTTCCATGCTCGGGGGTTACTCTGTATAAACATGCAAACGGGCCCTCTGTTTGCATGCCTGTATGAGGCCGCACACCGGAGCGCTGCTTCAGCCACTGACGTCAATGCTACTCTCATGCTAACCCCCAACAGTAAATGTTTGCGATGGACTGGTGTTCTGGCACTCCAGCGGATGTGATTTAGCCGCGTGTTTGTACAGTACACTTCGGAAGCCTGGACCGCGGGCACCCGGGTAGCAGACAGACATCGCAAATGAGCTCATGGCAAAAGAGGCTGAACACAACGAGCCACATCCCAGGGGTTTGACAAAGGACAGATTAATTAATCACGCGAGAAATATAAGTAATATATGTAAATTAATAAAATGCATATTGCAGAAATATTTTCATGAAACTGCTTAATATTTATCAGATTATCAAATTGCAATTGCGTGACTGCAAATGATGCATCCGTAAAACACTGTTATATATTAAGTATGCATTTAATTCACCAGATCAATGTGATCATAAGGTCATAACTGATAAAACTATTCTTTTTTGTGATTCGATTCCTCTAAGGGGTAGTTCCCTTAGCGAACGCACCCTAATCAAATCTCTTCTTGCCCCCTGAGGGGGTTTAGTCTGCTTGTTAAATTAAAATGAATAAAAGAATGAAGCAGTTTGAGCATATCTACACCGATGGAGATCACATGATGCTGAACGGAGACATCCTGCCTGTCATTTACTACTGGTTGCCAAGGTTGTAACCTATCAGAAGCCTTGAGAGGGTGGACCCTCACGAGGCACATATAAAATGCCTCCAAGCTCCAGCTGAACAGACAGATTCAGATCAGGACTGTCTGTCGAATCTTTAATGTTGAAATCAGGATTCTAGAATAATCTGCAAGGCGGGGAGCCACAGCAGGACTCAAAACAGACCTTAATCCGCAGACTGATGGAGACTTCGAGGAAAAAGACCTGATAGGGTACAGCTGCAATGTTGCTAGATCCCGAAAAATCCCTTTATATGAAAACTGGGAATTTGACTGGCTAAATATAATACTATGCAAATTTATATTAAGGGCAAAAGTTCAAGAAAATCCAAAAAGAAAAAGCCAGCAAGAGCCAGAACGTGTATTTAATTTAAATGAATATTTCACATTACTGATGCTGTAGTACGTCAGATTTTTGCATCCATACAGAATATAGACTTTCGGGAGTGCATTTAAAAAAAAGATTATTTACAGATGCATACATCTCAATCCCCTTTTCCTATTTTTGGCACTCAGCCATGCAGTGCAAAATCATATCGATCTGGTTTGGACCCTGGAGTCTTCCCTGGAGTCAATTAGTAAGTGAAAATAACAGTCTTGTCCTGCCCAGTATCCATGCATCTTCCATAAACACCTATCTCACCTAATAGAGCACAAGGCCAGCAGGCGCCCTCCTGGTGTGGATGCCAGTCTATCGGAGGGCATACACTGGCGTCACGGGCAACTTAGGGACACCAGCTCATCGAACTGTGCGTTTTTAAAATCAAGCATGTATGGAAAGGGCATGCAATGTCCACACGCACAGAGCCAGAGGCAGGGATCAAACTCACGTCCCTGGATGCATGAAGCTGCCCATTGAGCCGCAGATACACACTCTTGCCTTCCAATCTGCAGTTATTAAAGTCATTTAAGTAGGAGAAAGTCCGGCCCTACCTCAAGGAAAACAGCCATCACTCATTAGCACAGCGTTTTAAGAAGTGAACCACACACATAAAGCCAGTGGTGTCTCCCTCTCCAGGTGCAGCGCTAATAACATTACTCCGATGCTGAATAACCATCCATTTTCAATAACCGTTCATCCAATTAGGGTCCCTGCAAGCCACAGGCAATTGTGGGATGCATAGGGTGAGAGGCCAACACTTGGCAGCATTCGGGCTCACGCCGAAGGTACATCAGACAGCGGATATTCATCTGGACGGCGGCACTTTGGAATGAGGTGTAAAAGAGGAAGAGCGAGGAAGACCACAGGGAAAACCTGTACAGCCCAAACACAGACCGCCGACCCAATTCACTACCCGCAACCCTGGAAGGAAGATGAGTCATCGAGGGCCCGTTGCTTCACGCCACATACCGCATGCATAAATGCATCTCGCATTTCTTATTCGCAAAAGGCTATTTATGACAAAGATAGGGAATCGTTTGGGAATAAAAGAACCCTCACACTGTGCCTAAGTGCTGGATTTCACCTGCGTGCGTGAGGGAGCTCTTCATGGCTTGGCAAACTGGTGCAGGCGCAGTGCGTCTTAAATGTACGCACTCCGAAATAACCGACAGGTTTAACGCTTTGAAGCCGGCATGTGAGACCGTTAGTCATAATGGAAGCATATTGTACAAAGGGGGATGCTCCAGACTCTGAGGCACAATAGCGCACGACTTTAAAGTCTTAAAGCTGGTTATTTTAAGAGCCGATTTGCATTGAGTGTTTCTTATATAAAAAAAGCATGAAAATAAAGTATGGCAGGGAGGTTCTTAGTCACACAATGCGTCCTTCCGCCAGCTCCGACCTACTCCATCGTTATCGGCCAGCCTCCGGTCACCCAGAGGAATCTCTGCTACGCATCCGTGCAGCCACATGCGGGCAAGGCTGCAGGAGGCACATTCGGCAGTCTTAGTGCACACCCGCAAGGTGTGGGCTTCGAACTCCATGCCATCTGCCCAGCGGCCTCCGTTGGATGACGGCGTTGCTGCAGGCACCGCGGGGCCAGGCAGGGGAGGTGTCTGAATGCCACCTGCGACTGAGGCTTCCCTGCCGCGCCAAACTGCACAACCCCGTCAGCAACCGACAGACCGCAGCCGGATAGCATGCGGCCCCCAACAGCAAACACCGATATTCTCACGCAACGTGACTATTTCAGCCAGAACAATAAGACAAATTATGCTAATTTGCCTCATTTGCAAAAAGCCCGGCTGGAACCTTCAGCTTCAGCTGAAATGCCTTTGCTAATCAATGATGTGGATTGATTTTATACGTTACGAGAATGATCTGACCTCAGAGCAAATAAAAAACACCTCAATTCTCAACACATACACATCGAGGTGCTTACAAATAAATTCCCTAATTTGGCAAAATTAGCATTACAAATAATGATCCTTTTTTTAGCTGGAGTGATCCCGTGATGAGCAGCTGCGCTGGAACACAGACAGCATCAAGCGGATCGCAGGCTGACGCACACGAGCCGCCACAAACACTGGGGCTACGGCCTCCGTGACGGGCTCGCCAGACGCAGCTATTAGCACAGAGGGAGCATGGTTCGTGTTTAGTGGGATATCTGTGTGTGCCATCAAGATTGCCCCTCCCTCAGCCCTTCCGGGGGTCGAGGCTCGATATATAATGTACTTTTTAGAGGAGCAGATATTGTGCGCCGCTGCGCATCGGTGTATCACCAACCCTCACGGCCCCTTGTGCCTCACCCCACGTCTCCATCGTTGCGTTCCTGCTTTCTGTGAACCTTGATTGCCGTTACGCCACCTGAACGTTGATCTGCGGAGCGCAGTTATAAATAGCCCTGGCGCATGAGTAACTCAGCATGTTTGGGCCAGAGCTGCAGCAAACCCACGTGCAGAATCGCTTCGGGAGCGTGATCTGTGGCCAAGCCGCTCTTTCTGCGTGACGGCCTGGCCTAGGGCCTCCTGTTCATGCAGAGCCCATTAATACGTCACAAGAATGTTTATCACCCTGTTTTTAATTCCCCCCAATTCTCATAAAGTGGAACATTCCTCCTCCCGTTAGGTACACATGGGGAGACCCTGGGCTCAGTGGCCACCATCCGTAGCATACTGTGGGTCTCGGGGACAGATCTGGAGCCAGCCGCGGGCTTGTTTTCCCAGACACTTGGAAAGACCTTGCAGAATACAGATAGACCCCTGCCTGGGACAGGTTTGGTACGTTCTTCTACAGTACGTACAAACAGAGTGACAATCTGGCAGCGGCTGTTATTTACTCTCCCTCCCTGGAGGGGGTGTTCTTTTGCTCCATTTCGCTCCCCCCCCCCTCCGTGTGTCTGCCCTTGGAACCACCATGTTAAACATGGTTCGTTTTTAAACTAATATATCCTGAAAAGTATGTCATGAATATAGGATCGCCCCCCCCGCCTGCCTTTGAATTTCAATTACCCACTCATGTGCGCCCGGTGATGGTTCCCTGAAAGGGGGTGCGTTTGTACCGCCTTCCGCCTCACATTCAGTGCACATGTGCAGCGACGATACATCCAATTGAGCGGCGGCCTTCCCAGCAGGCTTTGCTCCAATGTAGCAGAAAAGAAAACCAGTTTGCTGTACAAACGGTTCCGTGCCACATGCCCCGGTACCCCACAGCTAAAGGCCTTTTCAGAGGAGGAAAGACCCAGCACAGTTTGGGATCTCTGTCACTTACTCGTTACTTCCTGCAATCCCTGAGCTATGATCATTTCCCACAAGATGACATCTACAGATCAGCACATCTGCCAAAGCAGCAATAGCTGACCAGCAGGTCTCGATCCTCACTGATCATGTTTCACAGGATAATTCAACTAAATTTTAATTAATATTAAAATATACATGAATAAAATATACGGTGCCAGTCAAAAGTCTGAACACACCTACTCATACAAAGGTTTATTTGTACTGTACTCCACATTTTAGAATAACTGTAAAGACATCAAAACTGTATATATGGAATTATGTACTGACCAAAAAAACTACTAAACAAAAAAAATCATGGGGAGTAGCTCTGTGGGTTGGGTCTCAGAAGGTTTCCGGTTCAGATCGCATGGCAGGCAGAGTGATCCCACCTTTGGGCCCTTGAGCAAGGCCCTTAACCCCACTGCTCCGCGGACTGGCTGATCCTACTTTCTCCAATATGCCAGTTTTATGAGGTGGCCTCCTGGGATGCTTTTCCAGCTGTCCTGAAGGAGGTCACACATATACAGGTATGCTGAACATTCATTGGCCACTTTTCCTTCACTCTCTGGTCAAACACCCCCAAAACCATTTCTACAGTGTTTAGGTCAGGTAGCCAGGTCATGTGATGCAGCACTGTCACTATCCTTTGTAGGTGGTTTGGCGTGTCCAAACTTTTGACTGGTACTGTATATGGATAGTATAGGTGTAATAATTGTACTGTACACCCCTGCACATAACAAAGGCCACCTTGATGCCAAATGGCAGAGAGACCAGAGCAGAGCCAACTTGCACTGAGGTTGCACTGAGGTTGATCAGAGAGGGTCCTGGCAGCCAGTAGCTGAGCACAGAAGTTGCCTGTATTACCGGTGGCCAGTGCTTTGATCCACTCTGACCAGCCTCCTCGCAGCCCAGTGCCACTTCATGGAATCTCCATCAATCTCTGCTGGGTTTTCATATATATCTCATACGTGAGCTTAGCAATTGGCGTTCCGTGTTCCTTTCATAAGCCGCTTATCTTTCCAACTGAGTGTCAGCAGCTAAACAGACATGCCTCTCCAATTTAAAGGCCTTTCTTCTAAGGTGGAACAACTGGACTCGATCAAGTGCAACTTAATGCCGATTCATGGCCCTTTCGCCTGGCCCCTCGACGAGTCTCCGTCAATGATGGGGATCGGCAGGTGAGGAGAAGACTCACCTCGGAGAACCTCTGCACATCCTGTGTCAGAGTCCCCACCCGACTCCAGTTGTAGTAGTTAAGGAACTTCACTACGGCTGGGTTGACGGCGTTGTCCGACGGGACAGTCCGGAAGAAGTTGGGGTACTTCTTCTTGTCTGCCAGAACAGGGGTTGTTGCTGCAAAGGAGAGCTGAAAGAGAAAATGGAGCCTGCAATGAAGTCTCAGCATAGCAGCAGATGACTGTCAACATGATCACTGTACCCAGAACGCAGCGGCATCTTTATATCATATCTAGGTAGCACAGAACTTCTATGTCTCCAATTAAAGATTTGCAAATAGATTTGCTTAAATACATTTTTATTTTATTCAACCTTTATTATGGACATGTGGGGTACATACAATTAAAAACAAAACCAACAACTGATAAAAAAAATAATAATCAAATGTCGGTATATATTCTCCAGGGCCCAGAAATATGAACGGACATGAAGAGCACCGTTTTTCAGCATGACAGTGGTGGGGGCACTCGGCTGAAACACAGGCTCGTGCTGAAATGTCAGCTCTGGCACCAAGCACCTGGCACCGGAGCGTGTTTCGGCACGCTATCGGCACTCCGCGGGGCTCATTCATCGCACGTCCGCAGGGGCCTTAACGCGCACAGAGGCTGTCGCTGAGCCCAGGAGAGTGTGAGAGAACGTGCATGGAAACTCACTGGGGAGGAAGTTCTGCTGAGACACACCGAGGAGAGCCATCACCGAGACACACCGAGGAGACCCGTCACCGAGACACACCGAGATGACCCGTCACCGAGACACACCGAGGAGACCCGTCACCGAGACACACCGAGGAGACCCGTCACCGAGACACACCGAGGAGACCCGTCACCGAGACACACCGAGATGACCCGTCACAGAGACACACCGAGGAGACCCGTCACCGAGACACACCGAGGAGACCCGTCACCGAGACACACCGAGATGACTCGTCACAGAGACACACAGAGGAGACCCGTCACAGAGACACACAGAGGAGACCCGTCACCGAGACACATCGAGATGACCCATCACAGAGACACACGGAGGAGACCCGTCACCGAGACACACCGAGATGACCCGTCACAGAGACACACCGAGGAGACCCGTCACAGAGACACACCGAGGAGACCAGTCACAGAGACACACCGAGGAGACCCGTCACAGAGACACAATGAGGAGACCCGTCACAGAGACACACAGAGGAGACCCGTCACAGAGACACAATGAGGAGACCCGTCACAGAGACACACCGAAGAGACCCGTCACCGAGACACACCGAGATGACCCGTCACAGAGACATACCGAGGAGACCCGTCACAGAGACACACGGTGAAGACCCGTTACAGAGACACACCGAGAATACAAACCACTGAGACTCATCACCAAGACACAACAAGAAACCCCAATCTCCATGTTCGGGAGTAAATATATACTGTAAAATAATAAGCTAGGATATGCAGAAAGATTTTGAACAAACAATAGTATGTTTATAATTTGAAACACCTGGAATTCCTTATCATATCATGCTCCATCAGAGTCTGCCCTCCTCCAGATACTTCCTCTAAAATAAACCAAAACCCTGCTAACCAATGGGAGCTCCCATTTCATTTCCCACCAATAAGAACACCCCATTTATCCCCAAATCAAATATGAGGCAGATTACTACCTTATACTGCAGGTTATTTCTTGGGACACCACAGAGCCACACCAAGAAGACGCATTACCAAGACACAGAGGGAGACATCACTGAAACACATCGCCCTTCACCTACCACATAATAAAAAGAGAAAGCAACGCACAATATAGGCAATATTCCAGGAATGTACATTTAGTTCAGGAACCTTGTGAAATAAATTGTAAGTCTAAATAGGGCAGCAAGCAGCAAGGTCATTAAGAACAGAGGAATGTGGTCTAGCTGTTGTACCCTTGAATAAGGCAGTATCGATTAAAAATGGTAAGCTTTGTTAAAAGTGCCAGCTGAGAAATTAAATCACAATAATTAAAAAAATTAAAGCCGTCGCATGTGAGACAAAATTAGCCCTGCTTTTATTAGTCAACATTTAATCAAACGATGATGAAAAAGTTAACTGATTTCCATCTGCATTGCAGAAAAATACTGATAGAGCCTTTAAACCAACGTGAGGGGATTACATATCCCGTCATGCAAATCTCTCTACAGTCCCATCTGCCTTTAGACAGCCCATTATCGCTCTTGCAGAGATTTTTGGCAGAGCATATTAAAATTGCTTCACAGCAACCCACCTAAAATAGGTGATACGTCTGACCATTGCAAAAATTGCACAGTTGCTGCACGCATAGGCATCCCTCGGAGAATTGGCCAGCGAGGCTCGGGAGTCACGTGTGCGCGAGCGAAAACAGTAGCCGCCACCTGGCGAGCACGCTGGCAGCTCCATGCTGAGGGTGCAGGGGGTAAGCCTTTCAGCCGACCCCCCCTGCAAAGACCCAACTTCAGCCGCCTGAAACTCGCATTTTAATTAGGGACCTTTTAACGATGCCCGTTTCCGTGTTTAACTTCATCGAGTACAGATGTTGCCATGAGCAGGCTCAGTCCCAATCTGCTCGCTGTGGACGGGAGCAGGCAGTTTAAAAATGGACTCAATCAGAGGGCCTAATTAGTGCTTTTTCAGGATGAATTTCAGCTGTATTTGGCTGCCTTGATTGCTTACAATTGCTTTCCTTGTTTTCTAAAGAAAACAGGCATTTCAATACATATTAGATTCTGGAATATGGCAAATGTGTACGCAAAAACGCAATAAATATTTGCCGCTGCTTAATATGTACCTTGTTTAGTGAGCACCTTAACTAAGGGTACAATAGGAGTTCCGTCCTAGGATTCAAATATGAACTATGCTGGACATGAGTCGAGTTCCTTAGGCAGTATCTTGCCAGAAGTTCCGTGCAACAACTCGAGCCCTTATCCAGGCAACAACTGGAAAGTCAAATGAGGAAAGGGCGCGGGCCGCCCCGGGGGGCGGCGGGCCGCCGGCGCCCGCGGGGGGGGGGGGGGGGGGGGGGGGGGGGGGGGGGGG
>JAODKC010000049.1:8986463-9018541 GCA_026777985.1 Mormyrops attenuatus | reverse complement strand
AGTCTCCATGCATCTGTGTGTCTGTGTATGTATGTATGAGGGAGAGAGCTTAAGATGAAAATAACAAGATAATTATGAGCCCATGATGGCGTAAAATGAGCGCGGGGCGTTTAATATCCACAACAGTTGATTACTGTTCAGGTCAGGCAGTTTGGACACGGTGATGCTGGACACTGTGGATTGGAGGAGCTTTCCTGTGGTCAGTAATGGTGTACGATCCATTGCTCATTACAGCACAAAATGCTATTGCTCTTCAAATCAGTGGGGAGATGAAATAACACAAGGATCAGTGGCATCAATTTAGGGGGAACTTCCTACCATCTTCTCGTCGTTAAATCCCAAATCTCCCGTGAGATTAAACAGGCCCGTCTCGTGTATTTTAATCCACAAATAGCCAAGGCTAGGTGTTCCCCTCTACGAAGCCAGAGTCTCTCTACATCTCTCTGTCGAAAAACAATCATTCCGATTCATCACTGCTACACAAAATCATAAAGGCGTGCAAAGAATTGGGACGGTGGGGGATGGGAGAATTCACAAGTTTAGCGATACAATATTTTCAGCTTCCCCTCTATTAGTATGGCATGGCAGTCATGGGCGACGTTAAAAGCCAAAGAACCGTCCGGCCTCCAAGTAGCATGTGAAGTTAGTGTGCTTTCCAGCTATTAATTATACTTTTCCAGATTCATATATCTCAAGACTAGTATGTTGTATCAGCTACGCAGTCAAGAACTCCGACAATGCAATTACTTGGATCTTCCCTATGACTAAACTGTCAAAAGTACTGTTTTCTATATCACATAGTTAAACGGCATTAAACTGACATCTAACTGAAGAAAGTTTTTTTTCTCATCAAACTGAACAGCGATTAATGTTTTCTGTGTTGGCTCGTCTTCTTCTTGAGTGCAAACTTGGACAACCTAAAAAGAGAAGAGCTTTTACTCAGTGCTTTAGTATCAAGACCTTCAAGAACCTCTGCAACTCCGAACGGACCTTCTGAGAGGTTTTTAAAGCTTGATGCCTGTGGACCATGAGATGTTTCAAGATGCATTTTCTGTTAGCCATCAAAAAAAATAACATACTTGAAAAGAACGAATAAAAGACAAGGTATGCAATAAATGGGTGAGTTCTTGACATTTCTGCTTTTTAAATGTTCTTAATGTAAATTCAAGTATATAGCCTTAATTTACTGTGTGCTTACATAGCAAGACTCTACTGAAGATTCATCCAAGTAAGATCTGGAACTATTTCTTATTTGCTTGTCTATCAAGCATCGTACACAGTTGAAAGGTCTTCGAGACATTAGTACAAGCAGTCCACGTCTCTTAGTGATGGACGAGTTTCCCCCTTGTAATCTTCTCCTCCCCCTAATTGACTTCTTGCCCTGTTGACTCTCGCTGTACAGCATGTGCTGATTTTAATTGCCACCCCCAGCTAAGCAAAGGCAGACGGACAGCCTTTTTTTCCCCATTCATCCTTTTTTCTTTTTTTAATCAACGTCCCAGTGTTAGTGGTAATTAAAAGAGACTGGAGGTGTTGCTGGCTTTGACGGGACTTTAAGATTTGCAAGGGGAAGGTGAAGCTGTTTGCTATGCTATTCGGGAGTTGCATGACGCGGTAGCAAGTTAAATGATGGTGTACCCAGGCAACGATGTCATGTTTAAAACTCAAGAGGAACATATCTAAGTTTCAGAAAAACATCAAGCTGTATGTCAGTGTGGTTGTTCTCAGTGACAATGTGGCTATGCTTTCACACATCTCTTTGTTGAGGCATTTCCCCAAGACCTATTTTTCACGGTTTTTTCTCCTTGTGGGGACATTTTTGAAGGGCTTGGGTCTACATATAGACACACACACACACGTAGACACCTGCTATGTATAACTTTTTGTGGGAACATCCAGTTTCCTCCCATTTTAATATAATGGATTATCTCTAACTTCAAACCACCAAAGTACAAGACAGAAATGAAAAGTGGTAAAGAATCTCTTTTTAGATTTATTTTTTAAAAAGCAAATGACACCTTGAGCGCCCCTTTGTAAAAAGGTATTTGTCGACATATGTTTTTCCAAGATTTGCTCTCTTATCAGTGTTCACCCAAGATATTTGTTCCTGCCTGTGCAACACAAAGACAGAAAGAGAGAAACATGGTAGACAGACTGCATGCACTGGATTTTGGAGGTAATTATAAAAGCTCATCCAACACAAACACCAGGCAGCCCTATCGTATCCTCATACACCAGTACTAGTTTTAGTTAAGCTTATTAGGGCTTATGACTCAGCTGTCACAGAACTTGACGGCGAATAATACAGTCAACTTAAAAGACTGTATTATCTGTAGAAATCTGTATTAAAAGATTTCTCCAAGATCTCAAAGGACCCAGAACATTGTACATTATGTGATCTCTGTCCTGAGAATCAGACGACCCACAGGCCTGGAGCAACACCGCGTGCTGTCGGATAACCTGAGCTCTGTCCATCTCAGAGGGGTCAGCTGACCCCTGTAAAGTAGCCGTTAGTGATTCATCTACCCAGTAGCTATGTTTGACTGCATGCCTCTCTGTCGATTGATCTTTATTGACTTGAATCATGGCTTTTACATCTGCATTGCTGGAAACCCTGCTCAAAAACCACAACACAAAGAAACAATTACAGGTATGTTCTTAACAACGTACTCGTGCAATTGTCATTGTCTTTCAGAGCCAGGGAGTCCTGCATTACAGGAGATCGCCTCAGCGTTACCATGATAACCACGATGGGCTGTTTGACTGCCATCGAGTCAGGCAGCACACTACAAATTCCCCGTGCTCCACAGTCCTAACCAGCTCATCTGAAACTCTGACACTTCAGATGCCGGAATTTGCCACCTGAAGTTAATAAGCAATGTTTCATCTTCATCAGGATTCCTTTGTACCAGCAAAACCTATGCTGGCGTCCCAGGAACAAAGCAGAAACGTATTTATAACATAGAAAAGGCATAATTTGTCTAATTACAGGCAGTCCCCGGGTAAAGGACGTCTGAACAAATCGTATTTAAGAATGGGCTGCCATAAAGCCTACTATATATAAAAAATTCAGATTAAATACAACATACTACGTTGTGACATTCGTGAAACCACCTCAGCTGTATGTCGGCTTGACATACAGCACAGTATGTAGTTACTTTTATTATTTCTGTATAATAATAAAATTATTGCTATCATTATTATTATGTGCTGTATTATTATTTTTCTGACTTTCCTACAAATTCGACTTAAATACAAACTTAGGGAGCAGAACTTCTTCGTATCCTGGGGGCTGCCTGCTTGTATATATCAAGCCATCAGTTTTCTATGCCAGCATGTCCTATGCAGGGTCGTGGGGGTCTGCAGTCTATCCCAGAATCCAAGACCACAATGCAGGGAATAACCCAGCCTCTACATTTATGTACCATAAAAATATACGTAATAATGAACAATAACAGAAATAATAATATTATTGTATAATATTCAGCATCTTTACTCATATGTTGAATAGCTGATGATGTGCCTGTATCCCGGATCTATAGAACATAAAGTTCATGTTTTTCCCTCGCTATGGACTAGCCCTGCGGGACAGAATGCTGCTTCATGCCGCTAGGATTCTGGGCCGTGGAATCGATTGCGTGTGGATAAGGGGTATGAGGTCCCCTCAGCGGCCCCCGCAAGCCCCATCGCCTAATTAGGAGCAAACAAACACACTGCTAAAACACTAATCGATGCCTCGCAGTTATCTGGTCCACTGCACCCCCCCCGCCCCGGCTGTTTCTCCGTCTCCCAGGATACCTTTCTCCAGGTTCAAGTCAGCCCTTCCCCAGCGGCCCCTTGGGATCCTCACGCCTTCTAATAAAGCTCTCATTTTCCAGGCCCTGCTCCACGGCGCCTGCTGCTGCAGGGTGTCTCCTGTCACTGTTTGCCAAGAGCCGGACGCCATCATTTACTAGGGGAGTTTAAGGGACATAAATAGTGCAGGTTCAAAAGGGGGCAACCGAAGGTCACGGACAAAGTAACAAATGACCAGCGTCGATCTTCCCGAGCCCGGGAGATATTGCCCTGGGCTTCAGCTTAATTAAGTACACAGACTCTACATGAATCACATGGTAGTAGAAGCCTGGTGACCATATTAATGCTCATATAGGGTCAGAGGTCATTTTAATAAGGCTGTTAGCTGTTAAATAACACTGGTGTCCCATGATGGGTTTGGAAATTACTACAGTAACTGTACATCCAGGGTGCGCTCCAGCCTTCTGCCTTGGAATAGGGTCCAGGCCCAGATTATTACTGACGGCTGTGGCTACAAGGTTCCATAGCTTCTATATTGATAAACGTTAGGATCCCAGAGCATGATTACCAGCTATATCTGTATCTGATTAGTGATAATATAAAAGTCACCTCAGCCCCAGACCACGCACCCAGAGCTTTTTGGCCATTCTCAGTTGCCATCCTTCCCAAAACCAGATGTGCTTGAAGCCAAAATGGCGCCCTTCCCCCTCCACCATTTTGTAAAATTCACACCTCAGCTAAAGTCTCTGTGCATCCATGAGTGGTGTGGCTCTGTTCTCCATTGCAGTAATGCTCCCTGCTAGCAGAACTCACATGTTCAGGCCCCTATGAGTGAGGGTAGGCCTCCTGTTTCTCAAACCATCTTCAGGAGGCCTCACCTGCAGGTCAGCAGCTCCACAGCAGCTTCTGGTTTAATATTCAGGAAAGGTGTGTAACACTTTGTGTGACCGACTCTGTGACAGGGCTGTATGCTTTACTGACATCTATTATAGATGTCTGTGCATGAGTTCAGGCTGGCAGTAACCTTGCATGCCGTTACAGGGTTGGCTGCCCTAGTCACCGGGCCCACCTGCCTGTGTGGTTTGTCCGCCACACCGACTGGGTTCTCAATTTACCTTTGAATGCAGATTGAGACGAGCCCAGCTGATGGCAATCATGATTTAAGCTGCATCAAAAGAAGGTGGCAACGTGAACAAAGGAGAACATGCGAGATGCCTACAAAGGAGGGATCAGCTGACCAATCAGCTGACAGAGAGCCGGCGACGTGGCAAGGAGGACTTTAGGGGGCCCATTTAGGAAAGCGATATGGGAAATGGCTCTGAATGCACACAGCTGATTGGCTGGCTGGAAGTGGGAAGCAGAGCTGTGATCATTAAACACACCGACATTAATAAACCCGTGGCGGCCCTACTGAGGGTTATGTAGGTTATTTAGGTGCCTGGTGACACGTCCCCCAACCCCACCCTCCACCTTCACAGCAAGAGTGTCATTAATGGGCAGCAGACCCCACAGTTATTAAATGCCTGGACTCATAATCTGAAAGCTGCCTGTCCAGGTCCCAAGAATGAGCCCACTACTGTACCCTTGAGGGGCACATCCAGCAGTACTGGAGGTTGCCAGGCAACACGTAAATGATTATAACTGCTAGGAGTGTCATTAGATCAGGGCGCCAACACCATCTCTTATTAAGGGATTGAGGATGTTCCAGAGAAGGCTCTGTTTTCCATTCTGAGCAAGGCCGCGCACGCATGCAGGTACCCAGCTCAGTCATCAACAGCCGAGTGAAATGTGACGTCTCCTGGCCCGGCGCCGAGAACCAGCCTAACGAGTGTGGATGGAAATCCAGAGCCAGCCAGAGCCAGGCCCCGCAGGCGCTTTGATACTCACGACGACGCGCTGATGGATCGGTGCTTATGAAGAGCATCTTGGAAGCCCTACAGTGCAGCTTGAGGCTCAGACGCAGCCTCTTGGACAGCTACTCTTCCAGGACGCTGTTTGACTGAGGGAGAGAGCCAGCTCATCATTATTAATAGAGGACGATGTTCACATCTACATTTATCTATTTAACGGAAGCTCGTCTGCAAAGTGCAGTGGGACTGAGGCAGGTTATTAGATCAGAAACACACCCCCACGCCTCTCGAACCCAAGGCCATTGCACCACCTTCAGTGCCACTGAACCTCAGAGCCCTTGACAGACATGTAATAAGACAGTAATTGAGTTTTTTCCCCAAATGTGAGGTCAAAGCCAAATGGAGGGACAGTTCGGCTTGATCTATGAGTTGGATTGTCTTCCTGAATGGAGTAGACTTTGTGTCAATGAGATCACTGACTATCCCCCTCCCTGTTTTCCGTGTCCAGCAGCTGTGCGTACAGGGACAGGGCCACAAGGGCAGCGGCCCCAGCTGAAAGCTGATTGGCCCCCAGAGTGGCCCCTCCCCATCACTCACCAATTCAAAACATATAATTGGATAATGATAAGGTTAGTCCCTCTATATGAATTATAGCCCTTCTTATGCCCCCCACCTAAAAAAAAATCCTAGAATCGCCATCCCCAAGGGATGAAGATCAACTTTAATTGTCTTTGCAATCAAAGACACCAGAGTCAGAGCCATGGACTCGAGTGCTTCCTGACAAACGGGATTCTGCACTCAGCAGTCTCTGCGGCTATGTTTACCACCTACTGAACGTGTCCTGGAGCAAGTAGCATGTCTCCATTAGGAAATAAAGGAAAAATACATCAAAGTGTACCACACGACAGCGGTTTGTCTACGGAGGCATGCATTCTGTCCACAGAACATTCTCGCCGCTACAGATTTCTGCATGATGGAAAGGCTGTTAAAAGTACTTATCCACTTGATTATGAACACACTGGGGTTCGAGGGAAGCAGTTGTGAGACAATGAGCATTCAGCTGAAGTTTCCTAGATCAGTGGTGTACAAGTGGTACTACGTTAATAAATGTTCAGTCCAAGTATGTCTTCTGTTCTTTGGCAATTGGACATCGCAGAGCCCAGTCGAATAGCCAGAAACACTTTACTACATTGAGATTAATATTCATTAATTCATAATTTTGGAGAAATAATTACAAATAAATTACCGTGTAGTACATTAAGTGCCTATTTTACATAGATGCCAAAATGGTAATACGAAATATTATAATGTAGATTATGCTCGACATATTGCATATCAAGAGTCTGGTTCCAAAACCATCCATCCATCATCCATCCATCCATCCATCCATCCATCTTCCATAACCGCTTATCCCGATCAGGGTTAAGGGCGGGCCTGAAGACTACCCCAGGCAGCACAATGAAGGGGACACCCTGGACAGGATGAGATGCTACATTATGTTTTTATTTTTTATTATTTTCCGTATTTCCCTTTGGTATTTTTATGAGTGAATACTACCCAAAACAATCATCTGACCTTAAATTGTAATGATTAATAGAATAAGAGGGACGCAGGGAGGACAGGATATGCAAAACCTGAAGAGGTCCTACAGTATGCACTTGTACAAATACCAGTCTCATTAATGCTGACTGCAGACATAAGTAGGCCCAGTTTTGCTTTCTTGTCATCCTCTGCTGAAACTGCTGTGCCCTCCCCTTCCAGTTAAAACACAGCGTGACTCCAGTGGGGGGGGGGGGGCATGTGAAGCAGAGATCAGTGTTAGAGCTGTCCCTGTGCCAAAACGACTCAGCCTGCCCTGCACCCCAGAGGTCCTCGCTGGGTCACCATGCAGACCCATTTCAGAGCCAGCATTATATCTCATCAGCACTCACAGGACACCGGGAGCCCTCTTTGTGTCTTTAAACGCCGACTTCCTCCCGCTCGGTGGAAGGCCTGCCCCGGCGGTACGTCCCTTTTGCTTATTAAACAGTCCTGGGCGAAGATGTAATCGCCGCAGTTTAATTTACACCACGCCACTCCACTCGCCACGCTAAGGTAGACTGATCGCAGAGTCCTCCCCAAGCGACAAATCACAGTGTTTCTCTATTTATAAAGGTGAGATCTGATTTTGCTACCCGCAATCTCATTGCATCTCTGTGGCTGACACATCACTGCATATGAAAGATTAATGAGGAGATGCTGAACTACAGATAGATGCTTTCTCTCTCTTCCAGAACCACAGGGTACCAGCATGGACCCTCCTCTCCCTCTTCTGCAGCCAATTCCTGACTCACGCTGCCCCATTTTGACTACTGGAGATTGAAATGTCCTGGCTTGGAAATAACAATAACCGTAATTAACCATCCCAGACAGAGCATCTCGTTACGTGATCCTGGCTGAATTCCAGTGGAATCTCAGGAGATTCTGGAAAGATTCCCGTGGTATCCTATTAGCTGCATGTCAGCCATTGGCTATCGGGATTGACGGCTAAAGGATGGTTCCAGTCGGAAGCTGGTCCTAATTCTCTCTCCTGCCCTGGTTATTTACCATAGTGCCTTGTGTCCGTTCACCGGATAACATCCTCAGATAAAGTTCACCTTTCGCACACCTTGCAGGAATGCCCTTGAGTGCACTGGGCGGGACTTTGTGTAGAGAGAGCCCCCGCGGCCTTTTGTCATTGCAAGGCCGCAGTTGTTGGCCATATCTGATCCCCAGGCTCTGATTCACTGTTTGGGTTGGCAGTGGTGCTATTTGGGAGCACGGCCCTGTTACTATTCATCTGCGCTGAAAGGAGACGGCTCTCTCTGCGTTCACACGGATAATAGCATCCTGCACCACATCCCTGGTGCATTAACCAGTTGGAATGAGGACATTGGAAGTGCAAACAAACCAGAGAGGCTCTGAGGGGAAAAAAAGCGCCCACAGACATATAACGGAAACACCGTGAAAAAATGGCTTCTTTCTAGGGGGTAAAACATCTTTCTCATCCGATATGTGACATATGACGTTACCTTCACCTACACAACATTTCTCACTGAATTACAGGAAGGAATTGCTGTATTATGACATGAAATGACAGATACAAGCACAGTAAAGTGAATTTCATATCAACAAACCGAATGATTTCCATGAATTCCTTCTGAGAAATTTCTCACTTGGGAGATGACTCTGTCTCTTTTGGACAGATACGGCATGAAGGCAATATGACAGAGAATACGATCATGTCACAACCACATGTGTCACTACCAGTCAGCCAGCCAGCCAGCCAGCCAGCCACCCTCTCACTGCTTATCCTGGTCAGGGTCACCGGAGGCCAGGAGCCTATCCCAGACAGCATGGGGCAAAAGGCAGGGGGTTCCCGTGGATGGGATGCCAGTGTGACATGTCCAAGGGGCAGGATATTCTGGCAAAGACAACAAGGGGGCTGATCCCAAGAAAATGTACACAAAGCAATGTGTTACTTTTAGATGGTGTCAAGTTAGTGTAAACTCCTGGGGGCCACAGAGGCAGAATTCTTCCAGATGTTTCTATCTACTCTCTGGATTTCCAGGCTTCCCAAAGGCATGTTCATTATTGTGACCAGATATATCCATCTTATTGAGGTTGTCTTTTTCTCTGGATATCTTCAAGTTTCCCAAGCTTTACAGTAAAAGCCTTGCCCTGTGCACTGGGTGTGCTCATAACATAACTGAAACAAGATGGCTCCAAAATGGCTCCGGTTGAAGTGCCAGCTACATGAAATAAGTTCATCTGAATTATTATTTTCACTGGGCTATTTTGCTCCAAGCCCTGTAGTCATTTGGGTAGACACTAGAGGTTAAATGGAACTGACTGGTGCTCATTTCAACATGAACGTGGAACGAGTCCCATGTCAGGCACAATCGAGGCCACCTAAAAGGAAAGCAGGGTGGTAATCAAGGCCGACGCGATGACTGCAGGGCCGTGGCCAAGCGCCTCACCATTTCGGTCTGTGCTCTGGAAATGTTAAAGAGGCTGTACCCAAGAAACGAGGTACACAGAGAATGTATGCTTTGACGTTAATGACAGACAAGCTACCAAGGGGAGACTGCAAATAATTGATGTCTATAGAGGAAGCAGAGAGCTTAACATGAAGGTGTTGGAAACGCGGTTATAGTTGGGGTGTAGGGAGAAATTATGGGCATCCCAAAATGGCTTCCAAGCATATTGTCACATCCCAGGCAGGAGAATGAAAAGCCTTTGCATGCGGTACGCATACGACGGGAGCGACGCAGGGGGAATAGACCTCTTTAACAAGAAAAACAAATCGGCGAGTGTGATCTAAGACCAGCGCCTTACATTTAACGTTTTCATTTTCATTCACGAAGCGGCTTTCCGAGAAGCATGGAGGCGCGGTGACGGCAGCGCCGGCTTCCATTACTGGGAGACAATGGCAGATAATACAAGCATAAAAAGTTGGGATGACTTGCTGAAGTATCGCAGTTAGGACGTAATAGCTTACATATCCGCGGAAAGTGCTCCCTTCAGATCGATACCGCCGCGAGTCCCATTTCCTTTTTCCATTCAGGACCTTATCCCGCATTTTCATTTATGACGTCCCGAAGATTGCAGCAGATCTTTTGGCACATTATGCTCTCTTTCACTAAGAGTAATTCGATTCCAGTCCATCAAACCTTCCGCCGCCGCCGATGGAAAATCCCAGCTTTGGGATGCGAGAGTAAACAGGGGGGCAGCCATCCAAAGGCAGGCGTTGATAACGGGGGCTTAAAAGGGGAGCCCTGAAAAAGCCCCCAGGCAAAACGAAGGGACAGAGGTCACTGGAGGGATGAGCACTTCTGATACTGTTATAAAAAATGGCCTGAAGGTGCACTCACATGATGAAAGAAAGGTATTCCTTTTCTAGCAGTAGCTGTGTAATAACTCCCGGACGCATAAGGCGCCAGGTTTCGGCGACAAAGTGTCATTTTCCAGGAGGGAAGGAGGTAGAAACATAAGCAGCATGGGAGCGTTGTGTCACTCGGTGGATTTGGATGCTGTACCTGTGATTGGAAGGTTGCTAGTTCAAATCTCGGAGAATAATTTCACCATTGGGCCCCTGAGCCAGGCGCTTAACCGCTCCTTGCTTCAGGGATTGTCACATCTGCTAAATAGGTTACATTTTAATTTAATTTAACCAGGCCTGGTCACGTTTTCAGCTTCCGGGCCATTGCCTGGACTCAAATGAACATCTAATCTGCAAAATAAAAGGTTTTCCTCTCATGCAGGCCTTGACATTAAATAACATGAAGGAAAATGACATGATGACTTGTATTATATGTGCTCATATTGAACTAGGCTTCCTTTTCTACCAACCTGTGAGGCCACATTGAAAGCCACCGGAGAGAACGCATCCATAACTGAAGCTGGGTTTTATAAGCTAAACGTTCAAGGATCCTCTTCCGCCTAAGTGGGCTCGGCGTTCGACGGGATATCACTCTCGTAATCTCCTAAGAGACAGCCGAAGGGAAATGGAATTATCTGTAGCTTAATACCCAAAAAGAAACGAAGCAATGAGATGTAAAAAAAAAAAGATTATTATACATCTGAAAGCTTTTGGAACTATCGCGGCTGAATGTGAGTGTTGATCCGAATGCGGTTTTCCATAATAGACGTAACTGGCATCTTGCACAGACATTTGTGTGAGATTACATCGAACACCACAAGCAGGGAAACTGCTGTACAACCCATACAGTAAACAGAGGACTGTATCCATGCAGGATCACAGTACACTTCTGGAGATGTGCTAAGTGATAATAGTTTAATTAGTGGTAAAGACATTGGTAATGGTGTTATGCGTGTTTCAGTATGTATGTATTTTGATCGTTAATCACTTTTACCGAAAAAAACACACTAAATCCAAATGACATATTTACTGCTCTTCTGCATTAGCTCGTGTCACTCATTATTCGCCAACTACTGTACATAAGCTGTGAGAACTGTCATTTTGCATGGCTCAGCTTACAAAAGTAATATAATGAATTTGAATGTATTAGTGTGCCTTAGGCTGGCATTTCATCCAGAGTGACCCCAGCCTTGTGCCCTATATCGCCTGGGATAAGTTTCAGGGTCAGCGTTACCCTGACCAGCATAAGAGGTTATGGAAAACAGACGGATATATGAATGTATCTGGGCAGTTGGAGAAGTGATAGTTTACTATAACTCAAAAGCATTAATACATTTAATTTTAATGCCCTAAAAGTAAACCACAAATGGCCTATTATAATAATTTTTTAATTTATTATAATTTATTAATTATAAACTGGGCAAATGATCAAAAACTGAATATTTGTACTAAAGGAAGCATCATCTTTAACAATGGGGTTAAAGATCAAGGTTTAAAAACAGAACGGTGAGTAAGAATGAACATGCCTTGTAATACACTGCAATGACCCACAATACGCATTCAGACTTACAGCTTGAATGATTGAAGAAATGTTGTAGGTTGGTATAGATGCCAGGCTGACATGCTTTTTAATCTCCTTTGGAAGATGCTTTATAAAGCCATATGTGCTGTGCACAGAAGGGCAAAATCCCTTTGAACAGCCTCTGTTGGATGAATAATGCATAAATTTAATATCCAACCTTGACACTGACGGGGTCTTATGTGCATCCATGTGAGAGCTCCCCCGAGCCACGGATTACTATCGGCGGATTATTTTTACCAGGAAACACAAGTTTTCGTTCGATGCGCAAACATCGGCTCCACGCGCGCGAAAGGCGCGCAAAAACAGAATAATTCAGGGATAAATAAAGCCTCCGGTTGTATTTTTGAAACGATAAGGGAGCCCAAATTACTGTGTGCGTGGAACGAAAATTACCAAATTAGCACGAGATGCTATTATTCCCCGTTTTCCAGTGAAAACATGGGATGCGTGCAGAAGAAGCCGCCCATGCGAGAGAGGGGGCGATTCGGCAAGCATCTGCATTTCCAAAGCGTATCTTCATAAAACATTCATGAAGCGCTTTCAGAGGAATTCAGTGAAGAAGGAAAAAAGCAGCTACTGCAAGAACCAGCAGCTGCAGGAGCGGAGGCAGAGCCAACGAATTCGCATCAGCCCCCCACCCGCACCCCCAGCATTGTCATTGGCTCTGAGGGATGTCAATCACTGAAGGTGGAACCCAGTTTCACCAAATGCAAGAATGTAACACAATTATTATTTGGTAGGTCCCAGAATTGCATAAACATGCATGAATCATGGGCATAATCACGGTGCTATTCAAGAAATTTGTGCATTTTTTTAACTTATAAATCTGACTAGGATAAACGGTTAGTGGATGGATGGATGGATGAATGGATGGACAGACGGACAAATGGATAGCAGCTTTTTTATTTTGTATAAAGAAGTAGAAAGAAGCCTGTGACAGTTCTCATTTTTCCATTTCAGATGCCACTCCCCCCCTAAGCTGGTGGTTTGCAGGAGTCTGTAAAAATAGGAAGGCGTCACACTTCAGCAAAACCATGCAGTCATGATTACCGCGTGACGCCGATGCCCTTGCTGGCCGCGTACGTCCCGAACGGCGCGGCATTTTGGCAGGGCGATGCATAGGCACGCTGTGCCGGGCACGGGTCCATGCGATGATGCACGGATGGGGGGTGTGCAAACAGGGAGGTTATTACAGCATGCAGAGTCAGGGGAGACACGACACTGAGGTGGGAGGGGGGTGGGGAACTGGGAGAAGAAGGGGATTGTAAGATAGGGAAAATCAGGTGAAGTGTGGGTTCGTGTGTGTGCTGTCACCAGGAAGAGCGATAGGCTGAGCACGGAGAACTGGTCCACAACTCACACTGACCAGTGACAAGCCAGGCGGAAAGAGGATAGCACAGGACCCTACTGCAGTAACGAGGGAGTCTCGCAATCAGCAGATGAATGGCTGGCATTAAATCATTGGGGGGGGCAAACATGTCTCCGGGGTGATATATAAACCGTTCCTAAATCCTCAGAGCCTCCGTCAAGCAACAGGACGGTGAAAGAAGGGCTGGCAGATTCCTGTCACGTAAACTGCTTCATCTTCTTGGCTCGCTGTCCCTGGGACTTGAGCGACAGACCTGTTTCCAATCACTGCATCGTGACGGGCCTTCGCAACCCTATCGATCCCACAGCAGACCCAGGGCCACCTGAGACTCCCGCTGACTCCCCTTCAGGGTCAACTGAGGCTCGGGCTGCAGAGATGCTCCCTTCACGGACATTGGCCCCCACTTAATTGTCCCTCAGGCATCCACAACAGCACACGGACTACGCTCCACCAAACAGACTCGCAGACTCGCAGCGGGCTGGAGATACACAAGAACAAAAAAGAAAAAAAAAACAGAAACATTAAAAAAATCTCTTTTTATTACAAAAAACAGTCTAACAGAGCTCGCGTTTATTAAACTCACAGGCCATTCGGTTACATATTCCCTTAATAAATAAAAATCTTGTTTTTGTAAAAGGTAACAAAATAATACAAGAACACAGGAAGTGGCCGATTTGTTTGGTGGAGTCTGAAACTTTCCCAAAAGAGCAGGAAAGCACACGGTCCAGTGCCACTGAGTTGAGATGAAAGTTGGCCGAACAAAAAATATTCCATTGCTCTGGTGAGGCCGCTAAGACATGCGGGCCTGGATTCAGCACTGCCCCCGGTTACCCTGAAGACAGAAGCGGCGGGATGGGCCAGGAACTGCACGGGAAGCCCATGGGAACAATGTGACCCCCCGGGCGGTCTGGGAAATCCCTGACATGGGTACCATCAGAATGAGGAGACAGCTGAGTTTGCTGTGGATGACACCCCCGCTGATGCTGGGCTTTGCCTGAGCAGAATGTCGTAGGTTCACACCCCAGCAGGGCTTGACTTTGTCCCTTTTGGCAAGCTGTTTAAGCGGAATATCCGCAACAAAAACAAAAGATCATGTGGTCAAGACGAGGGACAGGGGACGGGGGATGGGGGGGGCAGGCAGGTGAATAAATAATGTAGGCAGAGTGTCAGGAGTGTAGCTGATGAGGGGGGTGGCTTAGGGTTAGGACTCCGTCGTTTATTAATCCCATCAGCTGTCCTCGTGTTAACCTCATTGTTACCACCTGAGCCATAAGCTGGTCCACAAGGAATTATGGGTATTGCCCATAATTTATTTTGAAGAATGGTGTATGGTATAGATATGTCATGTTAAAGTGGGACTTTAAAATTTGAAATTGAAAATGATTGCTTAAAAGTTAACGTTAAAACAGAATTTTAATTTGCTGACGCGGATGGTTCTGGGTACAGTAGGTGAGCGCTCTTTGCCGTTATAGGGTAGCGCGCTGGAGAACGGCAGCGTTTCACAAAGCAGGCTCTTGCAGTAGGTCATGTCAGGAGTCTTGTCAGGAGGATTCCATAACATAATCCTTCAGGTCAGGCTCTGCATGGGTGTCATGGAGGGAGAGAAGCCGCTGTCCTTCTACCCAGCAGATCTCACGCTGCTCAGGTCACTCTGCTGATGTCTGCCGCCTATGCCAATTCGTAGGCGGATAATGATACAACGGCCACCTGGCCGGATCCCGGGAACTGTCAGCGGGATGCTGACGTCCACCCCTGGAGGAACATTACTGGCCCCAGCAAGGCAGTAGAATCATGAATCAGGCATCCAGTACACTGGCTGCCGGAGGCCCGAAGACAGATGTTGACTCCAGATGCCTTGGCACTCACGCCCAGGGTCTATCGTGGCCAAAGGAAGCCAGATGTACAGGTGTGACTGTCAAACCCCAGAAAATGTTTATAGAGATGGACTCTCTCTGTACTCCTCTGACTGACCGCCACCACTTTAGGTTATGGGGTTAATCTGGAATGTACCTCGCATTCAGCGTAATTATCTTGATAGGTCTGTTGTTTACAGTATCTATTACCGCTTGTGCGTGTGGACATTCCTTCTGCTCATACCGCATGAAGCCGGCAGAGGTGACCACAGGGAGGATCAGTGGCACTAATTAAGCCTTAATGAATATCCTGTTTAACATCATGGAGCTTCCGCTGGAGCTCGCGTCAAAGCTCCCCTGTCTCTGACGAGTTCCATTAGCTTTCTTTGCTTGTAGACTTTTTGTCCTATCTCAGTCCCAGTCTGATTCACAGTTGTCTCCAGCCCATGCCTTCTTCTGTTTTCGCATGTCTCTGGCTTCAGTTTCTACCAAGACCTCCTGTTTCTTGGTCAGGACTCGCCAAACTCTCATCTGTCTGATATTAAATTCAGCCTTAAGCTCTGATCCCGTGTATCCCGGTTCTACTCTGCCCTTGGGTCTGGCTCTTGTTTCTTGGAATGCTGTTCAGTGATTGCTCATAGCTAAGTTCTGGCAGTGGGTTGAAGATGGTGACTGGGGGCAGAAGACCATGTGGACCAAATCTCATCACATCATGGCTGGGCCATTAAACAGATGAATGTAGTCCAAGTAAATGTGAAAAAAGAACTTATAGCAGTATGAATTGTTACAGGTTGAGCTCTGGTGGTTGGGAGGACCAATAACACATGATTTAACTGTAAATGCCATGGTCCTCCTGGTCCATAATGTTAACCTGAGTTTCTACAAGCAGTCCTCCCATTGGTAGTGCATTAGGGTACTTTCTGAAACAGGCTGCTAACAGATGATGTATTTAGCCAACACGTTGAATGAGCATCTTACCGACGTGTATGACCTACTTTAAAATGACCAAACCTTGTTGTGACAGTGGTTTAACCAAAAGCTAGAGTTTACAAAGTACATGAGAAGCGCTCAGAGGTTAGAGAACACAAAGTTCAAAGGATGACTGTGGTTGTGCTGCACTATGGTTCACACTTCTGTTCCATAGCAACATCTTCTAAGATCCTACACATCAATCCACTCATTTCCCAAAACCGCCTGTCCAAGCCAGTGTTACAGTTCTTCTCTAAATATTTACTAACTGCAAACAGTCGTTTGTTGACTCTGTCCTGGCCTGTCCTAGCAGAGGATCAACTGATGTCCCTAGACGGCGACCCCATATTCCAGATCAAGTACAGCTGTGGCAGTTTGCAAAAGACTTAAGTGCGAGAAAAGGGGACAAGATCTTTCACTAAGAGTCAGCAAAACACCAGCAGCCGAACAGAACAGGCATGCGTATCAAAACATTCACAAAAATGAGTTTAATGGGAGAACTCCAGTCATGCTTGCCTTCAGACAGGGAAGCCTTTCTTAACGAATTGGAGAGTCAGAACGCTCACCTCCAATGACAACTTTTGGGGTGTAGAGAAGCACTTAAGTGAATTACAGTGTGTGTCAGAATGAGGCTGACGCATCCTCACCGGCAGCCCCTGACCCAGTTACTGCCACCATGCCGCATTCTGCAGGGGTTCTGGGTAGACGCTCCGGCGAGGAGGCTGGAAATATCTCCTCGCTGGGGAAATGGCTGCGCTCGTCAATGCCAGAAGACAGTTTTTCCCCCAAGTCCAGACATGCTCTAGAAACATTCTATTTCTCCGAAAAAAAAGCAAAAGCAAAAAAAAGATTTTTCTCAGTGACTCTTCCGTGAATCCATGGACCTGGCAGGGATGAGGATCTAATGGTGCTGGGCGTATTTGATGGTGTGGGTAACCATCTCTGTAGTCCTTTTTGGAGTTTTACGGTTTGTGCAGCTGGCCAATGAGAAGTGAGCTCAGTTCATCTCTCCCTGTTCTCTCAACAGTGAGCTTTTTTGCTGACCCATGACTCACAAGGCGATGCCTGCAAGCTTACATAACTTTGAAACCTCCGTAAATGTGTGTGTGTTTGCATGTGTGTGAATGTGTGTGTGTGTCCGCGACACACGCGGGCTGGCGGGTCCGTATGAGAGGCTGGTGCTACGCATTTGCGCGTGGTGTTATTTAATCGCCAGTCTTGCAATCCCAGAAATCCTTAGCAACAGTTTCACAGGGGTAGCTAAATAACTGTTGGAAATCGCTGCTGCGGATTCTCTGTGTGCAGAAAAATGCATACGCTCCCTTTTCCCTGAGAAAGGCAGCGAGCTGATTGGTCAGTCTCTGACACCTTAGTGGCTAATAACTCCATGCAGCTGTACTGCCTTCCTGCCAGCGTGGATGTAAGGTACCATGATGCGTAACAACACATGGCCGGTGACTGAGGGAGGGAGTACCATGCCAAATTCTGGCCATTTACAACGGTCTCCATGTCCACACCTTTCATCAATTGTGGGTCAGGGTACAAAGCATAGGAGAGAGGTAGCTGCGTCACAGTGTGGAGTACCAGGGAACATCGCCTCCCGGAAATACGTTAAGGTTGTTTATCTTCACACAGTTCACTATTTAGTGTTGTCGATTTGTTGGGCTGTTTGGATTAAAAAGTATAACCGCTTATGTTTACTGAGCACTAGGATCACAAGCCCGCTCGTTGATGGTGCGAAATTAAATAATTGGGAAGGTAGTGAAATTGCCCGAACCAGCCAGCTGTGTTGTCTTCCATGAGGATAAACAGCACACTTCATTTTTCAACATTGATAATTATCAATTCTGACACCTAAGAAAGCGTCTTGCACAAACAAAGCGGATGCATTCCGAGGCGTAGTGCGGCTCGTGGATTCAGGCGTGACGCGCTGTCGGCGTGCCGCCGGGGGCATGAATAAACGGGGGCCGCTTCGAGCGCGTTTCTGACATGGTGGCCCCCTGGCACACAGAGCCCCCCTCAATTTGTGACGCAGCACCTTCCCTGTACACCGAACCTGTGCGTAGGCCCTGGTCGCTGGCCATCATTGGCTGGTCTGCTTTAGTACGACACATGGCTCTTATACTCATGCTCCCTCTGTGCCCTAGGCGACGCCATCGTGGCTCATGCAGCATGGCTGTTTGGAGGGCTTACATGCTGTACATCTGCCTTTTGTTTAAACCCACTTCCTGTTTGACTCCATTGTTACCTATTAATGGTATTCTCACCAGTAGATGCATAAATAAATAAAAATCTTCTGCAAAACAGCGGTTATCCCAGGTTATTCGGCTCCGGATGAGTATTTAGCCGTTTTTCAAAATGGCAGAAGCTATGCAGGGTTCAAACATGGTCCAAGACAGAAAGCTGAGAACACACACAGAAGGGGCGGGATTCAAAGCCCCAACCCCAAAAATACCATCGCCATCGCGGTCGTATGTGAGAAGTGAAGATCCAAAGTAGCTGGGAGCAGCACCCACACAACAGCAATGCTCGATCGGCAGGCACCTCAGTCATAAAGCTAATCTATAATAAAAGTATAATCTATGAGTATAATATTTAAATCCATATTTCTAAATCAATAAAGAAAAACAAACAATACATAAGAGTACACAGAGAAAGCTTTTTCTGGGCCTGTTTTGTTCTCCTTACCTGGATCACGACCACGTTTCTGTCAGCTTAGCCCGGCTCTATGATTAATTCATCCGATTTCTCTTTTTTTCTTGCTCCAGGTGGAATCCCATCCACAAAAGCGTTGCCCGATAACCAGACCCTCTGACACTTTGTCAATGAGCTCATGCGGTCCACGTGCAAGTAGAGTGCTGATCAGTCCGTTGCCCTCATTCACAGGAAGTCATCCGGCACATGATTACCTGAGTGAGTACTGTAAATTTTTAAAATCCCATCTACTTGGCCCAGACTGCATCTCTTGCCACATTGGTGACATAACTAGCTCTGGGGTCGGTTAGGAAGACAAAATTCATTTAGTCAAAACACGGATGCGAAGAGCCGTTTTGACTGGAGGTCTCGATTAAATTTCTGGCTGAATTGGTTTGTACCGGGGGGCTGATAGGGGAGGCATCAGATGTCAGTACTTCACCTGGCAAGCAATTGCAAGTGTATTGTCTCACACTTTCTCAAAGCAGCATTCGTCAAGGGCATGACCCAGGATAAATGCAATTCTGTAATCCCAAGCAGGTAGACAGGAGAACCGAATCTCCATCTTTGGTGATTTTATCTTAAAAGAGAAATCAGTTTTCATTATTTGTTATTCATGCTTATATTGTTGATAGACACCATAGCTGACAGTTACCTTTTGTAAACCCTTGGGTGGGGGTCATCATTCCCAAACCTTTCTCCACCATCTCCTCATCATTTCAGGAACCAGGGACTCTTGGGACACTGAGGATTATATCTCTGAACAAATCACCAGTATAGAAAAGCGGCATGTTATATCTGTAGTTTGAGAAAATCTGCTGATTTCTACTTCTGCTGGCTTATCAAACAAACAGGTGAACAACAATCTATTCACCCAGAAAGCCAGTAACAAAAAGGGACAGTGTTCAGCTCTGGGTTCATGGGATACCTAAAAAAAATCTTCTGGTGATGAATAAAGATGGATTTCTGGGGGCTCGTTGCCTCTAACAACCCGCTGAGAGCCCAATTTTCAATCTCTGTGACAGAAATGGCCTTCACCATGTGTTTGGGAGGAGTTGTGCTTTACCCCATACAGGAGACCCCCCTGCCACAGCCCCCACACTGGTACTGTCATTTTACGGACTGGACAACCCTGTCACCAGGTGGCCCTTTTCATGTGTAAGAGATGACACACTTCAGCAGCTGGTCCCTCATGTACGCTGCTCTTTGTCTGACAGCTCACCATTGTGAGATGGACAAAAGTGAGCCCTACCGTCAGCTCGAGGCCTTCGGGCGAGCCCGATATTTTCACGCGGAAAAGTTGAGCACGCTTGGATCCCACTGAATGGAAGCAAAAATTAAAAAGCAAATGGACCAGAATGCATGAAAGAGGACAGATAAAGGGGAAGCAGAATGAACGAATGAATGTTATTGAATGATACTGAATAATGTTGAGTAATATTCAGAATTATACAGGGCCTGTATACCGACATGGGTGGCAGTGCGGCCTGCACTGTTGCCTTATACCTCCTTGGTTGTAGCCTTGAATTCTGCCCACTGTTTTACACGAGTGTCCACCTGAAGTCCAAACACATACAATCCAGTGAACTGATTTCTCTGAACTGCCTATAGTGCATGTTTGCCCTGCGATGCTGGCGCATGTTTGCTAGCTTCCCATCTGAGGTTTTCCCCCAGCGCTAACCTCGATGGGCTCAGCCTTCCCCCTCGACCCTGTATTGGATGGATGCATCATGTGTCTTACATCATATATTACTTTATTTTGAGTGAGTCTCTTCCAGAAACCGTAAAGGGAATCTGGGTGTTTGAACACATGTCATTGTAGCCTTAGGAGAGAGAAAGAGCAAACAGCAATAATAACACAGTATGAATTCCAACCAGTATAGCCCAGAATTAGTCCTTGCTTGCATCCTCTTTCTTAGGTCTCCTCTCTCGCTTTTTCAGCTTCACCCCAACATTTTCCTGACTGCATTCCGCCCTCATTAGCTGCCCAATGCAAGTGTTGGATTCTTCTTATCAATGGGATCAAATTGGCTTCTTACCAACCACCAAAGCAGCCCTTTTGGGTCATGCTATTTTTCTTATGTACTTTTGCCCTTCTATAACTTTATTTTCCAGTTTCATGCATGTGTATTCTCTAAATTTTTCACAAAGCAGCCTTCGTCAAGGGCATGACCCAGGATAAATGCAAATACATAAACCTGTGGTTGACTTGATGGTTAGATACACAAAATGCTCTTTTTCCTGACAGGATGGCGGACGACTGGGGTGGAGCCGTTGGGTTTTAAGATAATGGTCTTTCTTGGGCTACTCTGTTTAATAGAGATGAAGAGCTTTGTTGTCTGACTGAAAGCCAAAGATGAGGCAGACTTGACAGAAGGAGATCAATAAGCAAAATAAATATTTCAGTGTAGCTGTGTTACTGTTTATCGGTGCTGTTTAATGGACTCTCGGAATTCATTTAAGAGGAAAAAATATGGTCCTGTGGTCACAAGACTCCTCCGTAGCAGGAGAATACCTGAGACACTCAGGATACCAACATGAAAATATCAGAAGAA
This sequence comes from Mormyrops attenuatus, assembly GCA_026777985.1. Lineage (NCBI taxonomy): Eukaryota > Metazoa > Chordata > Actinopteri > Osteoglossiformes > Mormyridae > Mormyrops > Mormyrops attenuatus. The sequence goes on along the minus strand of JAODKC010000049.1, from coordinate 8,996,974 downwards.
AACATCCACCTGTAAAGTGTGTTAAGATTATACATTGCTTTGTTGAAATCTACAAAATCTTACAGTCTGGAGAATGTTAGGTGGCCTCAGTTCACCCTGATCTTCAAAACAAGAGCCTGTTACTTTCAATTATTTCCTTATTCATATTTAATAAAGCTCCTTGGTAAAGGTTACAGGCAGAATCCATGCATCTTCCTCAACGCTACTTGCTGGTAAAGCCAGCATGGCTTTTTAAAGGCACACGGGGTACACCGCGTGAATCAGTGACTCAGGAAGGACGACCCACTGAACAGCAAATATCAAGGGTGGCATCCTGTCAATGGAGACTCTTCGCTCGAAGATCCCCCTCCAAGTCAAAGACGCTGCAATGATGCTCAGTCTCAAACACGTGCAGGGTCCACTAACCAGGCACGCTCACCACTGTCATATTTTGTTCGCCTACATATTTATTGATTTAACATGAGCAATTTTTAGATATTGACAGCAGGCCAAGATGTTGACCTTCTCCATCACAATGAGTGGTTACAAGGTCCAAAAGGACTGATATTTGTGCCTTGAATCTCCTTGCTTGACGTTTATCCTGTGCTGACACTCTCCCAGGCATGACAGTGTGGTTTTCATATTTCATTCCACAAAACCTGTCATTTTAAAGTAGCGTGCTTCCAAAACTTTCTGTGAGAGACTTTGGAATGTTCTTTCATGTACAGTACCCAGGGCTGAATTTAGGGGGGTGGGGGCCATTGTTACCCTCCCGACAGCATGAAATGCTGCTTTAAGTACCAGTGAAAAAAATTTGTCTCCCCCACCCCCCCTCCCAAAACATGTTGCCCTGTGCTACATCCCAGGTTAGCCTGTGCATAAGTTCGGCCTTAATAGTACCAAATACCGGCATGCCCCATCCAATCATTATCGTGCCCATTTTGCAATCTATAATGCAACAAAGCATCATCTGTCACAGCAGACTGGGGGGGGGGGGTATGGGGGGTTTTGTATGCCACCGCGGTACAAACGGAACCGCAGGAAATACCCGATGGGCGACGGCCATCTTAATTATTTCTCACTGATATCCTGATCATCAGCATCAGAATCGCAGGCTTAAACATGTTCTGTTTTCCTGCTGGTTCTTCCATGATACTGGTTTGATCATCCCCGTCAAAACACACCCACTCGCCTCCCAGATCTCGGAAAAATCACTCGCCCTGGGTCATTGTTGATGCACTGTTGAGTCAACTTAAATATCATTAATCCCATCCCGTCCAGGGAGAACACAGGCCTTGTGCAAGTGCCCCCCATAACCATGACTAGAATAAGCAAGTGGAAGATGAATAGATGGATGGATGGATGGATGGATGGATGGACTGACGGATGGATGGATGGATGGACCGGTAGCCAAATGCTGCCTACCAGTGAGAAATGGCTTTAGCATTGATTCTACAGTTGGGTGGATTGCTGCTCACATTCGGTCTCTGATGTGATGTAATACAGAGTAATAAGTAACCAATGACACTGGCAGGAAGCAGCTGAAGCTTGTGAGTGACAGTATGATAAACCCACCCACTGGATCTCACAGTGCTTGAGGGACAGTGACTCAGGTCCATAAGAAGGTACCATCTTCTCTCTTGCTTATTTGAATGGTCCAAGAGAAGAGTGCAGAAATGGATTGTGGGGCACTGGGTCTCCATTGCACTTCCACTCCATTCCTCAGTGCAACCCCCCCCACCCCACCCCACCCCCCATCTCATCTTCATCCTGCCATTAAATACCTTTAAGGGACTTTAAAGGCGTGATAGATATAAACAGTGTATTTAGACCCGGTTATTATATCTGCCACAAGTCGATGTTATGCGTAATGATTGGCTGTGAGCGGCGGTAAAGTTAGCGGGGCTGTGCAGTCGAGATTAGATGGAGGGGGGCGATAATAGAGCTCTCGGGAAGGGACAAAGCGGGCCTGAGATTCCTGCTGCCTAACACTGTGCTGAGAATGACAGCAGCATACCCACCGCAGGTCCAGACTGGGGATGAACCCCCAACAAACAGGCGCAGCCCCCGAACCCCCCCCAGATGTACCCTATCCCCGTAAAGTCCCTCATTTTCCTGTGAGATGTTTCCCCATACTGAATCCAGAACTGCATTTCCCTGTGATTTTTCCCAGTTGCAATACAAATAGCAATGGTAAAAGCTGCCAAGTGGGGGGAGTTGGTGACCGTAAAAGTTATTAATTTAACGATTCTATAAAATCACAAAAGTCTGCTTTAATTTCATCTGTCTTCCTTGGGGGGTGGGCAGATACCCTGTAGCCATGGCCCTGATTCCTCCTAAGTAGTAATCCCTGGCCATCCTTGCTGCCCCCCCCCCCCCGCCACCCCCATGCCCACATCACATGATTCTGTTCAGTGCCCCTCCCTGTAGGGAATCACCCTGGTATATGGTGAGAGCATTAGGGCAGCAGCTGGCCTCTCATTGGCTGAGCGCTACATCAGACACGGTATGATGATGCTCTAACGAGGGCCCCACCCAGCCCGCTAATCCCACGACTTTTCACTGCAGCCCGCTAAAAGCTTCTGATTAAAATTTAATGGAATGCGCCACGCCGGGTCTTCGGACGTTTATATTTAGGATGAGGCCCTGTGGTGCCCCGTGCATCTGCTTCCTCCCCCCCACACACCCGGCAGAAAGTGACAATTACTTTGAGCTTCTGATGGATGCCTGGTTTCCACCAGGCGAGCTGTCGAGAACATACGGCCCCCGGTTGTGATATTCTCCCGACGTCACGGCTCAAAGCTGCACCATCTCCGAAAGAGGGAGGTGATCTCACACCCAACCGGGTCTCCAGGCACCCAGAGCATGTCCATGCTAAGTGTTCAGGCCTTGCTGCCATTATTTCAGTGACTATTAGAGCACGGGTTCCGTAACGACTGCCCAGCTCTGCAAGACACCACTCTGCTAGGAGGCTGGCACCCTCATCAGAAAACGCTGCATATGTGTTATTCATTTCGTAGATGCTAAAGCAACACATTTTTGAGAAAGTAGGATCAGCCAGTCCCAGCAGTATTGGGGGTTAAGGGCCTTGCTCAAGGACCTGATGGTGACATCATTCTGCCGATGGTGAGATTTGAACTGGTGACATTCCGATCTCACTAACAGCACCCTAGTGCGCTGAGCCACACACCAGCCCAAAAAAAACAAAAAACATCAGACTAGAATTCAAGCAACTGATTATAGCAAAAGGCAATGATGGAGCTGATATCTGTGACTGAAAGCATTCCCATAATTAAATTTATTAAATTTCAAATATGAATATGCTGTAAATGACAGTGATTGTGGTTTGTGTATCATTAACAAATCTTTGGCCATTAACTGAGGTAAAATCAATTCCTAACTGGTTCCTGGAAAAGACCGTAATGATAAAGGTAAATTGTTTTGTTGGCATTATACGAATTGAAATAAATAATATTATATATATAATTTCAATATAATGTAATTTAGCTAATATATGCATTAAGCCACTTTAGACATTATTTACTAAAACAGCTGACAATATTCACGTGCCGTTGATATTTCCTTGCAGTATTAACGTTAAACACAATACATTATCTTCGTTATTACACAAGTTGTTGGCAAGGTCCCTCAACTAACTTCCTAAAACAACATTAGTGTAATTGCTGTACCTGCTTCTCCTGCTCAGGGTTGTGGGGGGTCTGGAGCCTATGCCCATGCAAACCTTAAGGATCAATGGTTCTTTTTTTGAAGTCATAATACAGTGCAAATTTCATTATGGTTCCTCTTCCATGCTACCCCAGACACAGCACATCACGACAGCACATGTCCCTCCAAGACCTTTCTCCAACATTCTGGCTGGCCCTAGCTATCCTGTTTATCTCTTTTCCATGTCATCAATGTCCCAGCATGGATGAGGCCTCGTCGTCAAGGCGGCACTCAAGGTGCCGTAAAATCGTGGCACACAACGCGTTCTCCTGCCTACTCGGTGCCGATAAAAACATCAATAATAGAAATCCCACGCTGGGAGGGAGACCCAGCCGTGAGCAAAGGTACTCACTTTCATTAGCCATGTTGGCCTACCTGAATGACCTCTGCACCTCAGTTTCTCTGGACTGATAACAGTACAGCAATGAGTCACTCTGTGATGGCCAGTAGTCTTCCAGGGCAAAATCGCTCCTTCCCCAGAGCATCTGTCTGTTGTGACAGCTCTCCATTGTAGGTATTTCCCTAAACCCTTAGCCGTTTTTCTTTTCTTTCACTCCACACCTTGTCTGAGTAACGTAGCCACCTGGGTGTGGAAAAAAAAGCACTTTAAGAGGGGAGGGTGATTGCGCCGCCGCTCGATGATACGGCAAGCCTGCCGTTCTCGCTGCGGCAGTTGTTGCCTGAGCGATTGCCATTTTGCAACTGAATAATTCACAGCTACGCGGCTCAGAGTGACGCTGTTTTTGTGGCGCGGAGGCATCCTCGGAGATTCGGCTTTCTCGACGCTCGAGAAGTGCCCCGTGTAATGTGGCAAAAACAGCCATTTTGAAACGCCAACGTGTGCCATTAAGTGACAAGTGGCTCTCTGTGTGATGCTGCCCAGAATCCCAGAGCTGTGCAGCACTGTTATAATTGTGTTTTTGGACAGACTAGATGATATCTGGAGATACTGAAAATGGGATATAGTCTTTTCTTTTGACACGTGGGGGTAGTTTGAGCTTCAGTTAAGCACACAGAGTAGCAGCCAGTGGGTCCCAGAATGCACCTCTCCTGCAGTACCTTGCCCTCAAGAGCAAACCATCGTTGTGGGAATTATTCCACTGCCATCTATAAATGTTTCAAATTGTAAGTTGCTTTGGATAGAAAGGTCAGCTCAACGATGCAGCAACATGTTCTCAAGTTATTCTTGAGAAATGTCAAAATGTTATTAACTGTTTGTATCTATCACGCCTTTAAAAATATGCGACGTAAATGAATAAATATTCATGTACATATACATTTCGCAGGGCAGTTTTTTTCTCACATTAGCACCAGTGAACCAAAATATTAAATAAAAGGCGAAAGGTACGGTGTCAGTCTCAGAAAATGCAGTCAAGAAACTGCCTACGCTGACCAGATTATATGCAGATATATCGTTGAAACAGCTAAACGATTCATCTCATTGAAAGGCTGGATCTATTCTTACTAAGGTGCAATGTAGAACTGCTAAGAGCTTCATCTGTATTTTTGCATCAAACTCTCGCCCACCTGCCTACAATCTAATATGGGAACCAAGCCCAACATCAATACTGAAATCGATATCCTAGCTCCGGTATCCAATCTAAAATTCACTCTCAGCTACACCGTTTACCAGATATGTGATTCGAATACTTGATTCGAAAATGTCACAACCAATAGATTGAGTGTTTGTTATAGCTCCTGACCAATGGATACCAACGTAAACGTCAATGAGCCAACATTAATATTCATCATCAATTCATTACCACTCATTTTTTGCCTTGGATGCATCGTAAATGAAAATTCTGTTAAATATGATTTATGGAATGTGTGGTTTTGTAGAACTTTCTCCTATTAAAGACGTCAGTTCTTCAATCAAGGTAGCTGTCAGCTTCAGATTCGAACTGGTGCAACCTCAGAGGGCGAGAAAAACATTCCTGCAAAAGACCACATAGTGACAACACCCCGGAGCTAGATCATTGACCAATTTCTCAGTGCGTATCCTTCATCCATTCTGCTGAGGCACCTGGGGGAACAGAATTTGTGGGATAACTATAGTGGGACAGGGCGAAGAGAGATGATGTAGAGATTGTTTGGGAGCTTGGTATTTTTTCCTATGAATGGGAGTGTTACACGTATGAGGGAGCTGGGTTTATTGATCTGGAGCTGCACCACCCAACCATGCAACCATGCAACTTCTTTAAATGGACCTTAATGGAGAAACACTTAGCCCCAATCCGCTCTCCGGCGGTTTGTTTGCTCTCAAGATGCCACTTTGCATCGCGCAGCTAATGAACGGAAGCGCATCTGCGTGGGCCTTCTGGAACTTTCAGCATGATAGTTGCCTTGGCAAAACTCGACGCTAGGCTCCAGCAAATCGCCAAATTCCCCTGCGCATGCAGATGGTGGCAGAGAAGGAGACCGGGGTCCCGTAAGCCGGAAATGGGAGCCCATCCCTGGGGAGGGCATATGGGTCGATAGGTAGAAGCTTACCATGTCAGTATGGGAGCCCAGCTTTGGGGGTGAGGCCTTTCACATGCTGTGTTCTCCATGCTTTTCTTCTCAGCCCCCCCGGTATGCCCTCTCTCTTGAAAAGCATTATGGGAAATCAAGGCAGGAAATTGTTTAGCCACGCGGGGGTGCACGGTGTCCCTCTAACACAGTGGGAATTCCGAGGCAGGGGAGCACGAGCCTCCACAGATTGAGGGTGCTATAAAGCCATACAGCCCTGTCACTGCTCCATCTATGGGGCTCAGCTGATCCATCTCCTGAGATCATTGATTGTTTTTTTCTTTCATGCTTGTCCAGTGCAATTCCGTCAAGGTTGTGAGCGTATTCAGAAAAATTGGAACTGTATTTCAGGAACATTGAATCAAGCACCAAGGTGTTTACATAACCAGAGGTGGACAGTTTAAGTAAAAATCCAGACCAAGATTTTGTTTCAAACTGGGTACTACATAACTGTGACTCTTTATACCGAATTGGTTGGTGTGAAACAGAATCTTTGTCTGATTTTTTACTTTCTGGATATGAACTACCTCTATACATATAGCAGACATTGTTAGATTACAAATTAAATTACCAGTACAACAAATTTACTTCTCCAAAACAGTGGATAGCACTGTTGCCTCATTACTCCAGGACTGTGGGTTCAAATCCCACCTCTTTTCTGTGTGGAGTGTGCATGTTCTCCCTGTGTTGTGTGGATTCCTCCAATTAGGCCAGCTGTGATCTCTAAATTACCCATAGTGTGCGTGTGAGGGCTGTCCAGTGGACTGGGGCCCCAGCCTTGTACCCTGAGCTGCCAGGGAGAACCTCTAGGTCAATATTTCCCAACCCGGTCCTCAGGGACCCAAAGACAGTCCATGTTTTTTGCTCCCTCCCAGTTCCCTGTCAGACAGTCCACATTTTTGCTCCCTGGAGGGAGCTGAGAGGGAGCAAAAACATGGACTGTCTGGGTGTCCCTGAGGACTGGGAAACTCTTGCCCTGCACTAGGTGACCCTGACTAGAATAAGTAGTCAGAAGCTAGATAGCATATTGTGCAACATTGTTGCTGTCTTAATGCTTGTACTACCCAGTTTTCTATACAGGGGGAAATGAAGCAGTTATTCTTGACATAAATAAGTGAAAGTTAAGAACCATATTCTGAATTACAGCATTTATGATGCTGCTTAACACCCCATCAATTTTCATTGAATCTCCAGTCTATCTTCTGGCATGTGTACAGCAGAATCAGTCAACCTGCACATTTGAGGTCTCACTTTGAAGACAATGTTGGAAGGGTCCAAAATATGCACTGCCACTTTAAGGAATAAACCCTTCTGGTGGGCAATGCGAACATCAAAAGTATTCTAACAGGTGTTTAATTTCTCACCATTATAAAAACAACATTACAATTTATGAAGGTATTTCAGAAAAAAATTTGTACCATGAAATAATCTACCAAACCAGCACATTTGGCACTGAGAGCCTCTAATTTGTGCTATGGAGGTGAACTAATTGTATTTGTGATATTCCACAATCCACCATATTCCAGTCCATATGTGGAACACATGTAATATGTAATGTATAGCATAACTACACTTTATGCCATTATAAAATGTTTTGTAAAAACAGAACACAGGCTGAGTTTGCTCATGACAGGATGTAAAATTGCATGTACCCAGCTGACCTAATTAAGGAGGCCTGAAATGTTTTATTTATTAAAAATAAGAAAATGTATCTGGGGAACGTTATCTTTCATTATTTTTTTTCTTTCGCCAGGGACAAAGGAACATGTCTGCCGTTTAAAATAAACCCCTGACAGGACTTAAGTATATCATGTTTTGATTAATTAATCAAAATTGGTTTTTGGTCAGGAATTAATTATAAATGGCATGTATTATACTGTTTCCTTGTTCAAAGCACTCTCTACAAGTAAATGATTTATAAGGGTGGTCTTCAAAGAGATCCGGTAATGTTGCTCTAAATAAAACCTATCAAAGCAAAACCACCACCCCCATCTTCTCCAAAAAAAGGATCCTCAGGAAGGAGAGACATAGTGCTCTGAAAAATAAGAGGCTGGACCTGCTTGTTTGCATGTGTGTCCATTAAGGGAAATGCATCCCGACACCATGGCGGACGTTTCTGTCATGTCTGACAGAGCCACACGGAAACAGTAACACTCCATTATAGGTGCTTATTACCAGGGTGCAGCGTCTGGGCTGGAAACTCGGAGACGCTCTGGGCACGCTCAGAAGATACTGAGGAGATGCTGCAGTGTGGCCACAGCAAAGGGCGTCTCTAAATCTGGGCAGAGGCAATTATAGGATTTATTATGGTGGGGGCATAGGTGGGGCTATAATTCATAGGGCTAACCTCATCATTAGCCAATGGTATGTTTTGAATCAGTGACGGGGAAGGGGGGCAACTGCAGCGGCCAATCAGCTTCCAGCTAAGGTCAGTGCCCCTATGGTCCCAGTACATGCCCTAGAATCGGGGTGGTGACATGCTGGACGCAAACTGTGAGCCCTGGTCACTGATTACAGTGGTAAGGGGTCACCATCTTGGAATGTAACAATTCTGGAGCAAATGTGTGGTTGGGGCATTAGTGACGTTTTGGTTTCCATTTGTTGTCTTGGCGGAATGGCCTGAGGACGTGTAAACGGGCACCGTTACGGGGGGTCTGTTTTTAGCAGGGTTGTATGGGGAGCAGCTGAGGTACGGTGGATGAGGTCTCATTTTCACCGGGCCGCCCTGTTTGTGGAGTTTGCTATCAGGTTCTTGATCAATTTCCGTTTAATTACTTTGGATCGACTGTTTATTTATAACTCAACTGGTTAGCAGAAACTTTTTTTTTTGTGGCTCAGCTTGAACGGTAAAAATGCTACAGTGACACACAGGCAATCTTGAACCGTACGGGGTTCAGCCTTCATCTGGCTCAAATTCCGCTCCTGTGAGACCTTCGGATCAGTCTAGACCAGTGAGCCCAGCTACCAAAGCCAGGAGATCCTCTCCTCTTCAGAAGCCCCCCCCCCCAGCCCCCAACACAAGCTTGGCCATGTGACTTTCACTGTAACTGCATTTCTATCAGACAAGCATGGTTTATGACGTATTTAAAGCATTTTATTGTGGCAGGTATAAGTCACTGTAAAATTTATTATTGGTTGTTACAATAACATCATTATAGAGATGTCAAAGCGGAGGATTCTGCTTAATATCCTTTTTATCAGCATGTTTTGACCTTGGAGTCAACTTCAAGGCAACACTAACGCTGGAGCATTGATAATATTCTCTGCAATACATAACGCACTGAGTGAAAAACTGAAAATATCCTGTTCAGTTCTATTTCAGGTGACTTTTGTGGAAGCTTTTCTGTTTTTAATTCATAGACAAAATTAAATGTAATTTACTGAATTTCATTCTGATTCATTGTTGATGAACTAAACATATTAAAATATACACATATTGAGAAATATCTGTGTGAATGTCCGAGAATTAACAGTTATATATATAGGTAGACGAAACATCCATCCATCCATCATATTATTATTATTATTATTATTATTAGTCATTATTGTTATTGATGATGACAATAATAATAATAATAATAATAATAATAATACACACACAACAATTGTCCGCAAGATGAAAAAATCTATAGCAGTAGAATCCATACATGATATGAACCTTCAAGGCCACCATACTGATCTTTCAACACACATCATAAACAGGAAGGTTGCCATGGCTACAGTGTGAAGCACCTATTGCATTGGCATAAGATATTAATACTACTCAGTTTAATTAATGGGGTTACATTAGTAAATATGAAATCTTCAGATCTGCAGTCTGGTGTAACCCGCTTGTGTTTCAGTGAAGCCGCCCACGTTACTCTAGCACTGCCACAGACATGCGATAACAGGTTGCTAGCATTATGGCCCGTTCTGAAGCTCCTCACCGCTTGACAGTCAAACACAGTCATGACATGATACAGTATTCTGGTTATGGCACCGATGCAACGACTTTGAAACGGTCGGGTCCAATAAACCGTCAGCTGTAATTGTGTTCGACTCAGCAGCATGTATATAAAAGTGTTAACCTGTTACGCAGGATGGAAAAAGCAAGGCAGGGTGAAGGGTTGGGGTTATTCCCAAGTGTCTATTGGGCAAGAAACCAGCAGAACAAGACTTGGGGGGCGTAAACGCAAGGGCGGCCGAACCACAGCTTGAGCTAAAGTAACCTAGTCCTGTCCAAGATATATTCACTGGGAAATGGGGGCCCATGGCTCAGCCGGACGGGGGGGGGCGGGCGCGGGGGCGGGGGGGGGGGG
>JAODKC010000049.1:8964161-8978940 GCA_026777985.1 Mormyrops attenuatus | reverse complement strand
CTGTGGCACCACTTTTATACTTTCTGACATTTGTGGGGCTATCAGTCTATGAATTGCCGATTTTAAATTTATCATCAAGTGGAACCTACAAGTAATTAAAAAGTTGTTAACCCCCCACTTCTGTAAGCTTTTCTAATTTATACATTTAAAGGCCATCAACAAAAAAGACAGTAACACTTAAGGATTGGTATAAAATTTCCTACAACACACAATTAGAATAAATCACAATCACAATAACAAAGAAAAATGAAAGTGCAAGAGCAGCTTTTATTGCCTAAATATCAAAAGGAAAACATGCATTGATAAATGTTCATTTCTCAGATGTGGAAAGGCAATTCTATTGGGACCACAGTACTATATGGACCTCTGGCTGTCAGCATTGGGAGTGAGCATGTGAAATTTGCAGCATGTAAGGGCATACTAGCATATTCAATATGGTGGCACTAGTGTTTGGCAGGAGTCCCTGATGTGGACCGAGATCTTCTGGGTTATTAACCAGGTTCATTGCCTAATCGGTTCATTCGCCCCACCTGCCAGAATCTCACGCTCCCTTACAAGATGGTGCCGCAAGTTTCCCGTCACGGTTTGACAAACGGCCAACCTGCTGTTGGCGGGTGAGCCGTGAGGAGCAACACCATGTGCAGCAGAACCACGGTGATACCCTCTGACCTGTCAGAACACTGGGACGGAAGCACACCGCAGTACTCAGGCCGGCCGCTTCATTCAACCCCAACTAATTAAAGTAATTGGAGGCATTCTGCATTGATTGGTTGGGTTAAAGGGCGTGTTGATCTGCTTGGTGCTGTGGGCTTGAGGGACGAGAAGTGCAGGTTCTGGCCAATGTTCTTATCAAAGCATTAAGACTTATCTCCTACCCCACAGATGGACCACCGAGGATTAAATGAGGACCATCCTGATTTCAACTCATTAACCAACACTACATCCCAGAGTTCAGTCAGTGACACTGGCTACACTAAATTCTGCGCTCATTTTCGCATTATAGATTTAAATATCTTCATAAATTGTGCATACAGTACTTGATAATGTCACTCGTGTTGGACGTAGTCAATTAACAATGTACGTGACACATCCCCGACTGTCACATGGCTGTACTCCAGGAGCAGCTGAAAGCCTTGTCTGGAAAACAGCCCAGGATATCATAAAAATCCATCTAGGTGCCAACCGGAATGAGGTTGGAATGCTTTGAGGAAACAAAGGGATAAAAATTATGTTTCTTCTTTTGTGGAACTCGCAGTAAGTATGTGGGCCTCACACTATATAGGGGGGTGGGAGTATGAGTCTGATGGTCTGCTTCCACCCTGTATCTATGTACAAGGCTCCCGAAGAGGACACAACACTTCTTTAGATACTCCTTTTGTTTTGGTGTTTATGCAAGCTCTGTAACGACCATTTTCAGCATCTGAAATTACTGATCTCGAGAAGTAGCATCACTGAGATGCAACGCTGGCTTCCTTGTCATCACGCTGCTGGACAATTGAGGACGGGCAGCCGTTGACAACAACACGGTGTAACAAAACGATGCTGGCGAAGAAATGGCTACAACTCAAACCAGGACCTCTGAAAAGTCCTTAAAAGACCACTCATAAAGGCAAAATGAGATTCTAATTTCAGGTGCTCGTCTCCACAACCTTTTAATATATATTTCTCTGTAAAGACATCCATCCATCCTTTTTCCAGCTGCTTATGCTGGATTCATCGGGGAAGGGCCCGGAGGCAGCACAGGGGACCAGGCTGGGCTACACCCGGGACGGGATGCCAGTTAGCCTAAACGCACGTCTTTGGACTGTGGCAGGAGACCAGAGGAAACCCACATGACACGGGGAGAACATGCAAACTCCACAAACACAAAGCGGGGGTGGGATTTGAACCTATAACCCTGCAGGCGTGAAGTGATTCTACTGAAAGTGGTCTGACAGAAATTTTCCCAAAATACCTGTAATAGCTGCGAATAGGATGAAGTGGTGAAAAAAAGTGAAGGACAAACATAACGCTGCCCACAAGCTCTGACTGAAAATTGTCACTACAGAAAAATATCATCCTTAAATGCAAATGGTGGGAGAAACACTGTATGTCACATACATGTATATAATATACAATAGGTTTCATGTTACCTTGACCTTTGATTTTTATTTATAAACCACATAACAGAAGTGGACTGGCCACGCCCCTGCGGACACAGCCCCCAAAACCCCCCGGCTTGGCTGGCATAGCCGAGCCGCACCATCGAGCAGCAGGTGCATCCTGGCCACAGCTGATGGATTTGGAAGCCTTTCTGCAATTACCACTTCAGACACACAATTACCAGCAGACAAATGAGAGTAACTGTTGAATGGGCTTCATGGTTTTCAGAGACCGGAGGAAGCTAAATGATACACAGAGGTACAACTGGAACCGCACTAACCCAGCTTAACCGCTGCAGAGATTCTAAGTTCTAGCATTAAAAGCGACTCGCCACCTTTCACTCCTGGATTATTCACTCCCCTTAACAATCAAACTGCGTAGAGTCAAGGAAAAGATGTCACACATTTTACCGTGGAGATAATATAACTACACCATCTATTCAGCTTTTGTAGCGACTGGAAAATGTCACGTTTTCTCTTAGGGTGACGAAACACAGGGCAACTTTTTGAGCAATGTTGTTGGGCAATGTTGCTTGGGCATTTTTCTATTGACACCGGGCAACAAATTTCTATTTGAAGAACATTGAACAGCAGTGGGCAACTTTTCACGATCATCCAGATTCAGATGGGTTGCCCTTTGACTCACCTGGTTGGCAATTTCCCGGCAACATTGCTCAAAAAGTTGCCCCGTGTATCATCACCTTAACACTGTTTACAGTGAACCAGCATCTCTTGCTGTTAATGACACAAAAAATATAAAATTGAACATTTTGTGCTCAAATCAGTGGCCGGTGGGTAAAGACCAGAGAGGACTTGGCCCAGTAAGCTCCCACCGTCACTGCGTTACTGACACATATCACGCCACCAGCAGGAGACAGGAACAGTGTGCTCGTCAGTCGTCACACATGGTTCCATGCTGACTCCCGACCCACACCTGCAGTGACCCAGCTTCACAAGGACTGGCAGTCTGTTTACAATTCATCTGAATTTCTATTTTTCAGCCAACACTTTCATCTCAAGGGCTTTGCCTCCCTATCCAACTCTGTCTGGCTTCTCTCTCCGTAAATTAACCTTAATCTCCACCGGATGGTCTGAAAACCAGCTTGGGTCGTGGGACATCTCATGACAGAATGACACCAGTGACAAACACTTGGAATTGCCCCGATGTGTTGTCCCTGGGAAATAGAGGTAGAGATCAGACTTCTCCATAGTACAGAGGAATATAATGAAAGGGGAAACTGGACCGTGCCATGAGGCACACAGCCCAAAGTGATTCTGTAAGACACCCAGCTGAGTAATGTAAACAACATAAGCCACCCTGGTCATGCACGTGATGATAATGACGCCTCAACTGAGTAACTAACACAAAATATGGGGAAGGATTGGCTAGGTATTAGTTATGGGACACAATTAGGGTGTGTGGCTCAATGGGTTAGGTGCCTGTGATCAGAAGGTCACCAGTTCAAATCCCATCTCAGGCAGGATAGTCACATTACTGTCGGGTGTTTGAGCAAAGCCCTTAACCCCGCAACATGCTTCAGGGGCACCAGATAAATGGCCCTACCCTGTGCTTGTGCTCCAAGCATCGCTCTTGTCTTGTCTTTATTTGTATTCTACTTTATATTTTAGAATACTTACGAAGACATCAGAACTATGAAATAGCATATATGGAATTACGCACTAACCAAAAAAAGGGTTTCTTTGTGGTTTGGGACTCAGTAAGTTGCCGGTCCTGGATCACCTGAGTGAGCCCTTGAGCAAAGCCCTTAACGGCAATTGCTCCAAGGACTCGCTGACCCTACTGTCCCCTATATGCCAGTTTTATGAAGTGACCTCCTGAGATGCTTTTCCAGCTGTCCTGAAGAAGGTCCCACATATAGGCTGGCTGCTTTTACTTCACCCTTTGATCAAACACCTCCAAAGCCATTTCTACTGTGTTTAGGTCCGCTGCCCAGGTCACGTCATGCATCACACTATCACCGTCCACTGTAGACAGCTTGGCGTGTCTAAATGTTTTACTGGTACTGTATATGTATGCACGTTTCAAAGGCAAGCAAAATGGAATTTGTGAAAAGAGGCATTCGAATGTAGTTGTGCAAAAAACAAATAAAGCATCATTTTGTGGGTATTATGTTAGTACCCTAATGCCGTGAGGTTTAAGCCTCTGCTTGAAGTGTGAAGCTGCTGTTCTGGCTTCAAGCTTCCACTTCAAGATAGCTGTTACCCCCCAGTTCCCACAGACCAGATGTAAAACGACATTAGCATCCTACCACAATCAAAGCTCTCCGCATGGCATCCCTAGCGGGACGGCTCCAAAGATCGGGAATGCCGTGGGGGTCTTATACACGTCTGAGACCGCCACATAGCCGTCCGAAAGGCCCTGCAGTTGTGGTACCATTTGCCGTTTACAAATCCCACCCCCCACAAGAACAGTGGCCTAATTGATAACTGAAAAACAAACCGAATGAATGAGAAGGGCAACATAGAGGAATAGGCCATTATCAAGTTAATTATTTCTTGGCCCGAGGTCTCAGAGCCTCCCCAGGATGCCTTCACTTGAGTGTTGTTGGGGGGGGGGGGGGGGGGGGCGGGTAATGACTTCTGTTTTGGATAATTGTTGTATTCAAGGGAACAGCACACCATTAGCTTGGAGGACAACATTTGCAGGCACTTCCATGCACTCTGGCAACAGAAGTGTGTACTGGACAGCTCAGGTGACAGTTCTCTCGTTCCCGTACTGCTCGTGGACTGTTTGACCCCGTTTCTTGCTGCCCTGATCCTTGTTAACCGTAGACGCGCATACGTGGCCCCCCTGCCTGCCAACTAACCCCCCCAACACCACACCCCGACCCTTCACTGAGGGTGCCTCAGAAACCCTCCATGAACCTCCAGAGCATCTTGCATACTGGACGCCACTTTACTGCAGCAGAGAATTACGCACCACACTCGACAGGAGATTCTGGATACACAGCAGCCATCCGGCCCGGCCCGGTCCAGCGTGTGAGTCAAGTTCAAGCTCACATGGATCCACACATGAAATCGATTCCAGGTTAGATAAAAAAAAAAACCAAGGTGGAAAAAAATGATTCCAAAATGGTGCGAGGGTCCCCCACAGCACTTTCAAGCCATCACAGTGAAATTCCATTCGGACTATCCGATGCTCCCAATTCCCAGCTCTTCCCAGCTCACAGCTGATCCATGTCCAGAGTAGGGATGGTTATTGCCCAGTGATACTGCAAGTTCCTCGCTCTGTGGGATCTCAGGAATTCTGGGAAACAGATCTTAGATTCTACATAAGTGGCACATCCAGTTTTACATTATGGTATTGGGTCACAGAGAGCCTGCAGCTTGTCCGAGAAGATAGGAGACACTCCGGATGGAATACCAGTCCATTCCAGGGCACAGACACCCAATTCACAATTCGAACCCCCACCCCTAGAGATGTGAGTCCATAATGCTACACACTGAGCCACCTGCAGCCGGATGGTAACTTCTTCAGGACTACCTAAGTTTCACATTACAGTCTACTGCCCCTGAAAGCTCACCTACAGATAATAACATTGCTGCCAAAATGCCTTTGGAATACTTGTAATGTGAAATACATTTCAGGATGTGGTTCATATTTTTCAGCAACATTAGTATGTTAGGCTGTGTAAAGTTCAATTTTGATCCCTCGTCTCCGTATTCAGCAAGGATACACTTCCACAGTTTGGCAAACAGGAGACTCTTTCCCCAAGCTTTCATCACCGCCCAACAGCGCGGAGTGACACGTAACCACAGAACAGGATACGCTTTAAGTGACCGTGTCATGCAGGGGAGATGGAGATCAGGCTTGATGGCGATGGCGAAGTGGACAAGAAGATTACTAAGAATACCCCTGGGAGGCGTTAAGAGGCTTCATGTGGCACACTGGAGAAAACACACAGACACACAGACACAGACGCACAGACACCCATGCAGCTATGACATGTCCCTTTGACTCCCACACATCGCCCCAGTGACAAAGGAGTCCAGGTGTGACATTTAGAGCTATTACTTAGAGTCTTCCTGACAGTTTTAGTGCACAAGCCCTTATCAAGGCTGAGTGATAACGGAAAATATACGATGTCAAACATCTGAAGGTCCATCTAATAAACAAGAGCATCCGATTACATCTCCTTTACAACATGTAAAGGAGATTACAACATTTTCAGTACATGAAAATTTTTGAATATTAGGACATACTTCAATATTACAATATTACAACATCACTACGGAATTCCGTGCAATACTTCTGACATTCACTGCACTGCACTGTTTACTGTAGCCTGTTATTTATTGTTACTGTCTATTAATGTCTAAATGTCTTTTTACCTTCTAAATGTGTTTTCAGCTACTGTAAACCTGCAACTTCATTCAGGATTAATAATCTATCCATCCATCCATCCATCCATCCATCCATCCATTCAAAGATTGTTTTAGAATGTGTATGATGTCATGCATTTCCTCTGTCATCTTCCATTAGTCAGGAAAATGAAAGAACCTCCTTCCACACTGGGAAGATAACAGGAGCTAGTAATTCAATTCGACGTGGTTAATTCCGCCCCACTGGTACACTACGATACAGTGGGGCAGGCCGCAACGAACGCTTAGATGAGTGGGCACTGCTTCTGATTGGCCGCCTGTTGGAAGTGGCTCTGTAGAAGTACAGAGTCTCCATTCTGCCCGGTTGAGACGGTTAGCGACAATTGCAGTGTAATGATGGATTCTGCATCATTAATGCGGCGTCCTCCCCTGGCAGACAATAAATGGGACGGCGGCCTAACAGGTGCACTGCATTCAACATTATGTAGAGCAGCAGTAATGTGCAGTGGTGGTGAGGCTTTTCACATGGAGGGCCCGTGGACAGACCCCGGTGAAGGGAGTGGGGGGTGGGGGCTCTGTAACCGATAGGACTGCTGGAGTAAAAACCCCAGGTAGTATCAGACAGGCATCCGCAGTGTTTAACCAAGAACTACTGTATACTTCAAGCACCAAAATCACTGCAGGCTCAAAAGATGAGTCTCCTTTACACCAAAACTGAGGATACTGGGAAACGGCGGCATTACCGCACGGGTGATCAGACGGATGATGGCGAGACAGCAAGCGGCGGGACAATCCAGGCTCATTTGAAGGGCCGATGTTTGAAATGGTGTTGCCATGGCTACGGAGGGCGTGAAAGAAAATTAATTTGTGTACAAGGCACAAAGAAAACATGCTTTCTTTGCAGGGAAAAATGGCAGACCCTCGGTGGAGTGATTGGTAGGGCTGATGCCAAGGGAAGTGCAGGGGGTGGAGGGGGTGCTGGGGGCCACCAGAGTGTGTGGATGCATGCTGTAGGACCACCCGCAGAAAACAGCTTCAGAAAAGACCCAAATGATCTGAAGCAAAATCTGCCCTTTCCTGTCTCACTTTGTTGCACATAAACACAGAATCAAAGCTGTTTTTCACCACTGACGAGGTCAGAAGATGCTGCTGCAGTATGACTGGAAATAAAATGCTATTTCTGTGCTCTCCAGCATCCAGGCCAGCTGGATGCTCACAGTGGTACGTCATGCTTCTGATTTGCTGTTTGGAAGCCCCACCTGAGCAAAAAAAACGTTCGGGTCGCATGGGCAGGCAGCCCAGTCTCATTGCATACTAATACTCTAAATGCTAACGTGCATTTAGCATGGGGCTCCCCTTACATACGAACACGACGGCAAGTACGCTTGCGCAGAAGCTATGCGGAATGAGTGATGTAGCTTCGCGTAACCGGACTCGCTAAGGGAGAGATCACTTCCACAAGGACCCGCTGGCTACAGGAGGAGAACGCCGCCATGCGCGCGCTCTCGCCTGCAATTTGTACAGCGTCCTCTGGACATGCAGGCTGCAAGAACAGCTCCACATCTGAGCTTTCGTGTGGTGCAGTCAGGTTGCAAATTATTGACTGCTGAAGCCGAACGGAGGATTACGGCATTTCGTAAAAATACAGAAAAAAACTACGAAAAAAATATCCGAAGCATTTCAGCAACCTGACTCATGCAGTATACACTTGTGGGTTCCCTTGCTCAGAGGAAGCGTGGAGCTCTACAGGCCATTTCACATCAGGATTTAACTAGCGATCCTGGACTTGTGTCACAATTTCTGCAGGCAGAGGAATCACTCAGTCTAAACTATGAACCTGACAATTAAATTTATATTGATGCAGGCTAGTTCTGGCAATAACTAATAAAGGGACTCGTAGGGACAACTTCCAGAGGTGGCCTTTATGGTACTATCAAGCAAGGTACGGAACCAGTACCAAAGTCTGATTCTGCAGGAGTTATCTCAAGCTGATTGATTTTCACTCAGACGTTTCCTAAGCTTATTAACAAAATCAATGCATTATTGTCTTACTTCGTATTCTGGTTCATCCATTCGTCTCTGCTGGTAGGCAGCAGATGTCAAGAAGTAAACAATAGCAGACAGTCAAACCCTTCCACCTACTGTAAGGTTTCATAGGGAATATCGCTGTCAATGGACAGTGCAGGTTAAATCATTAAACACGTTTCATTAGTGGAGGAAAATGTGTTGATCCTTTGTCGTTTTTTTACCTCTTTCCGTGCATCTTGCGCCGGCACAGACAGAAAAGGGATTGTTCCTATTTTAATCCCTTCCTGTATGATGCATGATGGGACACATGGCGTTGATTTTTAACTCGGGCAGCTCAGGGGACATGCTTCAAGTCACGGCACTTAATACTCGCCGAATCCGGTGGAGGGATGAAAGTCACGAGTGAGTCACACCCCGTGCTGTTCCGGGCCCATTCTGCGTCTCTCGGATGGAGAGTCCTGAGATCTGCATACCATCACTGGTTTAAAAAAAGGACCCCCCTGTTGACAGGCAGGCACGGCCCAGGCTCACTGCGATGGACGGTGCCTGTCAAGTTAAGCAGATGCCAGCATCATTCTTCCCGGATGCTGCAGCAGTCCCCTGGGTGGGTGGCTGAAAAGTTTTGCCTTCCTACACTCCCCCTAGTGGCACCTCCTTCACAAAGCATGGCCCAGCCTGCCAGAGTTTGGGAGAGCCCCCGCCCTAAAGCCAGGCAGTCGTACCATGTAATGGGACTTCACTGTCACCTCTGGAATGCACAGGTCGGCCTGCTAAAGCTAGGGAGAACCCCTGCCCTGTAGCCAGGCAGTCGTACCATGTAATGGGACTTCACTGTCACCTCTGGAATGCACAGGTCGGCCTGCTAAAGCTAAGGAGAACCCCTGCCCTGTAGCCAGGTAGTCGTACCATGCAAAGGGATTTCACTGTCACCTCCAGAATGCAAGGGCCTGCCTGCCGTAGCTCAGGACAGCCCCCACCCTGTAGCCAGGCAGTTATACCACCTCTTTCACCACCAGAATGCACAGGTCAGCCTGCCAAAACAAAGAAAAGCTTTGCTGTCACCTCCGGAGCACATGGGCCATCATGCCAAACCTCGGAGAGCCTCCGCTCTGTAGCTGGGTAGGTGTACCATGTAATGGGACTTCACTGTCACCTCCGGAACACACAGGTTGGCCTGCCAAAGCTCCATAGTGCCCCGCCCTGTAGCCGGGTAGCCCTACCATGTCATGGGACTTCACTGTCACCTCCGAAAGACACAGGCTGGCCTGCCAGAGCTCAGGTGCCCCGCCCTGTAGCCAGGTAGCTGTACCATGTAATGGGACTTCGCCATCACCTTAATCATTGTGATTTATGATGCAGTGGGGGCGTATCCATATTTTGGTTTGGGTAGGATCATCACCATGGAACTTTTAAGAATGGAGTGTAACTGTCATTAAGATAAATAAAAATAAATCGTATCTATGTGCTGCCTATAAGATGACACCCCCTGGATATTAACCTGACCTTTACTACACTGAAATATTATTGAAGAAAAATTATTTGAAGTGCATAACCTTTGCGAGGCTTTGCTCACACAGTGTAACACTCCAGATCAAAATGGGGCTTATTTCCCAGTTGTTTTACGTGGATGGATTCGAAACCCTGCCAATAACTTTGTTCCAGAGGGGCATGTGTTTAAAAGCTGAAAGCAGAATATAGGTCATCTGTGACTTCTGGAGGTGCCATGGTCGCACTGTGGCCCTTGGCCAACATGGACTTCCCGTACATTACGTTTCCAGCAGCAAGGAATTCTTTTCCTGTCTGAGTGATGAATGGTTAGAGTATCAGAGAACTGAACCTGGTTCCCCCAGCCCAAACCAGAGGTAACATTCCTCCTCATTAAAGGAGTTTTCCTGGCTATCTGAAGGCACAACTACGTCAAACGCACTTCACAGGAGTCACACAAACGACAACGCTGTCTGGGACGTCTATCATCATGAGATGAGTCACAGTCAGAATAGTTTCAAATATTCATCAAGACCACTTTCAATTATGTTTTGTCAAGAAAGGGATCTCAGGTACAACACGGTAATCTGGCATGTACTGCCACCTGTAAGTACCCACCACAGCTGTCTGCTTGGCAATCCGGTGCGGCCACAACTGCCACACGTGCTCGATCACACCATTCGGCAGAACCAGGAAAAAGGGATGGGGGCCACCAAGGCTCATTAATGGGAATGGCGTTCTTGGGCCAAAAGCACAGTGTCGATTTTATACGCGGGAGGTGGGCCCGTGTCTTGAAGTTGTGCTTATTGACGCTAGATTCGAAATTTAAATAATTGAGAAGATCTGGGGGAACTTCAAGCCCCGTTACGTAACTACTTAATTAATGACATCTGAAGTGTACATGCAGTGATTAAGCAGACTTCTATACTACAGTAGGCATACACTCTATATACTCACCTTTGCAACAAGCTTTCTTTAGGATTGTTAGATACCGTTACTTTTCTATTTGTGTATTTTTATAAAACACATTTCCTCACAAAGCCAGGCCAGAGCACCTTCCTAACACAGAAACGCGCACTGCACAAGGCCAGCGGAAGCAGGCAGAAGATAGCAGAGGAAAGAACAAAAAATCTCTTACATCAGACTAGTGCCGGAAATAAAAAAAAACTCTGGAGCCCCAAGGTCACACGCCCCATCCCCCCCTCCCACCCCCCCGTCTGTCTCAGGCCATCCTTCCCTGCAGCAGGAGAGCATGATGCACAGGATCTGTGATGCCTGTTTGCAGTGAGGGATGTGCGATGCCTGTTTGCAGTGAGAGATGTGGGCTTGGAGATCACACTGTCAGGTTATGGCTTAATTACTTTTTCCACATTCAATCTTGAAATATTGGGCAGAACACCCCAAGGCAGCATCCATCCACACTTCCTTCCATAATACCTAATCTTGCCGTCCATTAGATTAGCATCCCGATCCTAACAGACACACACACTCACACACCTGTGTCTGTGGTGAGTGGCAGTTTTCACCACCGGCAGCGTCTCTGCATGTTCCGCACACGCCATTACAGTGAAACTCTGTACCCATTTGCATCCCGTATCCGTCATCCATCCACTCATCCTGCTCGGGGTTATGGAGGTGTGCAGCCTATTCCTGGATGAAAGACCAGTCCATCACACATGCACTTGCACACACTACAGTGATAAGTTAATGTAGGTGAATATGACACGGCGTGAGCCATTAGCCATTAGCGCTGTCAAAGCAACAGCTACAAGATCTTAATTACTGCTACTACAACCAATATTCATCCATCCACCAGCCCCTATTGCTTTACCAAATCTGGGGGGAGCAGGGACCTATCACAGGCAGCACAGGGCTTGAGGCTGGGGTATACCCTGGCCGGGGTGCCAGTCCATCACAGGACACGAACATGCATGCTCACTACCACACACTATGGGCAATTTAGAAACACATTAGTCTAACTGCATGTCTTTGGACTCCACTCACACAGAGCAGAGGCAGGACTGAAACCCCCAACGCAGGAGATGTGGGGCAGCAGAGAGGCTACCCACAGTGCTATCCCTGCTCCCCACACGCAGAACTTCAGCTGAGATAAACTCATCTAAGCTAGCTGGCCGTTTACGTTGCTACACACGACTGGTGGCACGTTACCATGGATATTAGCGGTGAAGAATCCCATAAGAATACCAAGCCAGACGATGGGCACGGGGCAGGTCACGTGAGCCCCACGGGCTGTTGGTGTCAAACAGGCATGTGGTTGGCAGGCCCTCGGTCTTCGAGGAGCCCCTTTACGGGCGCACTGCTCTTTCTCTGCTGAAAGACTGACTGAACAGGCACCTGTTAAGGGCGCCCGTGGGCTTGGCGGTGTGCTGACAGGGGTGCCCCGCCAGCGCGCCACTCTGAAGTGCCCCTTTATGTCAGTGACAATGAGAGAGACGCACAGGCGGAAGAATGTGTCTATGCTTCCAGGCAACAATGCAGTCAAAACTCAGCATTATTTAATTGACAAGTGAAATGGATTAGAAAGTGAATATTTGCAGAAAACAATTATGGAATCTGTAGCTAGATTCAGACACAATATACATGGATGAGCCACTTTCATCACGTCCATATCAGTTTAGTTAAGAAATCATTCAGTGCACTATCAGCAATGCAGGGTGACTCATTTCTTTGTTTTCCAGAATGTCTAAGGCCTTAAACAAGTGTAGTTTTCTCCAGGAAATGGGGACCGGAGATCTGTGACTTTCTCCTGCATTTATATTCAGTTGCTGTCAATTTTGGTCTAAGTAGGTCTTAAGAGTATAGACGAAAGTAAGCAAGTTACCAGTTAGTTACCCTCCGGAGCTCATTAACCAGGTACAGCTGTCCCTGCTTTCCTGATTAATGACTGATCTGCTCACAAGTAACCGCAAGCGAAATATCTGAATCGTTGTTGCTTTTAATGAAAAGTAGATGAAGTGCTTGTGTCTCAATAAATAAATAATCTAACAATTATTTCTAAGTCATTAACCCTTTACTGTATAAATCTTACTGTATAATATCACCAAAGAAGTGCCAATAATAAATGGTTAATCGTAATCAATC
This sequence comes from Mormyrops attenuatus, assembly GCA_026777985.1. NCBI lineage: Eukaryota > Metazoa > Chordata > Actinopteri > Osteoglossiformes > Mormyridae > Mormyrops > Mormyrops attenuatus. The sequence goes on along the minus strand of JAODKC010000049.1, from coordinate 8,965,840 downwards.
AGAATCTGATACATAGTAACTGGGTCCACACTCAGATGGCTTTTGTAATTATTTTGTTTTGTATTAATGGTCCACCATGAGTGCAGCACAAGCATTTCAGCACTGGGCCTTCATCACTATGTTTGAAGCCATCTGAGTTCAGACTCACTTACTGTGTATCTGATTTATTTATTTAGCAGACCATTGGTCAGCCAGTCCCTGGAGCAACTGGGGTTAAGGGGAGAGGTGGCCAGCCACAGAGGTAAAGGAGGTGGATTATAATTTGAAAGAAGTAACTTTGAAATAAGTCATACTAAAATTTTGTTTTCTCTCCTCTTTGGAGAAATTCAAAATTCAAGAATTTGGAAAAATGGTATTGTCTTCTTACTTCCTCAGTTTTTTTAGCCACTAACTGCCACTGGTTAAAGGCCCAACAGCAAAGACACTCTACAGACAAAAGGATTTGAACCAGCAACCTTGCCATTGTTGGCACAACATCCTAACCCACAGAGCCAGCTCCTCTCCGTTGGGTGTGTCATTGTGTCGCATTTCATGGTCAACTGATGATGTATAGTTATCTGTGACTGTAAAACGCAGTAAAAGGCTTTTTTGGATGTTAATAATAAACAGCAAAAAAATAACAAGATCAAAAATCAAATCATAAATAGTACTGCTAAGGTTCCATTTCCGGGGTTTATCTAGTTAACTGAAGTTTATGTGAAACGAGTTCTTTGCAAAATCCCTTGCTGCCTGTAAGTGGGTTGTGCAGAATCTTAGCGAAATCCCAGCCAGGATTGGAAGCCTTCACGTGCCCCGGACCATCAGCGGTTTCCCACGTCTGCTGTAAACACGTGCCGAGCACCGTCCGCAAACACTCTCTCCTATCTAATCTCTCTCAGAGCTCACATGTCAGGGCAGAGCCCCAGTAGATTACAGCCATGCTAAAGCCACAGGCTTAGCGTTAACCGGCCACTTCTGGGCCATCTTTACGAAAAAAATGGTGGAAAAAAAAAGACTTCAGTTTGATTCTACGAGGTGGAGCTGGAAGCCACAGATTGTCCGTGATGCGTCAGTATCTGACGGTCCAACAGCAAATTCTCAGGCACTGTGGTGCTGAGGAATTCTATCTATGGATCCTGGCACTGCCCCCGCTATGGGGGGGGGGGTCTTTCTCCTGTAAGGTTAGTGTTGGTATCAGGTTCGTAGTACAGCAGCTGGACTCTGCAGTCCCGTTTCCCCAAGGAAATCAATGGGGCGGGGGGGGTGGGCTCTGGGGCCCTTAGTGTGCAGGCCTTAGCACACCGCTAGCAGGCACTGTGGGGTGGCTCTGGAGAGGGATCATTGTGTCTGCATGCTGCCAAGCGGGGGGTTGCACTTGCGCTGGTGTGGGAGGCGGTGCGTGGGCACATACACAGATTAGATGGAGAATACACAGAGCTGATGTACGTCTCTCCTTCGTTTTCACTCTCTCTCTCTTTCTCTCTCGTTCCCTATCCTTCTCCTCCTCTCCATTCCTTGGTCCGTCGCCTCCTTTTCGGCGCGGCTGTCCCGTGAGGCCTGAGCTTTTAATGCCTTTCCTCCGCGCCTGGGGGGGGGCCCCGCCCCCCCGCCCGGGGGGGGGGGGGGGGGGGGGGGGGGGGGCGCGGGGGGGGGGCGGGGGGGGGGGGGGGGGGGGGCGGGGGGGGCGCGGGCGGGGCGCT
>JAODKC010000049.1:8947635-8964061 GCA_026777985.1 Mormyrops attenuatus | reverse complement strand
ATTCTTTTTCTTTCTCCTTTTTTTTTTTTTTTTTTTTGTTTTTTTTTTTCTTCTCTTTGTGCGCTGTGTGCTTTTTCTTCCCCCCCCCCCCCTTTTTTTTTTTATCCCCCCCCCCCGCCCCCCGCCCCTGCCCCCCCCCCCCCCCCCCCGGGTGTCTGTGCTTAATAAGGACTGTAACCACTGAGGGTAACCGGGCTCTGGGATGCTCCGGGGCTCGGCCGCTACAGGAACAAAGAGGGGGTGCATTTGCTAGCAGGGGGTCTGTGTGTCTCCCGCTTCAGCAGACACCCAGATTAAGGACTCAAAGCCTCCCAGGAGTGACACCACGACACAGCAAGGCCCATCAAAGGGTTAAGCGCACAGACACGGCTGTAACGCAAACAGATAATAGCATCTGACGGAATCTGAGACTCACTGCCGTCCTGACACCAAACACCACAACACTCTGAACGTGTTTTTCCTTTTTCCCCAGCCTTCTTTTCTAAATCTGACTTCAAATAAAAGGTTTCAATCTTTCCGGGGGTGACACGGCTGCCGCAGTCGTTTCCATGACGACCACATTCCGTATTTCATAAATGAACTATATGACAAATGTAAAATTGGATTTTCATACCGGGTGACGGTCAGATTTCTCGCCAGACTCGGCCCTGTCCGTGCTCAGCTACAGACACTCGGGGTCCTTTGGGAAGCATCAGTGCCGGGCTATTACCTATATGTCTGTCATATTGCGGGTCGTTCATACTGAGCAGAGCAGGCAAGCGATGTCTCACATTGTACCCCCAACCCCCCTGCACATAACCACAGATGCATCCCTCTTGGGCGCCCGGCTCTCCTCATCCCACAGCAAACAGGCTCTGTCTCTCACTGTACATAAATCCCAGTTAAACTGCTAGTTCCAGAAATATGGACACCAGCAAGAGGCACGTTGACTTATTATGCTTTTGTTTCTTTATTTTTCCTGCTGCGTTCGCCCAGGCTTATTCCCAGTTTCCTAATTAATATTTCCTGACATGTAGGTCATGTGCTCGTGACCCAGCCCCCCACCCAAGAAGACATGCATTTGCGGCATTGTGCGAGATCACATGATCCTTTCAACACCTTGCCAGCTCAACACCTTGCCAGCAGTTTCTTCTCACTCTTCATAAGAGATGCCAGAGACAGACCTCAGATCGGACCGGAACATATCATTGTGTCCCTGAGAAACACACCGGGAGCATCAGAATTACCTAGAATATCCTTAAAGCTGCATCAATCACGCAGCTACCTTCTCTGGCCATTAGCTGCAGCCCTGAGCGGCGAGCACGCTGTCACTGAGTGGGGTTTATTATCTCAAGACCTGCACAGAAATTAGCCTGTTAATCATACACTACCAGCACAGCACTGTTTTTTACGTGATGGCCCGCTCTCCCCCCTGCAGAAAAATAAACAGTCTGCTCTTCCAATCGGTCTCCGAAGGCAAAGTCGTGCGGAATTTCTGCACGCCGCACTCCGCATCCGTACGGAAGAGCGGAGCCGGTCAGGGGGTGCAGAATGAAAACGTCTCTCACAGAGTGGGCCCGGAGCATTCTGGGAAGGATACCGGCTTCGTTTATCTGCCACCCTGTGTGAAGCTATCAGTGGGAATGTACAGAGTCGATTTCATTTATGAAGAGTTGCGGAAACGTCCTCTCTGCGGAAAAGGAGCATCGCAGTGCCGTTGAAGAGCAGGAGCGTGACGTGGGCCCAGTGTGGCCACTGAGGGTTTGCGTGGCGTGAAGCGGGCCGTTTTTGGATCCCGCTTGTCCTGTGACTCATCCAGCTGAGGGTTCCTCCCCCCCACATGCTGCCCACTCCGCCTGATCTCACCAGGCCATGTTCTCTTTGATGCCTGTCAGTTTTGCCTTTATTTTTTTTAGTCCTGACTTGAACGAATCTGAACTTTTCTCTGTGGTTCCCAGAGCTGCTGGGTTACATATTAAGAGGCAGTGGGAGAAGGTGTATATATATGTGTGTGTGTGTGTGTGTGTGTGTGTATTTTTGTGTGTTATCTTGTTATATTTTGTTATCATTTTTTCAAAATCTGTGGCTGCAATCAAAAAACTAAAAATGCCAAAAGTCTTGTATTTTGCTTGGTTACTTAAGGTTAGGGCTGGGTAGGGTTAAGGTTGTCATGTTGGGATTGCGTGAGCAGGCCTGCCTTCCCCAGAAGGGGGACACCTTGAAGCCATACAGCTGCTAGTGTTTCCTCTGCCAGATCACATGCTGTTCACATGCCTCACCTGGAGACTGTGCCCTGTTTGGACTCTGTCCTGGCCATGTTGACCCGGGCTTGGCTGGCATGAGGCCGACGCGTGAGCTCATGCCACCGCTCTAATGGACATCTGGGTTAAAGCCGCCCGGAACATTCTGGTGGATCATATTGTGTTTAATCCCTTAGTGTGCAGAAATATCCATAACATTTAAATCAGCAGACAGCCATTTATGGGGGGGCTACTCAGGCCGCCACCATCAAATGAGAAAATAACCTATATAAAAAAGATACGCATCTACCACCCCCCAGGTACATTTAACAATGCGACCCCCTGTACCGGCTACACCATAAATGTTGATGCATTTTAGTATCAGTCATTAAAGTCATTTAATAAAACAAGAACCCTGGGTGTGCCAGTTCCTACAGTACAGATGGAATTCCTCGCGTTGTTGTTCCCGCCGGTGTGGAACCAGCAGGCAGTAGTCCGGCGGCACACTCGCGCACTCGCACACTCGCGCACTCGCCCACTCGCGCACTCGCGCACTCGCTCGCCTGTCTGCACACAATAAACGTGACTCTCCGGGATACTGGGGAAAGGGGCAGAGCCCCTGGCAAGTGAAACAATGCTCTGGTCAGATATCAAAGCAGTGATACCGCGAGGCCAGTGACTCACTGTCAGTGTATGAGCAGTTAGCTTATAACAGACCTACATGGCATTTCTAAGTTGTCCATGGTGTGAGTATGATATACAGGCATCCCACCCAGAGTGTGCTCCAAGCATGTGTCCAGTGCTGTCTGGGATTGGCTCTTGGCCCCCCTGTGACCCTGACCAGGATCGGTGTTTGGAAGATGGCTTGATGGATGGACTAAGAGCAAATCTGTCAGACTCGTTCAGAAATTGCTTAGAGACCTCAGATGTGCGCCTCAACAAACGGGAACTGTGAGGTGGCGCAGACTTTGTCTGTGATTACATATCACAATGGGTCATTCCGGGCCACTGGGGCGGCGCTCTCTGCATGTCCCCATGGTTCCTAACTGCCCTCCGTTTAACCCTGTGAGTCCCTATGTCTCACGGGTTTTTCAACCCCGATCATTACCTGAGGAGTCATTTTGTTTATTGCTCTGGGATTCCAGTCTATTCTGGTGTCAGAAGGCAGCTCATTAAGTAAGAATATGCATCACATTAAAATCAGATAAAATTTCAGTGGTTAACCACAAGGTCACGCATTTTCTGAACTATAGGAATATATCGCGCTTTTTAATCCACTGAGCCTATATTGAGTGGCCATTAGGTACAGAAAAATATTCAATGTTTCCTTTAATACTGAACAGATTTTAGCACTGCAGGGAAAGCATAGAGAAATCAGAAAGTCTTACAGAGCTCATAACTCCAATTAAAGCTAACTTTAAACAAGATTCTTAGCATAAAAATGCCAAATACACTCAGCGGCCAGTATAACAGGTGCATCTGCTTGTTATTATTAACTGGAAATCAAATGGCTGTAATAATACAAATGGGAACAAAAGGTTCACTTACTGTCTGACTAAGCATGTGAAGGATGAGTCTAAGACGCCTGATCAAAGTTACTCCGTTTGTTGAAGATACACAGGTTACAGCAAACAGCCACCCAAGTGGGATTTTGACACACTACAGCATCTAGAGCTTACAGAGAATGGCATAATGAATGGGAAACATCCAGTCAGTGGCGGTTCTATGGGCAAAAACATCTTGTTAATGAGAGAGGTCAGAGGAGAATGGCCAGGCTCGTTAAAGCTAACAGGAGGTACAAAAATAACAGCTCAGTACAACAGAGATGTGTAGAAAGGCTTCTCTGAACTTCTACCCGTCTACCTTTGAAGTGGTTCTGGGGACACAGGGGGGTCTTAACCGGTACCAGCTAGGTGTATCTAATAAAGTTGCCGACGATCCTACTGTACCGAATAAACTATTCTATCCCTCTGCATTTAGCTTGAGGCCTTACATTTTCCAAGGGATCCCATTTCTTCTGATCCCGTCTTTACAGATGTAATTCCCTTGTTCCAGCCTCAGCGTTCTGCCGTTCATTAGCGGGAAGGCGCCATGTCACCAGGCCTTGGCTATCGGGCCACCTTCAAACGCACTTAAAGGTCTGCTGGTTTATACGTGTGCGGCCCCGGCTTTGAAGTGGAGACGGAGGCGACACTTTAAAACTGGGGGTGGGACACCTCATCGGGTCCCCCGCTTTTCATCTGCCATCAAAGAGCCACGGCACTTCAAAGGCAGATCGAGCTGCACAACCTCCGCCAGGATGCAGTGTAGGAAGCGGCCATGATGAGCCTGTTGTGCGAGTGGTGACGCCCGGTAAACACCCCCCGCGCCTAGCGCCCAGGGCCCACACCAGAATAGGTGCCCTGTAACTTTAAGAGGTACTCTCCAGAGCCAGGTCGGCACGGAAACCGGGGGCGTGTATTCCCTATGCATCACCATACTGCTCCCCACCTCCTCACGTGGTCAGCCAGAGGAAGGAGATATCCCAAATGCCCAAGTGGTAGGGAAACAGCAGACAATGCCTCTAGAGGCCAATGTCCCGCCACTTTTAATAGGGAACACAGAGTTTCCATGGCTGAGCACGGACTTGGGAGGTGACTATAGACACGTCGCTCAACCATGCCTAGTCACCAGAGCAACAGCAATCGCTGTTGGCACCCCCCTCCACACTCAGTCTCATTCCCCTTTGACCAAGCCTCATCAAGGAAGGGAACGAGTTCCCATGGGAGGTGTCCCTCCTGATGCTGGTGCACGTGGCCCGCCATTGCTCTCCAGGCCCCACAGCACCACCCACACCCTTCCCGCTAACCCTCCACCATAGTAACCATGCACCAACCTGTCAGAAGAGCGGTGCTCACCACAAAAGATCAGAACAGCAAAGACCCTACATGGAGAAGCAGCACATATGAGTTCATAAGGCCCTTCTAAAGCCTCACAGCACTTGTGCAAAGAAAGAAGTACTGTTATAATGTTACATGCGATTTACCCCTGTTTTCTGGGGTAGGTTATCCTGTATCACATAGAGACTAACTGGGCATGTGAAAATGGTTTTGTTGAACCGATTTCTATTAAATGACATCTTTATTCCAGAGAAATCTTCAAAACAAAAGAGTCAGGACTCAGGTGTTGGGAATTAGGGGGAAACGTGGGTGAGATTTACAGACTTACGCACCTGCAGAGGATTAAGTCACGAAGCAGAATGATGGACGCGGCGTTTAAGAGAATGCATCTGTAACGCAGAGGCTATAGATCGCATTTCCCCGGAGTGGAGCTGAGCTCATACCTGAAATAGCTCTCGCCTAGATGCCTCCAGCCGCACAAACAGGAGCAAACGCTGAACGTGTGAACGCGGCGATCGTATCTGCCGGTTACGCAAATCATACCGATTACTGGCAGCATCCAGTCCTCCCACTAATACTGATAAGACTTGTGATAAAAACGAAACAAAAAATTAGCTTTATTAAAGTGTAGATCTGTAGATGGATGTCCGGCCCAAACTGGCTAAAACTACACATAGGACTGAAAGCTTCACAGCAACCGGGTCCAAAATCCCCTGGCATGAATTCATAAATGTAAATACGGCAAGAGCCACAGAATACATTGGGGTCACGCCTGTTTTAAGAGACTTGACACTTGTACCGGGTGGTTACTGAATGGATCAGGGGCCCAGAGTTGCATGCCTGGTGTGTCGCTGGGATGTAGCGGGGGTGTTCGGGTCTCAGACGCTTCATGAATAACTGAACGAAGGTGTCGACAGTGCCCCTCCATGTGCGGAATTGCAACATGGGCATTGGAAAACCAAAGGATGGATGACTCACATATGGAAGATCCGGGCTGCAGCAAGATGCCGATAGAGCCGTCAGAGCCCCACCCACCTCAGCATGTCCCGCACGTGCCCGACGTCATTTCACGCATGACCCAGCACGGCTGCATGAGCAGCTGTGTCCGAGCGTTAAATCGGCACCGGGGGGGGGGGGGGTCCTGTCCTTTCATAATGGCGCCACATTAACTCTAGCTGACCTTCAGACGCGTTCCCTGGTTCATAGCCGTCGCGACCATTAAGAGACTCCCCACCTCCTTTTCCTAGCGGAGGGTGGAATGAGGCCGGGTGGCGGGATGCATGCAGGTGCAGAAACTCAGAAGGGCCCCTGGAAAAGACACGGAGGATCAATTCGACTCCCTGGAGAGACAGAATTACCGAAGCACTAGAGCGCCGCTCCTGAGCGCATGAATGACGTACACATGTTATATGGGGTCTTCAGCTGGCGCTAAGCGTCATTAGCGTTACTAATATCAGGCATTTATTTGAGGGAATGGAGAATACACTGAAGAAGGACTTAACCTTCCTACAATGCTGAAGTAACAGTAGGTAAAAATGGATCTTTGCTCCTTTAAACAGCCCTAGTAGCAACTGGCTATCTTGGTCTGATCTGTTTGAAAGGGTTTATAGGGTTAAATTGTCCGTACTTACGCCACAGTGAATGTGATCAATGTCAGGTCGACTGGTATAATGGGTGTGAAAATGTACATCGGCGAACCTGAACCCCGCAGATAAGGTCAAGGAATTGAGGCTGGATCCAGTTTGCCCAAGTCATATGGTGTGCCATGTCTCCACTCGTTTATTGGGAAGTCAGATAAAAATATTAAAAAAAGCAATTGAAAAAATAAGAGCACAGACCTCAAGATGGTCCATGGCAGTGCATTACAGCAGAGAGAAGAATGCCTTTCTTTGTTTTATTTATACAGTTCTTATTGTTATTTAATCATTTATTTTACCGTCATATATTCGGGGTGCCATTGTGGTTCGGGGGATTGTGCTGGTGTCTCATCTGTGCAGGGTTGTGGGTTTGAATCCCGCCTGCCCTGGGTGTGTGGAGTTTGCATGCTCTCTCCTACCGGTGTTGTTTTTTTGTGTGTTCAGTTTTTCTTGAGTAAATGTGACAGATTTCCATCCAAGGCACCTAACTGCATGTACAAATACACATCTGCATAACTAAACTGATATATTAGTCTGTCCCCCTTGGAGGTGCCCCCACATCAAAAGTCAGGCGTATTTGAAAGTGGTGCTGACAGCATCACCCTAGCGGGGGGTGGATGCCTAGCACCATGGGCTGGCCTGCACCGTCAGATATGGAGGGATCACAGACCACATCCCTACTATAGTTTGATCATATCAAGGAACCGGTTTATTGTTCAGAAATGGTCCAGAATCGCTGTGCTCTGCACCCATTTGGGCTGAATGCCACCAGTCGCTGGGAGGCAGCCGTATTCCCTTTTCACGCGGGAGGAGAGCACCACGAGACTGACAGCGGTAACCAGCCCTCAGCAGGGCAAGACAACAAGCCGAGCCACTTGCAATAAAACAAATCACATTCTGTGCCATAACACAAACATAATGACTGCGCTAACGATCGATCTATCAGTAATATGTTAATAAGAACTCTTTCAGCAGTAATGAAGGTGGTGCTAATTAGTGCTAATAAGGTGCTATAACGAGCTTCTGGGTAAGTGAGGAGCTATGTGGAATACACAAAGAAGGGCTTGGAACCCAACACAAACTGGTAACAATGACAATAACAGCAGTAAATATAATTATTACCATTACTAAAAACTGTACTTCTTCTGTTTTCACAGCAAAAAAGTAATAATGGTACAAGTTTCAAAATGATTCCAGTTTGTACGATTTAATAAAAGCCCCCTCAAGGGAGCGTCCATTCCCTCATTCTGGGGCATAAGGTGCAGCTGGATGATTCATTACAAGTCCGATTATTGCTGTTGTACCTTTGACCAGTAGTAGATCCTCGACCCGCCGCGGTCCAGTGTGACAGCCAGCCGGGTGAACGTGCATGATAGTCTTTTTGTTTTTTTTTTTACTTCTGAAAAAACCCAACATCAGCCCCTTTTTTGGGGGCTACGCTCTCATTATTAGCTAATATGTGCTCCAAAGGGAGATAACCGACCCGTGATAAAGTAATTAAACTCTTCAGAGCTCTCTTTCCTGAGAGTTCTCCTGAAAAGGACCAGCAAAGCCCAGAATGCCATTCATAATTTGTAAGAAACGGGGAGAAACACCGGGGGCAGAGCAGTTACTGTGAAAATAATCCGCGGGCTTGATTCCCCCCCCAGAAGGGAACGGGGGGGAGTTTCTGCGATGCGAACGACTCGCGAAGTTGCAGCCCCTCCCTCTTTGTCTTCTGGCGCCCTGGTATCTGTCGTTTCGCAGGCGTAATAGCATTCACTTACAAGAGGCATTATATTGGATTACAGAACCAGAATCCCCCATACCGGGTTATCAATCAGATTAAGTTGAAACAATGAAAATCCGCAGGATGCTAATAAGCCCAATAACAATTGATGTTATGGCATTATGAGCAATGCATACAGAGTGCGCGAGTTGAGGAGAACCTCCATCTTAATACTGTAAACACGGACGGACTGTGTCGTTGCGTATACTAGGCCACACACTGATTGGCTTCTCCGATAATAGTTTTTTTCAGACTGTTCTAATGACAATATATGAAACTGATTCAAACTGGACGTGAACCAGTTCTGATTACTTCCCGGCGGTTTTATTAAATAAGGGGGGGAGGGGGGGGCCTGCAGGCCCTGGGAAGGAGCCATGAATAAATAATTATGCTAAATTTAATAAAATCCATAACTTCTGGACACTAACCGTGGATGATTAGACCATTAAAAGTGTATAATCTGCACTGTAAACATTTGCAGCAGTAACGAGTGACTGGAGAAATAAGGTGGTGTATTAGTTACTGCCTAATTTAACCCACTTTCAACCAGTAAAGGAAAACAGGTTAACCTAATTGTCTACAGACAAAGCATGACAATCTCTCTCTAAATGAGCTTTAAGTGTCTTTTCTCCCATAACTAATAACATCCCGACTCTTTTTCTTTGGCCTGTAAGTTTGCGATAGATAAAATGGCAAAACAAAAGTACAAACACATAAGTTCAGCCAACTACAAACATATAACTAGCGACAGGGCTTGTTACACCTCCAGCCTGCAGAGCAGCCTTCAGATCCACTTCCCCTGCTCTATGTGGGAGTTTCCTTTGGTGCCGCTTTTAAAGGAAGCACATTCCTACTCCAGCTCCATTCCTGAATTGCTCACAGCGGAGCTGCACATCCTACACCCTGTAGCCATTTTGCAGCTTTACAGTTAAACAGCCCTAAATGTCACAATAAAACAGGAGTGGCAATGTTGTCCTCACGGTTCATTCCAGGCGCTGTCACGGTTAACATCCGAAGGGTTTGTGTCTACCTTGTCCAACACCTACACTGCGCTTTCGCCACCGTTATTACTGGATCGTGTCAGGCCTTTATTACCGTCGTGTTATGGCACCGCGTCACGTTATGGTTCCTGCATCAGTGTGCTGTGGTCCACACCTCCGTGCTGCGGGGCGTTTTCTGTCATCCAGCCCAGCAGACCCTCCGCAATCACGCAGTCTGGCCTCATGTAACTTTGCTTTCATTGGTTGGACTCACCAGAAGACAACGCCAGAAATAAGCTTTTTATAATGAGACTATTTAGAGAGTGATCTTTCAGAAATGAATGTGGTAGTGAATCATATAAACTTCGATGCGTGTGTAGATTTCAAAATGCTTTGGGGTCAGATCATCATTTCCGGTGCTTAAACAACAGGCCGGCGAAATTTTTTAAAATGTGTCAAACAGGTGACAGAAATATGGAGGGTGAGACACTTTCTCCCTATTTTTTGCTGGGCTTCTGATGAAACTCTGTGTCTTTTGTTGCCATCCTCTGGGGGAAGACTAGGCAATCTTCTCCACTTCAGAAACAGTACGGTCCAGGTTGAACTCTGCACCAACACCGGAACTGGGATTATTAATGAGATAAGAACACGGGGCTTTCATAGAGCCCTCTGCCCAGACAAACAACAGCCGATGGATTCCTTTCATTATGCATCCAGTGTTCAAAAGCAGCACCACGATCCAGAGAGCCTGTCACGTTCTCCATCACCTGCCCACTGACCAACTCCAGCGGGGGTATGTTGCCAGGCCATAAGAGGGTGTCTCAAGCCCCAGGATCGACATTGGGAACGACAGGAAGGACCTGCCAAACAGGTTCCATTTTCATAATTTCCCATTTTGTATTTTTATGTACATATTCCCAGAGTAAAGAGGCATGGAGGCCTGGAATGCAGGAAGAGGCTCTTCTGACATGCTGAGGCTTCCTCGACGTGCTCCCCATCCCGCAAAAGTGCTCTGGCACTGAGCCGAAGTGAGCTGCTGTTTCTGACGATGCCAGATCGTTCCGGAAGCGTCTCCATTTCTGGTCCATTACCGCCTTTAGGATCGTAGTGAGTGTCATTAGCTGGAGGTGAATGGCAGGTTGCTCTACTGAGGCTTTGCGAAGGAGGGGGGGCTGCACAGCTATCCGTATTTAATGCAGAAGAGCCCCACTGATCCGATTGGCAGACGGCTGAGTGAGTCGCATTCATTTCTCCCTGTCCCCGATACTGAGGGGGGCCAAGAGGGTCGCAGCAGTGGCGGGGGGTCATAAACAGGAAACAACTTGATGCAGAGACCTCTGGCACTCACCAGCCCCAGGAACTCTCCAGCGGACCAGCCCTCATCGGAGGTCCTCGTTTGATCACTCCAGCCATCCATCAGCGGGCTATATGACTACAACATACTTACAAGCCGGGAGGGAGCATAATGATGATGCTTAATGCTTCACAACGGGCGCTAGCAAGGCAGCAAGGGGGCCTCAAGGAATTCTGGGAAAAGGCAGTCGATCGAACGCATCAGCTGCAGGCCGATGCTAAGAGTGTATTACAGCTAATTTCCATTTTATGCAGAGTCTGGCGGTAATCGAGGTAGAAGTAGAGCGTAATTGTCCTGCCCAGCACTGTTCAGATACTCTCACTCCCCCAAAGAAACATACACTGTCATAAGGATTTGCATTCCTTCCAAATTCAAAATACAGATGCAAAAAAGATTATCAATCAGGAGTATACTGTTCGTTACAGTTCCCAGGCTCCTGGTGCCCCTATGCCAAAAGCTAAATACCCTGAAATTTAGCTATCTGACAAAAAACACAAGCCATGATAACAAGAACAGGTGCTACTGGTGTCACGGAGGACTGACAATGACACAAAAGTGTCCTCATGCTGTCGGCATAATTTGACTCCTTCAAATATTGCTTGACTAATGCCCGCCCACACGAAATGCGAGCTAAGTTTCCCACAATGCACGGCGAGGCGTGCCCTTGCGCCGCAGAGCACTGACCCCGGCGGTCTTGTTTGCTCTGTCATTACTCTCCTTTCACTCACTGTTAACGATGTCATTATTGAACATAAGAACAGTTACAAATGAAGAAAGACCCATTCAGCTCATTTTATTACATCGCTAATTATGTTTTCCAGTTTCTTTAATTGTGTCTTGAATGAACTAAGGGGGCGGGACTCTAAAGAGTTGCTAAGAGAACCATTTCCACAGACGTTTGTCCAAACACATCACTCTTGTATGTGTTGGTCTTCACTACATACATCCCATAATGTTTTTCTCATTTCCTCAGACACATAAGCGTTTTCACTCTGGGCTTACATACTAGCTATATCACTGCATCTTTTCTAAATGCTCCCTTCCAGCAAAAGGCTGAGATCCATCAAGACCAAAACGAGATGCCTAAAGAACACTTCCTCTGTGGCACCAATGATTGACTGACTCCATCCCCCTGCCGCAGCCCTTCTAATAAACCTGCTAATACACTGCGTTACATTAAGCACATTATCTGCACCACGACACCCCAAAGTAAATTCCTTGTATGGAAAAGTACTTCATGATGAAAAAAAAAGATAACTAATTCTGATTCAATTCTCATTTATGAATATGGGAAAAGTCTAACTAAAGATCTCAGAGCTTCACTGACATCAACTTGAACCATTCAAATGGTCAAATAGCAAAATTTCTAAACATTTACGATTGCTTTGTATATTGAATCTTTTATCACTGTTCCAGGTCAGAATGGTGTCTGGAAGGTCATGAGTTCATATCCTGTGGCCGGTAGAGTAATCATATCACCGCTGGCTCCTTCAGCAGAGCCCTTAACCACAACAACTCCAGAGACATCGTCTGACCCTACTCTCCAACCACAAGCTTTCCTTGCTCGTATGTCACACTGAGCAAACGTAGCTACTAAACGTAAAGAAGTCCGGTGTAATCTTTCCGTTTCATTTTTTCACAATGATTAAGGCACATTTTTTAAATTTATATCTGACATTAAACAAAAATGCAAATCAAACAATGTAGTACATCGTGTTGTGATACATCACGCTAAGCTACATTACAAATAACATCTACAGAGTTGCATATTTGAATAGTGGAACTGATGTTAAATAGGAGCAGATGTGGTGAAGCTCCCCGGGGTGTGAAATGACCGGTTAGGGGAGCTGACAGGGTGGAGCATCCTGGGGAGGAATTTTCACACATCCTGTATTACCCATAAATCAAAGGCACATGACATTTACATTATAACTCATGGCTAAATGATCAATGAGGCAGGCATAAAGAGATAAGCCGCAACAACAACAGAACGTCCCCTACTGTCTCCCATCCATCAATGGCACAGGGTGACGAGAGCAGGGCCTCAGACACATGTCCTGGCACACGTGACCCTGACGTCAGCCAATTGGGTGTCAGAGATAAACTGATGTGGGCTGGGGATGAACCTTGTCACTGAACATGCATGACATGCAAAAACCACAGAGCAGCAGCTTCACAACAGCATTGATTAATCGTAAATACTTTAAATGAGTTAGTAGCGCAGCGTAGTTAATATGTATATGCATTTGCAGTCTTGGCAAAAAGAGACATCAGCTGCCAGAAAGGCCCACCAATAATGAAACAACAACTAAAATATTAAACAGACACTGCAGACACCCAAAACAAAGCCAGTGAATTTCCTCTCAGTAAGACAGTTCTGTTTGTGTTCATAAGTTAATGCAGGTGAATTTGACACAGCGTGAGCTATTAGCCATTAGGAGCGTCAAAGTAAGAGCTGCGAGATCTTAGTTTATTATCTGCAAAAAATGCTTATACTATTAACAGTATTCATACATCTACCAGCCGCTTATCCTTGATAGGATCATATGGGATGAAGCCCCAGTCCCAGGCAGCAGAGCATGAGGCTGGGGTACATCCTGGATTGGATGCCAATCCATCACAGGGCATGAAAACACATGCACACAATGGGCAATTTCGAGACACGTGTTAGCCTAACTGCATATCTTGGGACTGAGGATGATAACCCACATGACACGGGCAGAACATGCAAGCACCACAGGAGGTGGGATTTGAACCCACAACTCGGGCAGGGGGAGGAAGCACTGATACCCACTGAGTTACTAAACTGCCTCAAAAACAGGTAAAATAATCACAAATATATTAATTAATATCATGATGGTGATGAACAAATTAATAAGTTACTTATAAGTTACTTCTGATTGGACCAGAAGGACTGTTTGGCAAAGTTTAAGGAAGCTATATTTGCATATGACTGCAAAAATCAAAACTTAAGTTATAACTGAATTTCCAGCCATGCAGACAGAGTAGTCTGCCACATATCAAAACAAACTGTACTGTCCTCTGTGGTAACGCACGTGGAATGAGGACCTGAAGTACGCCCAGCTCCGCTCACACAGAAAGGTATTTAAGGACACACGGCAGCCTGTCAGTCTTGACAGATAGCCGCGTTACGGGCCGGTGGAGTGATGTGCTGCTCAAATGTGAACCATTAAGTTAAAGTAAATGAACCCTGATCAGACAGTTAATGCACAGCCGGGGTGTTACCTATGATGAGAGTGTCACCCTCGAATGGCTCAGGCTAAAACGACATCCTGCACCTTTTCTGTGATAATTCAACACGACAGAGGACCACGACCAAAAAATGTATGGCAACTAAACCGGTAAAGACTCCGCTGCTCATTTCCAGCAGACTGCCCTGTTGTGGGCGTATTTACAGGTGTTTTCCCACCGTGAAGGACAGTCATTACAGTCAGACCACACCGGAGCTCATCTAAGCATGGTGATGCAACTCGCCACCCCATCGACGTATGATTTGAGGATGTCCACACTTGTTTCAGCACACACCCCCTTTGATAAAGACTTACCCCTCGGGCTGTGGTTCCCCTTACATATAACATTTTCTCCCCTTCTTGGGAAATAAGTCAGATTGAACGTACTTACTGTTCCATAAAGGGGTTCATCAGCATACAGTCACTCTGACAGACTCCGGAATGTCAGTGGGGTTTCTACACACCCCACTCCATCACCACCAGTGGGGTTTCTACACACCCCACCCCATCACCACCAATGGGGTTTCTACAGACCTCCACCCCATCACCGACAGTGGGATTTCTACAGACCCCACCCCATCACCACCAATTAGGTTTCTACAGACCTCCACCCCATCACCACCATCACTCTACAAGTACCAGGTGCATCTTACAGACATGAAGCAATTCTTGAGACTATGAAGTGGTTCACTACATACTTTTCATTCATAATGGTCTGCTTATGCCATGACAAGATCTACCTATACTTCAGGCATAAGCACATAGCTGATAAGAAGAAATCGTCAACATTAAAAGGCACATGCCACTGTTCTATTTTGGTGTAAATCTTTCATGATGCATTTTCCAAGGCCTTTGGAATGTCGGGCCTCACGCTGAGAGCCTCAGCCCCCACAACTGCTGTAACAACCAGATTCCTAGCACTGACAAGTCAGCCTAGCTGTCGAAAGACTAGATGCTTCCACTAATTGTTCAGTTCTGTCTGAGAACCACCAAACGGTCTAAGGTGTTATGGAGACCCATGGATCCGCTTGAAGAAAATTGGATTGTCCATTTCCTGAGCTAAATGAGCAGTATTAACGATCCCTGATATCTCCCCGGATAGTCCAGTGGCATCATTGATTTTTGTGATTAAGGGCACCTGTGCCCCAAATAATGTGATGTGATTATAAGGAGTAATCCATAGTAAAACTTTAATAAAGTGTCTGGAGTCACACAGAAGTAAACATTTACTTACATGGACTTAAGCCAAATGTCTTTAAGAGTTATTGAAAAGATCCTTCATCAAGAAACAGCCCGCAGGCTGTCCAGTTACTCCAGCTGGTCGATAGGCAAAGGCCTCAGTCTAATATGATTCAAAAGGTAATTTTTAAGCATAACTCATTAATGAATGTATGAAAAATTAATCTAACTTGTGGCAAAACTGAGACGGCTATCAAAATACAAGAAGCATAAATTATCTTCCAAACGAGATGTAAGACTTTACATACAAAGGGTGACTTACGGGGAGTGGACAACACAAGCAAAACCACACATGACGAAGGAGTTTAACCTCGAAGGAACTAAATCACAATCACAAACATGGCTGCACAGGTGAGTCACATTATGTTGATTGCCATTTAGCAGTATGTGTCAGCTGTATAGACGATCTCAAAATCAACACTCGGATATGAGAGTTTCCACCATGGTGCAATATCAAATAAGCTCACTGAGTGGAGCAGACAGAGCATCATGGGAGCTCACAGGACATTTATGGGGCTCTGATACACAGAAAGCAGGCTAGGGAATGCAGTTCTGCTTTGTGCACACTCAGCAAAGCATACCAATCCACAACCCGAATAACACCCATTTTGAAGATGAGATTAAAACTTGCTCAGTGCTCTGTGGCCAAGAGAAATCTCTTTCTCCACCACAGTTTAGAACATCCTGAAGCTGCTTTCTGCATGGATGGATAAACCCTTCAGAGAAATACATCATGAGTAAGTAAACCTATTATCTTGCTTGGTTGTATACCAAGTGCCATTAGGCTCATGTGCATAGAGAACATTTATTCGCAGACTGAGGGAAGACCACCTTAATTGCTGAACGACCATCGTAAACGTTGACTGCAGGCTGAGCTGGAGGAGTCGTGTGTCTAATAACCTTATGATGCGTATTATAAGGCCTCCTTGGGGGCAGTAGAGCTTGGGTAATGATGGCGGAGATGCTGTCCACCTCGGGGCCATTGGTGTGATTCAACAAAGAGAGCATTAGCTGTCCGCTTAGATGCCTGCTCACAAACAGTCTGGGGGAAAACATACAGCTGATTCAAGATTGTCTTAAAAATAATATTACAAAAGAG
>JAODKC010000049.1:8932314-8947331 GCA_026777985.1 Mormyrops attenuatus | reverse complement strand
CACCTGGGTAAGGAGCTATAAATTATAATTTCAAATCACATTTCCATCCATCCATCCATCCATCCATCTTCTAACTGAATATCCTGGTCAGGGCAGCAGAGAATGCCTTTGTGTGCTTTTTAAAAATTATTTTAGTAGATTATCTTTCTAAATACCCATTTATTTGGAATCTACTTTATCAGTACAATATGTCAAATAATCAAAACACAGACTTTGTTTCATTTACCTGATTATTAATCACAGACAGTGCGATGTATGATTATCTTTGAATTAGAAAAATGAAGGTATTAAGTCTGCACAAGCTCCTTTTGTGATGTCACCAGGGAAATCCTTTGAATGGTGTGTAAATGCTCCCCAAGTGTGTCAATCAGAACTACAGACCATCACAAACTAGCAGCAAATGGAAGACATGCAGGCGTTGTATGTCATGGATGTGGAGAAATGTGAAAGATTATGTTGTTGGTAACCAAAGAAAAACATCGTACATCTGCAGCATGCAATTTTATTCATGTTACTGCCAAGACGATGAGCCCTGAGTAAAATAAAAGTACCTCTGAAGTAAGAGCAACAGTAGCTTATTTAGTTCTCAGAGTTAGAGGGGTTAGGGGTGATCTGGAAAAACCACACACATTTTTTAAATTACAGTTTATGGCACTAAAATGGAACAAAAACATACGAGGAACACAAGATACAAAGATCAGTGCACGGTATTATATGAGAGGCTGCCGTAAACAAAGCGTAGCATCTTCTGAACCAGCACTGGACACATAATTTAAGCATTTACGAGTTACTAAATTTTGTGTGTCATCTGCAGCTTTTGCTAAACTCACCAAAAATTCCTATTTAATGCCGACCCCACGATATATCGAAACTGCAACGGGGAAAGTGGAGATGCAGAAGAGTCGACTAGTAAATATTTGTTTCCCTCCTTACGGCGCTGTAATTTACAAATGTAGCTCACACGTTGTAATTTACCTGCCCTTTTGGCTTTCGAAAAGAATTTTAAAAGGGCACCCTGTGACAGTTCTTAATTTTGATGGACAATTAACGCAATACGAAGGTCCCTCAGATATAAATCAATAACAAATGAAATTGAGCAAACTTTACAGCACAGAATAAAGGCAGACATAGTATTACAGTGCAAACAGCATGCAATTGTTTAAAGTACATCAAAAATAACAGGAAATGTGCATCGACATATAAATAAACTGAAAATGGGTTTTACCCCCAGGCTTCCAAAAACTTTACTCCATTGGCCTACATTTTGCATTTGCTATTTAGTTTTTAATTTCGACCATCTAATATTATAGTACAAGGGCCCTTTTTGTTTACCAAAGCTAAACCTAACGATTCACTGCAGCGCCACAAGTTCACATCGGAGGTGTCACCCTAATAGCAGTAATAGAGTTCAATAAATCACCTAGCTAGCTAGGCAAGCTAGCTATATTACCCATAATCATGTATCGCTAACAATTTAGAGATGCCAGCAAACCTAACTGCCTAACTGTGGGAGAGAATACATATAAACCCAACAGGCAGAGCAGAGGTGGTGTTCGAACCAACAACCTTGAGACAGATTGCTTTCCATTAAATCTGCCATGCCAGAAAGAAAACTCTTCCTGATGCACTTTCCAAACACATGACCACAGACTGTCATCTTAATGCCGTTTGTATAGGGGCCAATGTCACAAAGGTCCCGGAGAGCAGCAGCATACAACAAGGTGGCCGGTTCCCATTACCAGGCTGCTTGGACCCGATCACCGCTCTTCTGAAGGTTCAGGAGTGCCGTAGACAGTGGACCAGATAACAGCACCGGGTATCGCAAAAGCCCCCTGCAAGATGGTAATAAGGAGACAACCTGCTGCACGTATAAGAGACTCTGCCTCAGAGGAGCGTGTCTAAACAAACAGTACTGGATTACAGATCAAACATTTATTCTGAAATGTGACCTTTCTGCATGAATGAGTGCACGCCGTCGGATTACTGCAGAAGGAGGGACAAATATATTGCATCTTCTCGTTTTCCTGGGCTAATAAAGAAATTGAAATTCTGCCCATCACTCATCTGGGGGGGGGTCTGTCCTGTTTTATTGTTTATAGGAGTCTGAACATCCTATAATGAAACCATTTAATCTCTAGTCCAAAGTGCGCATTTTGCATCAACAGCAATTAATAAGACTTCAAACATATATGTGCACATGCAGACGGAGTATACAGTGGTAGCAGGTCTATCTGAAAACATATTTTCAAGTACTCGCTGGAGTTTGTTCATGCTAGAAAGAATTGAATTTTACATGCGCACGCAGACCCATAATATCCAATTTAATATTTTCAATCAGCAGATTTTCGTTGTGTGATCTGCCCTGAAGTTATGCGACGTTGTGGACTAAGCCTGATTTTCACAAATCTGATCATGCGGCAGTTTGCGAGATTCGTTATTGCGCTTGTAATTCGATTGTCTTTACCTTGATATTGGATACAATATATTTGAATTACAAGCCTCTTCAAACAGAATTTGAAACCTCTTAATAAATCCTTCCTTGTTATATTATCACATTTGCTTGTATTGAATTAATTCTCCCATTGAAGCACAGCACCGCATTCATTACACTTGGATTCTAAAACTTCCATTTTGATTGTTAAAGGGTCTATAAGTTCCCATCAACACTTACCACAGAGGTGGGCAAACACATGAAATGCACACAGGACCACAGAAACAGGCCAAACCCGCGAGTCTGCGCAGACGACTGCCACAAGAGACCAGCTTTGCTGTTTCGCAATCAACAGGCCATCTGCTCACACCAGTAAGTCAGGAGCTTTTCTGGTTGACTGTCATCCAGGTGTCATCCAGACCTCATGGTGCCAGAGAGCGAGCTGGCTGACAGACAGCCCTCTGGCTGTGAGTTTTGCCCTGCTCTGGGCTGCTGGTGACCACATGAACTACAGCAAATCCTGCGGCACCATCGGTATCCCAGAATGCCTCAGGCCACCCATCTAACACAGAGCTTTGGAAAAGCCCCCCCGATGGGGTGAGCCCCCTCTGCCCTAATCCCTCATCCGCTCAGACCCATCCTCACCAGCCCATAAGGGGCCCTGCCGCCTGGAGAATCCACTGGTTGGGATAAAAGGATAAGACCTGCACCAGTCTGATTACTTACATCTGCCCTGTAAATCCTAGCCCAAGAGTCCCCTGCAGAGCTGTGTTGTTTACACTGCAGCGTGGATAAGGTAGCTGTGCAAAACGGCCACCTGCCCAGAGCCGGACATGTTGGGCGGCCTCATGGCAGCGTGGCAGTGACCTGCTGGCACCGCACTGCCTGCTGATGCCAGAGGGGAGGGAGGCGCTGGCGGAAGGGGTGTGGTCAGGAGTCATGGTGTTTCACCTTAAAAATATTAGCAATTATCATTCTTTATAATCATGAGTCCTGCGATGGGCTGGCCCCCCATCCTGGGTTGTTCCCTGCCTTGTGCCCATAGCATCTGGGATAGGCTCTGGAACCCCCGCGACCCAGAAGGATAAGCCGTTTGGAAAATGGATGGATGGATGGCTGGATAATTATGAGTGTCTAAATAACATTATTATAGAAGTTAACATTGCGTAAGAATCAAACATTGTGTAAGAATAAAAAATGCTTAATGTCATTACTTCCTCCACTTTTTATGAGTGTAAATATAACAAAATGTGTGATAAATTTCATAAATGAAAATCTTCACTGCAAACACTAGGAATGGATTCACTCTGTGGGCAGGCAGTTTAACTTTCAGAAAATCTATGGGGTTGAACTTAAAAACCTTTATCTGCAGTGCCTTCCATCTGTATGAGTCGTGCAAATCATTTGTGTGTGTTTACCAGCAATAAGCTACATATGCACGGATGCTCCTCTATGTCCGCCATTATACCGTGTTCCACATCCTGAGGTAGTCATGAAAAAATAATGAAATGCAAATGGTGTGCCGTGGTCAGCCAGAATTACTGCATTATTGACTATTGAGTAAACATGTTAAAATTGAAATGTCTTCATTTGAGAATGAAGCTGCAGGTGAGAATCATCTGTGAATCTCTGTCAGCAGCTCCTAGATCCTGCTCCATTTGCTGCTTGACTTGTAGGATTCACCTACTTGGGCTGATTGACAAATTAATTCCGGCAGGATTAAACAGTGTTCAGATGGGAAAGGAGAGATTCATATACTGCTTCTTGTCATAAATTAAATCCCAAGAGCCTTGAACCGAAATTATGTGAAATCTTTCTATCACTTGGGGAAAAAAATTTGTGCATTT
The DNA here is from genome assembly GCA_026777985.1 of Mormyrops attenuatus. Classification (NCBI taxonomy): domain Eukaryota; kingdom Metazoa; phylum Chordata; class Actinopteri; order Osteoglossiformes; family Mormyridae; genus Mormyrops; species Mormyrops attenuatus. The sequence continues at coordinate 8,943,053 of JAODKC010000049.1, read as the reverse complement.
TACTCATGTTATTGAATATAAATAGTAACGCTTTACATTAACTGCACCTTCATAATGCCTTTATAATGCATTTGTAGAACATTCAGCGAGCCTTCGTAATGCATTCATAGAACAATCATAAGTGGCATGTAAGTATACTTTAACAGCTTTAATATACATTCATGATAAACATTATACAATTGTATGATTATAATGTTTGTTATTATCCATATAATGTTTGTTATTAATGTATAATACAACTGTTAAGGTATGTTAGGATGTTATGCTTAAGAAGGTATGCTTATATGCTGCTTATGAATGTTATGACTGCATTATGAAGGTACAGTTAATGTAAAGCGTTACCAAATGATTTGTCTTGTCCAGTAGGATGCTTAAATGTGTTGTAAAGGATGCTTCTTGGAAGTAAAGTTCTTGTACCTTAAATAATACATTTTATTATCAGTGATTTCTGGTATAGAACATGGATGTTAGAACCACTAGATGTCTAGAAAATATCCAATATTTTCAATATCCAACTACATTTCTGTACAGTGCGGACTTGCTCTGCTGATCTCGGTCTTGAGACTATGGTATTGATTTTAATGTCTTTCATTTAACTGGTTACTGTCTCTATTGACCACAGTTAGATAAAGAGTGCTAAGCTATCTTAAGGTAAATAAACTCAGGCCTCTGTATTGGTACACCATGCACTGCATCATTGTTGTAAACAAACAGATTGTTCTGTTGAGGAATTCTGCATTGTTACTACTGGACACAGAAGTCCTGCAATATGGCAACACCGGAATGGTGTGGATGACCCTGTAAATATCCTTCAGAAAGCTTGTGGGGTCCTCTGATATATATGGAACTCTTTGAGCTCTTAAAAACTCATTGACGATGCTACTTTGACACACAAATTTAACACCTTACATAACAATGCATTGAAATCTCACACTAGTTTTTCCCAGAAGAAAAGATGCAGAAGCTCATAAATGTCCTCAGTTCCAAGTCCACATTTTCAGGATTTTTTCTGCAAATCTACATGATACATGTACATACAAGTGACAGGAGGAATAAGGTTTTAAAGCTCTCCGTTAGGGGTCATTGTGCATGGCCAGTCAGAAAATGCTTCCAACCAAAGGTAAACTTCTGCTTCTAATCTCCAAAACCTCCTGACACTAAATATGGCAGAGTGGCCTGCCAGCTTGTGATGACTGCATCACCCGGAGCGCAGAAGACCACGGCAATACAAATCACACCTCACTCGTAACCGTGGTGTGTAACGCACCGGTGAATTCTGCACGTTAAAGGATGGTCAGCCTGTGTGATTGCATGTGTGTGTCTGTGTGTGTAAGTATTACGTACCATTCCCATAATCATTAGCACTCAATTATGTTATTTAACAGCAGATTTGGGGGGATGGAGGCAAAGAATATGAATGTTGATAATGTTACATAACACATAATATGCAGTGAATGACCATATGTGACAAACAGTGCCATGTAAAGCATGGCTACATTAGTTAACTTTAAATTACGGATTACAACAGCAGGTTATGTGTATGCACCTAACCAGGTCTTGCAGATTGCACCTCATTATGCTTCATAAACTCTGCTGTACTGTAAAGCTCAGTTGGGGACATCTCGCAGGGATCATCTGGTGTCAGCAGAGCACATGATATGTGCTTCATTTTACATCTGGTGGTGGTTGTCTATATTTAATACTGTCCGACTCATCGATGGAAGCGCAGAACCAACAAATTCTATCAGGCATATTCTTTGCCACTTCTTGTCATCGTGTCTTAACCTTCTGTTGTGATTTACTGCTTCTGAGATCCATACCAATGGAGCATTTTCTCAGAGAATGCTTAATATTACATTTCACATTTGATTACTATAGATCCACAGCTGCTACCTAATGATGAATTGATTACTTAAGCATTAAACGGCGGCAGAGCATTATAATATAATTTAGGCATGGAGAACCTTTGATTTTTCGGTCTGGTTTCTGTGTTAAAGGTGTGGATGAGCTTTATGATATACAGGCAATAGGAGTACATCGTAATATTTTCATGTGCAGTAAACGCATGACCACCTTAGTATAGGATCTGAAATCTAGTTCATGTCTAAGCTCACGTGCAAGGTACAAACTTGCACATTTGAAACTAAGCATATATTACAGTATGTAACGTTTGTGCCCTTCAAAGTACGCTCTGGTCAGCGGAAAGATCGTACAACAAATTACTGCCATCTTCAGGTACAAAGAAAACGAGCACCACTCGTGTTACGAAATGCGCGGAGAATCGTGACTAAAATAGCTCATTTTACATGTTTTGAAGAATGCACCGTTTATTTAACAAGTGCATACATTTTCATAATATAAGGTTCCTACGTTCACATGATTGAATTAGAGCGTTTTGCACAGACATAGAAATGATAATGACTGATTAAAAAGCAAAACAAACCCTCCCATAAAAATTTAAACGGCCGCACAATGTCAGGAAGCACAATGTAATATACTTGTAATATAAAATATGTAAATGTAATTTGACTGGTTGATTTTTTTATTTCCTGAATGTGTTTTTCAGCCGGTGACTGCAGGAATTTACATGGCATTTGTATGGAAAACTAATTTCCCGAATGCGCCATTCTACCGCAAAGCAAGAGTATTTATATCCTTAACATATTTAACCCTATGTTGTTTATATAGCGCTTCAACGATGAGATCGTGAGCACGGCACAAATAATGTAAAATGACTGTCTAGTACAAGATGCAGGCACCCTGTCCGCAGGTCGCTGTAATCTTAATAGCGACTCCTCAATTTCCCCGTCCTCCGCAACTTGATTTATTTCTGAGATCTCGTAGCTTTGTGAATGGGTCTCTCATTTAAAAATCATATTATGTCTTGGAGTTGAACTTAATTCATATGCAACCTTAGCGCAAAACGGGGCTCGCATAGCAATGCGTATATTTAAAATCCAAAGCATCCCAGTCTCACGTCCAAATGAAGAGGATAGCATACACTGCTGTCACTGTGGGCATATGGACGTGGGTCCCGTAATGGTGCAACATACATGTCACCTAGACGTGATCGCAAGCAAAGCTTGTTAAAAACAACTCTGCGAGTTACCTCAGTGTCGTAGATTTTGGGGATTAATGAGAAGGAGTAGAGTCTGGACTCTCGTATGTGCTGAATGGCAAGCTGGACAGCGGGGTCGATCCCTTGACTGATGCTGCTCATACGCGCTGATTCATTCATCGGCATCAGGACCATGATGGGCAACTCTTCACCGTCTTTCGTGTACCAGCTGTTGTCCAGGTTGCGGCCGGTGTTGTCATTGCAGCCCCTTGATAAAACCGGTCGAAATACCACGACACACAGAAGCAGGCATCCCGACACCACGACCATCTCCGATCTGCATTTCCTCGGGGATGGAGCCATGCTATCTGTACAGGACGGCGAAACAGATGCACCCTTTCAGTGCCTTAGCATTGCAAATTGGTGTGTTGAAGTGGACGATCAACTTGGGGAAATCGTGTACATTAAATAATAAATGAGGCGGCAAAACCAAGCGGATCAATCAACTAACCAATGAATCAATCGCGTCTTCTGTCTTTTGAGGAACGTATCTCGGTGAGCTGTAGTCTCGTTCAATAGCGATTCCTTGATTTTCCTCCAAAACGCCAGCTTTAGGACTGGTAATACAGCTGGTGTGATTAGGTCGAAGAGGTTGTGTTACAAACGTTATACGCCGAAGATCCTCTTCCCTGGTGTCCGTGATCCACGACACTGCTTCCTAATGTCTCTCCAAGTCAATCTCTCTTTTTCACCTCCCAGATAGTGCCATCAAGACCACAGAAGATCATCACACTCCAGGAGTCAGTGCGGCAACAGCCAATGCGTAAAAATATAGAAATAAGTAATTCTGTAAACGGTCAAAGTCAGCCTCTTGCGATGCCAGTTGTCAAGAACACAGATCCACCATCCGAGTACATTCCCGAGGAAAAAACATGAGGGTGCATTGCATTCCTGCCTGGAGAGCGTCCCCTTTACGCCTGGAAATTGGACACGCAAAGGTCGTATTTGACAGACTGACTATATTTTAAAAACCTCGCTACAGCCCTTTACGTGCACGTCAGACGATGGAGCCTGAGTAACGCTGCCGCCGATGTCACTGCCTAAGCGCTTTTGAACGGTGCTTCACTTACTCACTGCTGCCGCCGTCGACCGGAGCGCGCGAGCGCGAGAGCCGTGCACGCGACTGATTAAAATAAAAACCTCATGACAGTGATGTGTGGGACCCCGATCATGCACCGGCGCCCTCAAAGGCGCACGCAAAGCCCACCGAGGGCTCAGTTTAAGGCCTCAGAAAAAAAATAAGGAAGGATGAAGACTCAATTATAATTGGCATAGGATTTTGAATTCTCGTAATATTGATTTTCTTATGATTTATTATAAAGCTATTCTTGTATTATAGGTACATGCACATAAATAAGCATTTTAATCAACAGTAGTTTAGTATTAAGCAGGACATGGAAGCACTCAGATGAAAGGTAAAGCATAGCTTGAAGATTTGCGTGTTGGACCTGAGACAGGGATTACAAATGCACATAAATTAAATATTTCAAAATACTTGATTGTTTAATAAGCCCGGGCAGTAAAGTGTCACGGCATTTAAAACACCTGCTTTCAAAACAGTCTTTGTCAATGTAGGTTTTAAAACGCCCTTTAATAAATAGTGCCACCTAGCAAAATGTACTGAAGTATGACAACTAAGCTATAAAAAGAATTAAGCGTCTTACTCCAGTTTGACTTAATTGAAAAATATGCAGTGATTTTTATATAAACGGTTATGTTTTGTTAATCATTTTATATGTCAATGACAACATAAATTAAGCAAATGAAAACTCATTAACATTTAAAACACATAGGCTACATTAAAATATCCACTGTGAAACCGTTTAGATCAGTCCACTGGCGTGTGTGGGAAGTAGATAGGGATGCTATCCATGGTTCTGAATTAACAAACAGGAAGTCCAATCTAGATGTATATAGTTGAATGACGCTATTACCGCATTCAGTAAAAATACATGTGGATTATTGCTTATACAGGCACAGTCTGGGGACGAGTTTGTAGGCCGACACACTTTTAAAAGCTTAAGGTTTGCTTGTAGGCAAGAAGAACTTATTTTCCCAGGCCAATGCCAAATATAAACGCCTTTCTAATCACACTATAGACATTACATTTTGGGAGTATTTTTAGAACTTCGGTGCGATAAACACTTATTAGGAAAGCAGCGCTATGGTATGAGCTTTATCAGGTATTATTAACTTGGGAACCAACTGCTCACTGACCCTATAAAGCCAAAGCTTTTTATTGGTCTAATATTCTTACTCCAGTTCCACTGGGGTTTTCGTTACTTGTCTGTTGTTATTCTAATAGTTATACCCCCTTACTGATTTAGCAGTGTTCATAATTGTCCAATAGATCCAGACTTGTTCAGTGAGTGAGCTGAAAGTGTTATTCACACAAAGTTTTTAATTTACCTATTCGGGTTATATAGGTAGCCTAACTGGAACGGTTATAGGCCTACTAATGTAAAATCTAAAGTGAATCGGCGAGTGTATTAAACAGCAGGCTTTGAACATCTAATTTGCGTGCGGGGAAAAAAAAAAAAGCTTTCTCAAAGTATTTTGGGACCATATTGCATATTATAGCTAGTCTTTGCATCGTCAGGGAAATCGCAAAGCAGAGACCTGGACTGCGAAAGATGCATACTTCCCGTAAACTAACTTATTGATACTTAGTTATTGATACTTAGTTCGATTCTTAACGCATACACATTTTTTCTCCATATATCAAATACAATTTTAACTTAAAATCGTCAAGGTGTTTGCAAGATTGACTTGTGATATTTTCATCCAAAGAGGTCAGTTATAGATTCGCCTGCACAGTCCTTTGTCGCTCATATTTGATAAACCGACTTTATAGTTTTGAAAATGTACAGCAATAATTGCACAAGACAAGCTGTGCTGTTATTCATTTCCAGTTTATCCCTTAACATTAGGTCTATTTAATTTTAGCTGTGTTGTCAAAATAATCTTAGCATGAAAACCGTTCCGTGATGATCAGGGGACATTTGCCTGGAAATGCGCCTACAGGAAAACGACAATTAGTTCTGCAACGCGTATGTGCGGTTTTGCTTCAGTGAGGAATAACTCATACAGTACCAGTGATCCCCTACGCTTTGATTAATTCTTTACATGACAGCTTAATAAAAATCAGTTGACAGTTTTTACATTAATCTATCATATAATATCATGTGTGTAAGTGCCAATATCCATGTATAATATTAGAAAACTCTTGGTTGTTTTAGTAAAGAGCCATCCTTACTTTATTATTCTGACAGGAGGGCATCTTTAGTTAAGCATTCTGATGAAGGACACAGCGGTGTAGATCCTTTCTTCAGAAGCACAGGTCAGGACGCGTGTAACAAACTGAACAGGACAGCAGATCATCACAGTGTGCTGTCTGGCTCAGGGAGATTTAGGGGCACTTATTCACCTGAACTGCATGTCATTGGGAATATAACCAGTGAAATCAGCTTAAACCAGTGTCAACAGGGGAAGAATATGCCAACTTTGCACGGTCATAACTGGAATGGGTTCATACCCACAATCATGAAGACGTCAGATGATGATAAGTAGGCCTACTTTTTAACATACATGTTATGCAGTTTTACATTCCCTTTAAAGTTCCTACAAAAAACTAAATTTATATTAAAGTGTATGCAAATAGTATGGCTAACTTTATCCATATTATGTGTTTATAGTATTTCTTACAAAATTAATTTGTCCTCTTTAACTAAGGAATTCCTATTAATTTTATGTATATTTTCTTACGTATATTACACCATCTTAACAGCGAGCCCTAAAACCACCAAGTTCTCGCCATCATCCACCATCAATTCAATTCCAAATCAATGGTCTTTTTTGAACCAAATTCTTATTTCTATTTTTCATATGTAAACGGCAGAGGTGGGCACAACTAACAAACTAGTAAACTTTGATAAACCCTAATCAGCTAACTCTATTGTTTACTTTGAGAACGCTAAACTAATGAACCACTAAAAAATTTTGGTAAGTTAACGATAACCGCATACCGCTAACTTTAGTTATAATGAATTTAGCTTCGTTTTGGATTTTGACTCTGAAACTCTTAAAAACACACCTAGAGAGCTACAATTTTATCCCTTTTAACTCTGGAGCCCCATCTGTCAAACTAGAATGATTACCAGGGGATACCGAGGATACATCCTTAACAAATTGGATCGTTGGATTCTGTAGAGTCTCCGGAATAAAGCGACAACGATTTTTTTTCTTTGATATTCCGTTAGCACATATAAGTGTTTTTGTCCGAGGAGCCCTATTTTACAACCGGGCAAGGCTGATATTTTGCTGGCAACAAAGCCACTTGGGGACAATACAAAGGCGCCGTTTACCCAGAACTAGGAAGGGTGGGCTCAACTCTTTATTGCTCTTTAGCTCTTTTAATCAGAACCTAGAGAATACACGAAACAGGATTTCTTGCTTAGCTGGATAACTTGTCGGATTTAAGGTAGTCTGGGCTAAATGTAAGTGCACAAAGATAAAGTCCATTTAAACTAGGGTACCTTAAATCCGACGAGTTACCCAGCCATGCAGAATTCATGATACAGGCCCCTATTCTCTGTTTAGTTCAAGGTACCATTGTTTAAATGGACTTATATTCGTTCACTTACATTTAGCCCAGACTATCTTAAATCCGACAAGTTATCGACCAATCACTTCTTGTGTTTACACGTAGTCAGCCAACAGCGTGCCAAATAAACTGTTGCAGACCAGACAGGCTCAGAATAGACCGTTAGATATATGTGGGGTTTTAGGGATTACGCACGTGTTTGACCGTTAAACTTACCATTGGATTTACAGCTAGCGGAACTAAATTTAGCGGAATCTATCTGGTCAACTAACGGTTTTCCAAGTAAGCCGAAATGCTAATCCGCAAATGCAAAAAAATGAGCTTCACTAATTAGCTGTTGGCGGATTAGCGGAACAATGCCCACCACTGGTAAATCTGAATATTCCCTGGAGCATTTAAGGTGCTTTGTATGAAGATCCAGTAATGAATTTTAACCAGGCTTCCTTTTGCATGTATATACTTCCTTAATCACCACGCTACCTGCGGTTGGAGAACCTTTGAACCGCAGTCACTGATCTGCTGCTGAAAGGTGCTTGGCCACTGAACTCCGCAGGGAGCATTAGGCAAAGCCAAAACGAACTGCTCAGGTAAGACACAAACATTATGTGAGTGGCCCATAGAGAGCTTTTGTAATCATCAGGGTTGCCAGCTCTCATCTGGCATGACGCTCACACTTTTAGACTCTCAGGCTCACACAAGACATCTTACGGCAAATCTATATTATTCTATTATAGACCTAAAATTGGCTACATTAAAAGCCTTGGTGTAGTTTGCGAACCCTACAGAGTATTCACAAGCTAAAAAAAACTGTAAACATTCATGTAAATACGTGTACATGTGCAGCCTTGTCTCAAACACAAAATCTCAATCCAGGCAGGTGACCAAAGTTGGCAACCCTGGTAATCATCCACTCTTTTTTAGGGGAACAGGAGCCAGGTGTGACTGACAAAGACAGACTTCTATAACCTGTGTGTCACAGGTGTGACAGTTTTTTTAGGCTCTGTTCTATCACATGATTTTTCTTGACTCAACCCCAAAATATCATGGGACTGTAGTTGTTATCAGAGCACAGATTTCTTGTTGTTTATTCCAAGACTGCTAGCAGATATTTTTAAAGAATGATTTTATCTGATACTTTACAGAAACTATATTAAAATATATTAATGTGTAAAGAGATATCAAAACATCCCTGTGACCCTGACCAAGAAGATTGATGGATATAAAAACATTCCTGTGGAACCTGAAACGGATATTGCTTGCAAAATGCGATCTGTCAGGATCTATCAGTAGCACAGGGTCCTGTTGATCCAGCACATCCAGGTGTAACGAAACTCCATCTCCAATTATTTGAAAAATAACCCCTTTCCACCAGGGTTCACCCAAAGCTCTTACCAAAGGATCTAACATCAAAAGTAGATTTGAGGCCATTCAAGATAATAACTTACCAGACAGATATAGAAAGACAGCAAATAATCTAATGAAATTTAGTAGTGCCATCATTGAAGGTTTAAAGCTGACTGGCTGACTAAACCTCAGACAGGCTAAAGTATGCTAACATTAGGGTGATTATTTGCCATTTCATAAGCATTTAAACTGGGTTTCCTTTTGGGTACAAGAAAATAGAGGTCATTTATGAATGTTTCTAAATTTCTAACACCAGAAATAGGACACATCTGCTTCTGGCTGGACATGAACTTCACTCTGGTCCTTAACTACTCTGTGATCAGCAGCTACAGCGCTGCATGCCTGTGGCTTCATCTTATAACTCATTTTAATGGTTCACTTTGGTTTATGTGAATAATAAAAGAACATTTCAAACACAGATATGTCATCTCTCAGCATACAAAAATAAAGCTGAATGCAATGTATATGTAACAATCAACATTGACAGATCCACCATTGTTTAGCATAAAAGGTTTCAGATCAGTATTAAAATTGTGAAACTGGACAAGCATGGTTCAGGAACAGCTTTCCAAAGTCCTTAAACTACCTTGTCATTAAATCAGGGTCTTTATTGCAAGAAAATCAAATCTGCATGTCTTGTCTAATGGATTTGAGGTCTGGTGGCTGATTAGGGCCTTTCTTAATTGTATTCAACTTTAAATTATCATTTGCATTTGGTGACTTGAAGGATCTACAGTTGTTCTACAGGATCTACAGCTCTTGCTTAAGGTTAAGAGGTAATTGCCTCCAGGTTGACATAGCAACAGCCAGCTCATCATTTGTCGTCGGCCTGTCAGAATTGGGGAGAGGGATTTGGTCTTGCTAAAGCTGTCACATCTTCTGTAGGTCTCTGAACAGCATGACTGGTTTCCTGCCTGTAGTTTGATCCCTAGCTCACTTCCTCCGAGAAGCCGCTCCTGGGGGCTCACAGGCTAATAATGTTCCTAGCTAGTAGCACATAAGGATTCCTTCTGTTCTTTGTGCATGTGAAGCACAACCGGTTGATGGAGAGCTCATCCATCGTCCATCTGTGCTAGCTGTCTTGAGTAATGCACGTGACGCAGCTTTGAGACATAGGGGTTACTTGGTACGAAACAAATGTGCCTTCTTCATCTTAGATCCGTTTAATGGACAGCTCCTTCTGAGATCGCTGTTCAAAGGCAAAAAAACGACATTGAGAACCTTCTGGGAAATATGTTTGGTGGTTAGAGTGCCTGTTTTGGAGGATGCTAAGATGGGAAATTCTATTTTGTTTATTTATAGAGAGTCACATGGTGTATCACTTAATGGATCACAAGGGGTCATAGGGGACCTGGAGCCTATCCCAGGCAGCATAGGAGACAAGGCTGGACTCAGTGCCGCCCCTGGCCACATTGGGGCCCTAAGCAGGATTTTATTTTGAGCCCCCCCATTACAAATAAAACTGTTAAAAAAATCCACTAACAATCTTTTCCTTTTCCTGTGCACTCTTTCCTAACAACTTTTATAACTTGTATAAAACGTTCTTAGCGGTAAATTGATCTTGACAGCTGTTGATTTTACGTCTAGCTTATAAATTGAAGAACAGTCATAGAC
>JAODKC010000049.1:8910661-8923650 GCA_026777985.1 Mormyrops attenuatus | reverse complement strand
TCCGACCTGATACGGTAAAATGTAAGACTCGACGCCGGAGTCTTACATTTTACCGTATCAGGTCGGAAATACGTAGTCAGAAACACCTGCCAGAGCAGTTACACAGCCTATCTACATGTATATTTTGTATCACTAAATTTAAAATGTAAGACTCGAGCGTCATAAGTATTTCAGCTTAAACCAGCAGCACATGCACACACCTATACCACACACCTATACCACACACCTATACCACATCGCCCTCACTCCCATTACGGGAGGCTAAACTAGGTGTGAAATGCAAATTAAAAATCCCGCTGCTCCATGATGGCGGCCTGTCAGCCCGTCAAAACTGTTCCCTGTTTCGGGTGCAGTACGTAACAGCAGAATAGATATTAATTAGAGCCTGAGGCGAATGTGGGACGGTCACAATGGTGAGACGGGCCTCAGTGTCACATGAGCCCTGGGACTCTTATTAAAAACTGTCATTCTCATTAATGAGCAAAACACACAAGGCCGAATTAGAACAGCAGGCTTGACTTCAGTCGATCTGATTTCTCTGCTTGGTTCTTGTGCTCCATTTTCAGGGGAAAAAAAAAACAGACGACATATCAGCATCCAGACATAAAAATACTAACAGTTGACATAAGCCAATGAGATGGGCCAGAGCGTGTTCAGAATGAGTTTGACGCACTAAGAGTCAAACTCCTAACAGCATTATTTGGACAGGGAGTACAACATTCATCCTACTTTCGCATTGAGAGTTTAATTAAATAGGGAAACCGCTGGGCAGGAGTAGGCTTTGCCAGCAAATCAAAGGCTGTTTCTTCAGCCGGTCCACAGTAAGCACGCGCCACATCGAATCCAGGGCGATCCATCACTGTCTAAGCAGCTAGATATCCGTGTCACGAACGCTGGCCTTCTGCACATTTGCTGAGCCTGCCCCAGTCCCCCCGACCTCGTGAAGACCTGCTCCCAGCAGCCTTTGTTCTGCGAGCCCTGCTGTTGACCAGAACATCAGAAGGTTTCGTGTGAGCGAGCTCTGGGAGTAGCTTCATCACCCGTCCCGAAATAGCAGCTCTTCCTGCAGGGACCTGCGGGCGGTTCTCCTACAAAGCTGCCAAAATTACCCCTGGCTAATATTCCTGTCAAATGAAATGCCATTTAAACTTTCATTCCCCGATGAAGTTAATCGAATCATTATTTCAAAGGCTCCTAGGCTGGCAGTCTTCCCTTTAAGCAGTGTTTCCAAATTAAAAGCTCACCAACTGCTTGACCATCACCTATGGCATATTTTAACACAGAACAAACGCAATGTCTGTGTGAAATGCCGATTGTATGCATTTAGTTCCTAACCAGTGGTGTCATTCTATGTATTTTATATTACAGCCATTTAGTCAAGCCTGACCTCTCCTGGAGCCATCACTTTATCATGGTGGAGGGGTTTGCATGTTCCAATGATCCCAGGAGCTATCTTGCCCGGGGCTTTATGCCCGTGGTAGGGTCACCCAAGGCAGACAGGTCCTGGGTGAGGAACCAGACGAAGTGCGGCCCATTAGACCCCTTATGATGACAAACAACATAGATTAACGTTTTCCCTCACCCGGACGTGAGTCACCGGGTCCCCCCCCCGGAGCCAGGCCTTGGGGTGGGGCTCGATGGTGACCACCTGGTGGCCAGGCCTGCACTCATGGGGCCTGGCCGGGCACAGCCCGAAGAAGGAACGTGGGTCCCCCCTCCAATGGGCTCACCACCTGTAGGAGGGTCCACCTCGATGCACAGCTTGAGCTCTGGAACCAGTCTCCTTGAGGGGGGTTGAACCCTCTTCCACTGTGGAGTTGCTCGCGGGGAGAAGCGCCAAGCAGGGGTGGGCATACTTATTGCCCGCTGGCTGGGTGCCTGTACATTGGGGTTTACCGCGGTGGACGAGAGGGTAGCCTCCCTTCGCCTTCAGGTGCAGGGACGGGTCCTGACTGTTGTCTGCATTTATGCACTAAATGGCAGTTCAGAATACCCACCCTTGGAGTCCTTGGAAGGGGTGTTGGAGAGCGCTCCTCCTTGGGACTCTCTTGTTCTGCTGGGGGACTTCAGTGCTCACATGGGTAATGACAGCGAGACCTGGAGTGGCGTGATTGTGAGGAACGACCCCCCCGATCTGAACCCGAGTGGTGTTTTGTTATTGGACTTCTGTGCTCGTCACGGATTGTCCATAATGAACACCATGTTCAAACATAAGGGTGTCCATATGTGCACTTGGCAACAGGACTCCCTGGGCCACAGTTCAATGATCGACTTTGTGGTCGTGTCATCAGACTTGCGGCCGCATATATTGGACACTCAGGTGAGGAGAGGGGCAGAGCTGTCAACCGATCACCACTTGGTGGTGGGTTGGCTCCGTTGGTGGGGGAGGAAGCCAGTCAGGCCTGGCAGGCCCAAGCATATAGTGAGGGTCTGCTGGGAATGTCTGGCGGAATCCACTGTCAGAAGGAGCTTCAACTCCTACCTACCTTGTAGAACTTTGCCCATGTCCCAGGGGAGGCGGGGGACATTGAGTCCGAATGGACTATGTTCCGTGCCTCCATTGTGGAGGCAGCTGACTGGAGTTGTGGACATGGTCGGTGCCTGTCGTGGCAAAGAAATCCCCGAACCCACTGGTGGACACCGGCGGTGAGGGATGCCGTCAAGCTGAAGAAGGAGTCCTATCGGGCCTTTTTGGCCTGTGGGACTCCAGAGGCAGCTGATGAGTACCGGCAGGCCAAGTGGAACGTGGCGTCGGCGGTTGCTGCGGCAAAATCTTAGGTGTGGGAGGAGTTTGGCGAGGCCATGGAGAACGACTTCCGGACAGCTTCGAGGAGATTCTGGTCCACCATCCGGCGGCTCAGGGCGGGAAAGCAGTGCAGCATCAACACTGTTTATGGTGGGGATGGGGCACTGCTGACTTCAGCTCGAGACATTGTGGGTCGGTGGAAGGAATACTTTTAAGACCTCCTCAATCCCACCGACGTGCCTTCCAATGAGGAAGCAGAGTCTGGGGACTTGGAGGTGGACTCCCTATCTCTGGGGCAGAGGTCGCTGAGGTAGTTAAAAAGCTCCTCGGTGGCCGAGCCTCAGGGGTGGATGAGATCCACCCGGAGTTCCTCAAGGCTTTGGATGTTGCAGGGCTGTCCTGGTTGACACGCATCTGCACCATCGGGTGGACATCGGAGTCTCTGGATTGGCAGACCAGGGTGGTGGTTCCCCTCTTCAACAAGGGGGACCAAAGGGTGTGTTCCAACTATAGGGGGATCATACTCCTCAGCCTCCCTCGTAAGGTCTATTCAGGGGTCCTGGAGAGGAGGGTCTGTTGGTTTTCACCCTGGCCATGGAACAGTAGACCAGCTCTATACTCTCAGCAGGGTCCTGGAGGATGTGTGGGAGTTTGCTCAACCAGTCTACATGTGCTTTGTGGACTTACAGAAGGCATTCGACCGTGTCCCTCGGGGAGTGCTCTGGGAGTATGGGGCTCCAGGCTTCCTTATAAAGCTTTTATAAAAGCCCGTACAGGGGCTGTTCGGTCCCTGTACGACCGGTGTCAGAGCTTGGTCCACATTGTTGGCAGTAAGTCGGACTTCCGGTGAGTTTCTGGTGAGGGTTGGACTCCACTAGGGCTGCCCTTTGTCATCAATTCTGTTCATAACTTTTATGTACAGAATTTCTAGGTACAGCCAGGGCATTGAGGCTGTCTGGTTTGGTGACCTCAGGATTAGGTCCCTGCTTTTGCAGATGATGTGGTTCTGTTGGCCGTGAGGTTCGGCTCTCACTGGAGCAGTTTGCAGCTGAGTAAGAAGCGGCTGAGATGAAAATCAGCACCTCCAAATCTGAGACCATGGTCCTCAGCTGGAAAAGGGTGGAGTGCTTTTTTCAGGTCGGGGAAAGGGTCCTCCCCCAAGTGGAGGAGTTTAAGTATCTCGGGGTCTTGTTCACGAATGAGGGAAGGATGGGACGGGAGATCGACAGGTGGATCGGTGCAGCGTCAGCAGTGATGCAGGCGCTACATCAGTCGGTCATGGTGAAGAAGGAGCTGAGCCAAAAGGCAAAGCTCTAGATTTACCAGTCGATCTACGTTCCTACCCTCACCTATGGTCATGAGCTGTGGGTAGTGACTGAAAGAATGAGGTCGTGAATACAAGCAGCTGAAATGGGTTTCCTCCGCAGGGTGGCTGGGCTCTCCCTTAGAGATAGGGTGAGGAGCTCGGTCATTCGGGAGGGACTCAGAGTAGAGCCGCTGCTCCTCCGCATTGAGAGGAGCCAGATGAGGTGGCTCGGGCATCTGCTTAGGATGCCTCCTGGATGCCTCCCTGGTGAGGTGTTCCGGGCATGTCCCACTGGGAGGAGGCCCTGGGGAAGACCCAGGACACGCTGGAGGGACTATGGGCCTGGGAACGACTCGGGATTCCCCCAGAGGAGCTGGACGAAGTGGCTTGGGAGAGGGAAGTATGGGTTTCCCTGCTTAGACTGCTGCCCCCGTGACCCGAACCGGAAAAGCGGTAGTGGATGGATGGATGGATGGATGGTCAAGGCTGAAACTGGACTTTTACAGACCCACAAAGCAATAATGCATCCAATAGATCATACTTAAAGGATTGTAAAATTTTCCCATTAATTCCCATATATTCCCATGAACTCCCATGGAAAGTATCCAACTTCCCCTGATTACCTTCAAATGGAATGGGAAGTTTCTGAAAGGTTTCCAGGAATTTTCCGACCCTTTGCTACCCTTTACACAAATGCATGACATGCACATACATTTCTTATAACTACTACAATGTTGATTTGCATACCAGGAGCAAAGAACATAGCTAGGTGCATTATTATCAACTCCTCCCACGTCTCTCTTCAGCATCTTTCACATAGGACCGTAAGTTCCTAATGCAGCCTCACATTGAGGTTGCACCGTGCATTCGTGCAGCTGTCGGGCTCTGCAGGAAGGTGTAAGGAAGCAGGCATGCCGGATTCCCATAAAAATCACCGCATCCTTTATGGGAGATACCAGGACATGCATGCATGGTGTCACAGGTCAGATGATTCTTTCTGGCCTGCAAATTCCTTATGCATAGCATAAGCCATGGGTTTCCCAAGGGGGTTTCTCAACAGCCAGCTTCGACTTTTGTTGTTTAAAACCCCTAACATCACATTAGGGCTTTAAAAAGTGCCACAGATGAAAGAAGGCATTCAGTTGAGTGGTTACCTGTCTGAAATGCCTTTCTTCTTAAATTTGAAAGCTTGTTAAAAGGCTGTAGTACAGACATAGGAGGAGTTTAAGTTTTAGGGTGCCTGGGAAAGTGGTGTTGGGAGTGATGGAAGACTCATTTGGCTCGTATACAGATAATGGGTTTCCCTTGAAAATATCATCGATATTGATTTTTGATTCCCAGATGTCATCAGCTGTCCTAATGACAGGGAGGCCTCTTAATTAAGGACCTGGGCCAGTCACTGGCCCCAGCAGGGCTGCTGACATTTTACCCATAAATAGGGTATTTAACCTCAGCACTTCAATAAGAAATATCCGTTTATATAAGCCAGGAAAGGCTAAAACTATCAGCTTTAACCTAACATTACAGGCAAGTGTGTAATATAGAATGTTATCTCTACTTCAGATTTAATTAGAATTTAATCAATTTATTAAAACAAATTATTAGAAAAAGGGCTTCAGATTACAGAATGGTTTTATCCCACCTCTTTTTAATTTAGCTGTCATTTTAAGCAAGACACAGTGTTTGCGCAAAATCAAAGCATTACTACTTATGACATTATTCTTCACCAAAAGCAGCCTTTTTCCGTGTACAAGGCACAAAGCAGCGGTACACACTGATACTCTAAGGAACTACATGACAGAGAGAAGGATCTTATTGAAATTCCTCCTTTGAAATTATTTATGGTTCTTAGTGTGACACCATCCCTCCACTCCAGTTTGATAATAGGGAACTTAAACGGCTCGACTTAGGAATGACATTCTTCATTAATACCCCATCGTTTCAAAAGGAAAAATCATGTTATAGTTACATGCAAATAAGGGACTGACCTGAAAGCGCTATGAAATTTGCCTAAATGAAGTCAGAAGAACTCAATTAGTCTTTTTAAAAAGTGAAAGACCCTACCTGGTACTCTGACAAATGGGTACATAGACATAAAGCTGAAATGTTTCATTATGGTCTCCAGAATATAAGCAGGAAAGATTTCTTCCATTACAAAAAAATATACAGCTGTATTGTGCCACATCATGCAAAATGCATATGTAAGTTCAATAATCTACATACCAAGGGTGAACAATATTTAGAAATGGAAATCTTTCTAAAAATGCTACAGAGTGTGACTTAGCGGGGCTCATCCTAAAATGTCACCCTCAAGATGTACAGTAAACACCCCCAGGTGTTTATCAGCAGTAAAAGCTCCCCCGATGGCTCAGCGAGGCAGCCTCTCGAACCACCAGCTGAACCAGTAGGGTAGCGACAACTTAAGCAATTAGCTCATCCTTTTGCTCCTTGGGGCTTCCTGTCTCCCCCTCAGTAGCTGAAAATGTTCCGAACCCCTGGGGCAGAGAACCATTGATGGTGTTTCAAAGGTCAGCACCTTGGCCTGGTGCTGGTGGGCCCCCTGCCGAAGACTCATCAGGCCACCCAGCAGCCACAGCTATCGACATTTTCGTGCCAGGTGGCGACTGAGATGTCAGGTGTCTCTATCAGATGATTTTTCCTGGCCACAAACTATGGATGTTTGGAACCCAAGCAGATACATTGACAGGTAGTGAAATCTACTGAGGGGGACTCCTATCAGTAGGCTTGTCAGGCTATGGCTCTGAGTCAAAATGTATACATCTACACCATTAACAATTTGAAGGGAGGTTACTGCTTGATACAGAGATCATGCAATATAAGCATTATAAACATCACAAATCATAGTCACAGGTGAAATAAACAATACAGTAGAATTTTTCATTTTATTAACTGCATTATACAAACCATTTCAAAAACACAACAATGGATATACAGCTATGTGGAAAACAATAAAATGTGTAGTCATCTTCATTTCACTGATATATAAAGAACATGTATATACATAATCTCTGCCAAAAGGGATACACATGCTGTTGAATCCATGGATCAGCTTGTCATTTTTGTACCAGGCATTCTCACTTCTATTGAACCTTGCCACATAAATAATTCCAAGCTACAAATTAACATTGTTATTTATTAAATATGAACACCTTAATCAGAGCCATGACTAGGGCAATGCAACCGGTGCAGGTGCACTGGGCCTCACCCTCTAGGAGGCCCTGCTCAAAAGCGAGTCAGACGCGCCCATCATGATGGCCATCCGTGACGCCAATGGCTTTAAGTCCATGTCTGAAACTGTTCAGCAACTGTAGGAGTTTATAGTTGGGGTGTGCATTAATTAAGGTTGTTTCTGGTGCCCACTCCGAAATTGCTTTCTGACATTTTTCTCTTTTCAGGTCCCAGGTCTGCTCCAGCCGCGAGCCTGGCACCATAGAGACCTCCAAGTTTGCAAGTATTGTTCCATTCACAGCAACCAGATCTGGTTTGAAGAACAATACATGTAAGGGAATTGTGGGTTCTGCATTTCCACTTCCGCGGCACAGTTTGATGTCTTCCCTTTGGGTCATCCTTCTTTTCTACAACTCATGGTCAGAAGGCCTCTCCAGAGCTAGATCCCACATAGATGGATACAGGGGAAGACTTCACTTGGATCCTTCTGCCACCTATGATTCACCTTGTTTATGTTTTTCCCTTCCAGGTCCCTGCCATCCACAGCCCTTTCCAACTCTTCTCTGCACTGACATCTTGCTTCTGCAGGGGTCATCACCACTTCATATCCGACTCTGCAAGGGATGTTCAATCTTTGTTGGGTGACCTTGAACATTCAGTGTTCTGATTGCCTCACCTGTAGAAGTTGACTGAAGCAGTTTCTTGAAGCATTTGTTCTGGGTTAGCAACAGGGAGACTGCCAGGCAAGGTTGGCCCTGAGCTCCCACACTTATATGGCTATAAAATTACAGAGGTGTATCTGAGGGGGGTTGAACCCAGCATCTTATATATTGGCGAATGATCACATTCTGCTTCTTCAGGTTGTTTTTGAGGGCATTACCACGTGTTAGTCATGCACAACAGGGACAAAAAATATTGCAATAGACCTTTTGATTATTAGATCCAGGTGTTTTATTCAGACCCATTGCCACAGGTGCATATTATTAAGCATCCAGCCATGCAGTCAGGTATGCAAACATTTATGAAAGTATGGGTCATTCTGAAGAGCTCACTAAATTCAAGCACGGTACTGCCATAGGATCCTACCTTTGCCATGTCAATTCGTGAAATTTCTACTCTGATAGATATTCCACAGTCAGCTGTCAAGTGGAATTATTGCAAAATGGAAGCGTTTAGGAACAACAGAAACTTAGCCAGAAAGTGGCGGACTACGTAAAGTGACAGAGCAGGGGGTTGCCAAGTGCTGAGGTGCATAGTGCATAAAAGTCGCCAACGCTCTGTTGAATTAATAACTGCAGAGTTACAACCTTCCTCTGGCATTAACTCCAGCACAAAAACGCTGCATTGGGAGCTTCATGGAATGGGCTCCCATGTCTGAACGGTTGCATGAAAGCCTTCATCAAGAACTATGCCAAGTGTCGGATGGAGTGGAATAAGGCACGCCGCCACTGGACTCTGGAGCAATGGAAATATGTTCTGTGAAGTGATGATTCACACTTCTCTGTCTGGCAGTCTGATGGATGAGTCTGGGTCTGGCAGATGCCAGGAGAACGTTACCTGCCTGACTGCATTGTACCAACTGTAAAGTTTGGTGGAGGAGGTTGGCCTAGGCACATTTGTTCCAGTGAAGGGAATTCTTAATGCTTCAGCATACCAAGACATTTTGGACAATTCTATCCGTCAAACTTTGTGTGGGAACAGTTTGAGGAAAGCCCTTTTCTGTTCCAGTATGACTGTGCCTCAGTACACAAAGCAAGGTCCAAAAAGACATGGTTCATTGAGTTTGGTATGGAAGAACTTGTCTGGCCCACATAGAGCCCTAACCTCAACCCCATCAAACACTGTTTGGATGAACTAGAATGGAGAATGAGAACCTGACCTTCCTGTTCAATATCAGTGCCTGACCTCACAAATGGTCCTTGGATGAATGGGCAAAAATGCACACAGACACACTCAAAAATCTTGTGGAAAGTCTTCCCAGAAGAGTGGCAACTGTTATAGCTGCAAAGGGGGCGCCAGCTCCATATCGATGCCTATGGAGGGACCAATTCTATATTGATGTTGTCTCCCTTAGCATTCCTTCAAGGTCTACAGTGTTTTTCAGCTGGACCACACCTTTCCAAGTACCTTGCCGTTTCATTCATTGTAAGAGCAGGTATGGTTTCGCCAAAATAGATGTTGGTCTTCAGCCAGTGGACCATGATTTTCTTCTTTCCATCCTTTGCTATGGTAAGGGCCCTAGATTATCTGGCATTAAGTCTCATTAGTAAAAGTGCACAATTAACGGCACTGAAAACGTTTCTGTATTTATTAATGTGCATTTCACCACATGCTAAAACTAACTAAGTGTAACTTAGATACTCATTTCTGTCTAAACTTTAGATGTCACTTTTCTCTGTTTCATCAGGTTACATTTTATTTGGTAACGCTTTACATTAACTGCACAGCTGTAACTGAACAGCTGTAATATACATTAATAACAAATATTATATAATAATAACAAACATTACAATCGTATAATCATGTAATTCTTGTTATCGATGTATATTAAAGCTGTTAAGGGATGTTAGGATGTTAAGGTGTACTTGCATGCTGCTTATGAATGTTCTATGAATGCATAATGAATGCATTATGAAGGTGCACTTAATGTAAAGCATTACCGTTCTTGCTGTGTACTAATTGATCAGCTTCATAATAATCATGCACGTGTCACTGAGGTTAATGTGAATTAACTGGATGTGTCTCTCAATCAAGGAAACAAAGCTGTCAATACTGAACTATTTAGCCAAGCAGAGAGGCCTTTCAGTTTTAAAGTAGTTTGTAAATCCTGAAGTAGCTTAAAGTGTCTTTCCTGGCATGGATTAGGCGATAACCCTGGCCCCCCTCCTCTTCAGAGACAGGCCTGACCTTAATACATCAACAGCTTCTGAATGACGACCAAACACCAATATGTTAAAATTGGTTGAAAATGACGAAACTATCACATTACTGCCATTGCGAAAATCAAGAGAAGTAGTTCAGACGAACCGGGATTTAGTGTGTGGCTCTTTGTGTTCATGGAAAGAGCAAAGCCCTTAATCCCAAACATGTTGACCCTGCTTTCTCAATTATAAATATAAATAGTGTAAGTAATATAACATAATATACATAAATGATTTTTATGAAAGAACCATGTGTTTTTCGATCAGCAAATTGTTGTTGTGCAAATATTGTATTGCATAATCACAGTGATCAGATATTAAAATATTTCTCTGTTTCAGAAGCGTACCAGTAAACAAATGGCGGTAGGATAAATGATGGCTTCATCGCTCAGCAGCTGGGCCTCACTGTCCTGTCTGTCTGAGACGGCTGTGTGCAGCTGCTCCCTCCTTTCTTTTGGCCGGGACAAACTTTCGCAGCCATCAGCTGACCGCTTGCGTTTTATGCTCGCCATCTGGGCAGCCAGTTTTCTTCTTGCCCCTGGCGATACCAGTACAGGGGTCACTCTAATAATTGTCTTCTGCCACTGTGACAACAAAGCAAAGACAACAAAAGATCCACGATGACTGGAAGCTAAAGGACGACGGTCATCAAAGTGATTTTTGAAATCACATCTTTCTGCTGCAATTGCAAATGATTGTATAAAATTGCAAAACATAATTTGTTGCATACAGTTACTGAAAACATTCTCAAAATTGCATTTATCTAATTAAGTTAAGGCAATCTACAGTATAACTACAGGGGCTGGACAATGAAACTGAAACACCTGGCCAATAGTATTCGAGGTTCACACCTATATATGCGCAGCCTGGTGGCCGATCTTCACTGACTGCACATTCCATCAGTAAGAGCAGAGTGTGAAGGTTGAATTAGCAGAGCAATGGCACAGCTGTACATAAAATATTACAATGCACACAACATAATAGGAGACATATTAGAGTTTAAAAGGAGACAAATTGTTGGTACGCGGCTTGCTGGTGCATCTGTGACCAGGTCAGCAGGTCTTTATGGTGTATCGAGAATCAGGGTATCCAGGGTAATGTCGGCATACTACCACGAAGGGTAGACCACATCCAACAGGAGTAACTGTGGACTTAAGAGGAAGCTGTCTGAAAGGGATGTCTGGGTTCTAACCTAGAATTTATCCAAAAAACATAAAACTGCAGCTGCCCGACTCAGTGCAGAATTAAATGTGCACCTCAACTCTCCCGTTTCCACCAAATCATGTTCTTTATTAACAGTCCTTAATCCTTGTATTGTTGTTGTTGTTAATGTTAATGGTTGCATTTCCCTCTTGTCACGCGTGTGTTTGCTCTTGCCTTGTGTGCACCCGATCCGATCCTCGCATGTATTTAGCATGTGTAAATCTTCCACCGTGTGTGCATCTTGCAGTTCAGCGTCTGACAACCTTGTGTTTCCCGTCTGTGTATTTGGGTTCGGTGCTCGTTGGTTGCCTGTTGTGGTCCTTCTATTTACAATTGCATGCAGGGCATGCTGGGATATGCGCCCCACCAGTGCTACAGTAGTATAAAAAAAGGAAGCTGTTCGTCGACCAAATTTTCTACATGAACCAATGCATTTTTATCACTAAATTTTTGGTCGCAAATCGAATTGATCATAGACCACAGCGTTCGTGAACTGCAGGCACCACTGTACTGTGAAGGTGGTGCAGTGAATCAGGATTATAATGCAGCAATACCCACAGCAAAACTGGTGACAGAGTGGTTTGATGAACATGAAAGTTGAACATCTCCCATGGCCCTCAAGGTACCAGATGTGAATATTTTTCAGCCATTTTTGGTTCTTATGGAGGAGCGAGTCAGGAAATGTTTTCCTCCAGCAGCATCATGTAGTGACCTGACCACTGTTCTGCGAGAGGAATGGCTCAAAATCCCTCTGGCCACTGTGCAGGACTTGTGTCTGTTCTTCCTAAGATGATCTGATGTTGTATTGACTGCAAAAAGAGGCCCTACACCATACTAATAAAATATTGTGGTCTAAAGCCAGGTGTTTCAGCTTCATTGTCCAATGCCTGAACTGGAAATAAATGTATAAGTACAGTTTATACAATTTCATACACAGATGATCATAGTGTGTACATACACCATATGGGGTGCTTGTTTCCAACCCTCAACAACAGCTAAATTATATTTAATTCATATTTTCCAAAAACTAAAAATTAATAATAATCTTACAGGTATCAATTAACACTCCGTACAATGACAAATGTTTCTTTGTCCGTGGGAATATAAAACGAGTGCATATTGTCCATGACCAAATTTTCTCGCCCGAAGCTTTTTATATATATAAAATCTACGTTATTATTCCATTGAAATCTGTATATGTAAGCATGTCATTATTGTTACCTGGGAAGGAATCTGCCACGAGTCCCAGCACAATGAGCTGGGTCACCGGGCCCCTTTGCCCTTTTTTGCGCCCTCGGCTGTGTCTTGCACTTGGCTACGGTTCTACTATGTCCTGACTCTGACCTCAGCTCACTCACAGGAATTTTGTTTTTTCGTCTCACCAAAGGACATGTTTGGCTCCCAGGCAAATGTTTTGAGGGGTTGGTGCTCAAGGCCTTTCACACAAACATTACAGGGCCACCCCGTGCCTTTAAACAGGGCTACTTTCAAGTCTGGGCAAATGAGACAGATGCTCAGGATCCCTCAGCCCGGGGGGCCCCCCCCCCCCCCCCCACCCCCCACAAAAACCAACACCAAATGGGACGCGGGGGGGTCGAGAGGGAAAAGTGTAGAGCGCGTCAAC
>JAODKC010000049.1:8860394-8904373 GCA_026777985.1 Mormyrops attenuatus | reverse complement strand
CCAGTGGTGTGTGCTCTAAGGTCACCAGCCAGAGTCAGAAGAAAAAAGCAAGCTATATAAAAAAAAAAAAAAAAACCCTCTTAAGTCTTCTGCGGAAAGTGTGCGAAAATAAAACTAATATAAAATACAAGGCACTTCATTTAGCTTTTTCACCAGAAAAGGCTCAGCACTAAAACCAGGCCTCTTACACGGAGCTGATCGTCTTAAACAGAGACACGACAACATTATCTGCGATCCATTGTCACGGGATAAAGGGTCATTTATCTTAGTATTAGCGTAGTCCTAATTACTGACTTATAATTGGGTAAGTTAACACAACATGAATGTCTTCCAAGTCAGAAGACAGAATATTCACTTAACTGCTCATAAGAAACACCAATTTAATGAACATTTTACAGCCATAGTGTATACTCTGTATTTAATATTAAGATCCATTTAAAATATATATCTCTTCATATAATTTTAAACTTGTTAAATCATCCATTGCTGTTTTCCCATCAATCATTAGAATTCAAAATGAAGTTTTTTTTCAGATTACTTTTCCTTCCTTACCAAGAAGTCTAACTTTCCTATGTGTATTATAAAGACTTTAAGACATTTAAGTGCATTATCTAATGTATGAGTACAAGTACTGAAATGACCAATCAAACATGGACTGTAGAAGGGGATGGTGTGGATTATTCAGTAGTTTGCTAAAGTGAAGCCAATAGTATTTCAAGGTAAAAGCACGTAACCTCAACCATTTATGACAGCAGTGATCCAAATGGGTCATAAATAAAATTTTAAAGCAGGATGCCATCTAGAGGTCATGTTTGAAAACAGCATTCTATACTGACATGTTAGAAGCTAACTGCAGGTAGCCGTCAGTTTCTCCTATATCCACATCAACCCCCTAAGTGTTGATGACGGCATGTGAGACAGGGGTCATTTTTTACGGAGAGTGCACATCTGAAGAAAACAGGAGTTGTTCATACCAGCAGTTTTTCCCAAGAATCTGATCTGAAACAGCTTTACCAACTGTTTAGGCTCTTTTGTTAACATCATTTCCCTTCATGGCCCCTGTATCCTGTCAACTAGCAGCGTGCCGAAATCATGTCTAGACAGCAGCCTTAACTACAGACACACTGACACAGTCCATACAGGTCAACCACAGCATGCTATAGCTCAGAGGTGGATATTTCAGCAGCAGAAAGTACAAATCCAGACAAAGGTTTTGTTTCAACTAAAAAGTCGCACTTTGTGACTGTGACTCTTTATATTCAGCAGGATGGTTGAAAAAAAGACCTGGTATGGATTTTTACTTTTGGGCCCTGAACTATTCGACTCTGCTGCAGCTCCATGATTCAACCGCTGTTCCGGCTGAAATGAGAAAGTGAAAGACAGGACACAGAGTTGACAGAGTCGTCGCCAGCCCAGGATGGCCACCGACAGCAAGATATGGGCCTGGGCCTTTTCCCACATCTCACCACGGGTAGGTCAGAGGCCCCTACGACCTCTCCTCGAAGAACCACTTCTGGTGGATGGAGTTGGAGCAGGGTCGAAGGGCTGGAGTAGGCCCCTCACCAGCTGCCTTAGCTATGGCTTCCACGCACATATTCGTCTGGGTGTGAAAGAGGGAACCGTCCTAAAATAAGGAAGATGAATGAGAAGGAGGTGATGATGAAATGGAATTAATTATGGACACTTTAATACCATTGAACAAAGATGGCCGTCGCCTGGTGACGGGAGAAGTGAACAATGCCTACTGACAACCATTGTAGATGGTGGTCTCGCTTTACATTTATACAGAAGGCATTATCTACACACAGACAATGTAGACAATAGGCCTCAACGATTCCAGCCCCACCCCCTTATAAATCACACACATTGATTCTTGCACACACAACAATATGACGCTGTTAGTATTATTATTATAGTGATAGCCACAGTCGTTACAGGGTGTAACCCAGCAACCTTTGGGGATTTGAGCCGTCGTCCATCAACATGACACCAACTGCTGACCTGTCTGAAGATAAGCTTCTGGTCGTCAGGCACAGGCTGCCCAAACTTGTGGCACTGGTGCACTGTGAGGTACACATGCCCAGAGTCCACAGCGACGCAGCCTGCGGGCTCCCGGGTGTTGTAGCGGACCTCGTTGTCACTGGTGTACTCGAAGAACTGTCAGGAATCAGGCAGGGGGGCTGGTTGGTTGACATATCACCTCAATTGTCCAATTGACCAAGGTGTGGTCTAACAGAGTGTAAGCACCCCTGTCCTTTATGGCAACAGGACAGAGAAAATGATTTTAAAAGCATTTTTATTTTAACAGTCATGGCCAGCACATATCTTGTTCCCGGGCCTTGTAAAATCACCTGCTTTTAAATTTTAACATTGGACTGATTAGATGTAGCTATTCTGAAAATGATTTACTACTTTAAGTGTGTAGCAATTCAGGTTAAGAACCGCACTCAATTTAAAGCACCACACCACCTACTGCCATAATCACTGTCAGAAGTGGGCCTCAAACCCCCGCCGCCTCCAGCTGGAGGCCAGAACACATATTATTAACCCAGAACCTTAGAAGTTGATAAACCAGTGATATCACAGAACACTTCATAATACCAGTTCCAAACATTGCAATTTGGAGTGAAAGGACTCCCGAGGCACGACGCTAACTCGGGAGCGAGGGGACGCCCGAGGCACGACGCTAACTCGGGAGCGAGGGGACACCCGAGGCATGGCACTAACTTGGGAGCATGGTGGTGGCCGAGGCACGACGCTATCTGGAGCAAAAGGACATCTGAGGAAAGATGCTAACTCAGAAGCAAGAGTACACTTAAGAAATTAAGCTAACTCCAGAGAGCCCTTCTCAACTATGAACATCTCCTCCTCTCTTTTGCGGACAGTGAAAGTTTGGCCTCGTTTGGGCAAAATGGGTAGAACACATGCTGAATTATGGTAGCAGAATTAGAACTGGAAAAAAATGGAGACATGAGCAGGGTTTGCCGTGAAGAGCGCAACATCGATGAGGCATTACACAACTACAGCACTCTTTCGTCTCCTTTACCGTGACCCTGCCTCAGATTTGGAGGTCCGGTTATGGAAGCTCAGGTTAATGCTGCCTGGCTGTAAAGTAGGTCTCAAAAAAGTTTACATAATTCCTCTAGTGAGCATGCACTACGCATTAAGGATGACATAGACGATGCATGTTTTTTTTTGGAATATAGATCCAAATTTCCATTTACCAACTTCCTTTAAGGGCTCCGCTGGCTGAACTATTTGAAATGGCTTTCAAAACAGAGCCGTCTAGTCGTTTTCAGTGTTAACATGCTAATGTAGATATCAAAACACAAACCATGTTAGGTTTTAAGAAACTACTGAGTTGAGGCTCATTATTAGTCACCACGAGGACAAAATAATTGGTGTCATTAGAGTCCTGTGAATGGAGAGTTCCCACAAAAATTATAAAGAGATTAACTCCTTACTTGGTTCTGACCCATGCCATGGCAGGGGTAGAGAATGACTCGATGACCAGCCAGATTATGGTCATCTGGGGGGTTGTAGTCAAAGCAGTAGTCGGATAGTCCCCTGCTCTTTAGCTGGAAGAACGACAGCAGAGAGGTGTGAGAGGGTGGCACTGTTAGCCCTGCATGTGCGTCAGGCTTGCAGTCTCTCACTCACCATCCCGAACATCCCGGGCTTGTCCTCTGGGATGCTGATGTCCGGATACACATTCTCCAGGAACCACTTGAAGTCTTTGCAGCCCAGCTGCTTCCTGAGATTCCGTCGCTCTGTCACATCTCCGTATGCCTCCTACGATGGGCCAGGATAAGGACACTGGAGTTAGTCTCCTGCGCCCGGAAGCTAGTCTGGGGCGCTCCAATACGTGGCTTACATTTGAGCTGAAAATCCAACGTGGGATCAAAATATCGTCCTAATACTGAATGCACTGGATAAGGAGGGTGTATATTCAAACTAGTAGTGAAACGAACCAAAACTGTTGGCAACGATACAATAGCTACTAATCATTAAGCATCTAAACATTAATTTCTAATTTTAACTGCACAGATCCACATATCAAGGAAAGTCTACACATACTACTGCATGCTTCCTAAATGACAAAAGCATAGCATAGAATGAGATCCTAACTACTTCTGGATTTATGTTCTATTCTTTAGTGAATTATTGCTGTCAATGGCAAGAAACCTTTTCAAATACTTAATCTATAATATTATGAATCATTAGAATTCCACTGAAACCAAAGACTGTCTAAGAAGTTATTTGTTGAATCATTCATCGCATGAATAACATTTTCTTTTGCATTCAGGACATAATGCCAAGATGTCAATGTTCTGGATCTTTTTGGTTTTTATACAAGAATGAATGACTCATTTTGAAGCTTTAATTCCCATTCTTATTTGGACCGAATACTGACATGATATCTAACAGCCTTGTTTCACACATAAATACAATAAGACCAGTTGCCGTGCACTTCATTATTTCAATACATACAATCCATTAACCACATAAAAAAAATCCTTGAATTTTATTATCTTGTGCCAATGTAAGGGGACTGCTGCCATGGTAACACTGGTCCTCTCAAAAAACTGACTCTACAGCACCATCTAGTGTTTTCTCCAGATCACAAGAGCATAGCAGACACCCCTGTAGTGCAGTCAGAGACCTTCAGGCTGAACACAATCAATCCCTAGGTACGTACTAAAGTAGAGAGTGTGTACGGCTCCCACATATCACTGCACACAGTCCTGCCTGACAATGCTCACACATCCAGTCCATCTTTCTGCACTCCTCCTCCCCTACACTGACTTTTTTCCCCTCACAAAATAAAGCTCTCTGGGTCGCATTCTTGGGAGAGGTCTGCCAGACGCATCAACACGATGCAATAGAATGAGGGATGGCGTTTAGGCACTGCATGCGCCTTGTAATTGGTCGCTGCTCCGTACATTTGCGGCAGGAAAACCTAAGATCAGACCAAGTGTGTAAACTTCACACTGTCCCTGGTCCCAAACCCTAGACTTCTGGAAAATTAACAAGACAACCACAAAGGAACACAAGACGCATCTTCAAAATCAAATATCAAACAAGCGTGTCTGCAAGTCGTTTTAATGAACATGATGAACTGCTGCTCACTCTACTCAAGTAAATTATTCATTCGTGTGATAAATATCGAAAAATGTGCCTTGCCTAAAACACTTCATAGCCATGAGCTGGATCTTCGTCACCAGGGTCGTGCTTACCGCTGCGGATAAAGGAGGTGGGGTGGCCCAGATTAGCTTGCGCTTTATTTCATGCCTGGCTACCACTCAGGCAGAGATAACACACTTCGGAGGCAGATCGGGTTTGGCTTGGCATGACCGCAGCGGCACGCCGGCCTTCCGCCGGGCATCAGCGTCACCTGATCCCATTTGGCAGGGCTACAGCCTTTAGCTACAAGCGGCCAGGGATGCCTCGGGCACGGGCGCGCTAACTAGCCGCTGCAACACCCCGGTCGCGTAACCTGACCGCGACGGCATCACCTTGGCTTCTCTGCATCCATCAAAAGTGTCACCTGATCGGCATCTCGGGTTACGGCTGGATGGCAGACGGGTTTCACTGCACAGGTGTTCAGAGAGAAAGCCCATGACAGGCCGTACGCCGCTTCCAGCTACCGCGCTCATAAAGCCCCTTTGTGCTGATTGAGGGCTTGACATGGTAGCTTTCATGTCTTCTGCCTTAGTTACAGTGTTAGCGGATCAGCATCAAGCTTCGACCAAAGTCCACAACTTAACACACCGAACCAGTCTACTGTTACCCGCTCCCCTCAGGTCCACTGATCTCAGATCAGTGCCAAGTTTCTGCACTACCTAAAAAAAGCAAGACCTGGAAATTCAAGGCATTCTTTGATGTTGTTCTGGGTGACCCAGATGCTTCTAATTTGGGAGGGGCGATGATATGAAGAGAGAGAGAGCAGGAATGTTTTTAAACATCACTCAGTTGTTAATGTAGCATCACTGATGTTAATGTGCCTGGACACGATGTGGCATTAACTATTCAACGTGCAGATAAAAAGTCTCCAATAAGGAGACCACACCAGATAACGTGCTGTGCACATGTGCACACCTAGATCTTCCCTCAGGAATGCCCTCAAAGATAGAAATGGTTATTCCCACGCCTGTCCTGGCAGAATACATTTGAGCTCCTTTAGTTGATTCGATAAAAGAATGACATCACCGGCAACACTAAGGGGACATCCCCGCAGCCGAGACTTTTCAGGTGTTCATTATCCATCACAAAGATTTTTTTTAAAGAATCTTTACACATGCACACAAGCACACATCTAAGCGGGTCAGGTGACACCTTGGGGGACGGGGCCTACCAGGCGAGCGTGGGGGTTGCGGTGGTAGAAGAGCTCCTTGTACTTGTCCATCCAGACCTCGGCGGCACGCACGCTGTTGGCCAGTGCCTTGCTGCGGGAGTACGGCGCCTTCTTGGGGAAGACGTGTCCCACGTGGGAACAGGGGTGGATCTCCAGGCTGCCGCCACACTGCCAGATCTGAGGAGCAGAGAAGAACCGGTTACACTTGGGCTTTCATTGGCATTTCCACCCAGAGAGCAGTCTTAAAGCAGGCCTTCCTTCTCGCCGTGTACGGAAGGCACAGGGGCTTAGCACACCGTCATGTCAAGCAGACACTTAAACAAAATGATTAAAACATTCAGCAATTTTCCCCACTTTAAGATTAAAAAAATAAATCTATAACAACCAACAGTAGGACATATCTAACATTTTAAAACAGCACAGGCATGAATTTTAATAGGAATGACTAATATAACCAGACAGAAGCAGAGCCTGTATAAATAAGGCCATCGGTAACTAAATGACTACGTGTTGCCAAGTGTTTTTTTTAGCTGGTAAAGCACAGGGGAATGTTTGTTAAATCACGATGTGAAGTTAAGATGAGTCGCCTAATTAGGGCAACCGACGCCAATGCCAGCAGTCTGCCGGCGTTCACAACGGCTGCTTCCGCGGCACTAAATCAGCTTACGGCAAAGCCGTGGCAGCACCCTCAAGCAGCAGTGGAGGAAACGAGGCCTCAAATAACATGCTGGGTGGGGGTATCATGTCCTCTCCATCACCCATTGGTTTATACCACTTCCCATCATTTGCTTTGCTGATTCCCACTGGCTTAAAACCAGGCAGGGCCTGACATCACACGGTACCCATCCACTGTTGGCTTTTAAGGGTCCAACCCCATTTCTACTAAAAGAGGACATAAAATCAATATTTTGCCAAGAACTTACTCTTTGTCCCTTAGAGACTGACATTTCTGAGAAGGAAAACGCCCCGTCTGACTGGCAAGCCATAAATTAATTAGTGGCACTTAAACACAGTACAAAATTAACTGTTTTTCCCCTCCAGTGACATCCTCCACTGAAAAACACAAGTCAGTTTCCTGCATAGTTGAAGCTATAATATTTCACCCTGTGCTCACAGCTTTGTTAGGACAACCAAAAAACTACCACTCATGTGACATGAAGATCAAAACGCACCGACGGGCTCTAGCCAGCTAAAAGGATTCTATAACAGGGCCATTCAAATCATGGTCCAAGCACTGCTGATTTTCCTGCCTTCCTTTACCTGTGAGCCAGTGTGAAGCCCCTGTGACCAATCAGAAGCAGTTATTATAAAACTACCTGGGAGAACTGAAGACATTGCTTGGATTTGGAATAGAGGGTCAGATTTGAAGAGCCCTGCTCTATAACATGCTCCTAGGTCAGTGTTTTCCAATCCGGTCCTAAGGGACCCACAGCCAGTCCAAGTTTTTGCTCCCTTAGAGCTCCCTGCCAGACAGTCCACAAACTGTGGCCTTAAACTGAACCAGATTGGTAAATACTGTTCTAGGTGAATAAGCAGCTATACAGTAAGAGGGAAGCTTACCCTGAAGGAAAATTCCAGGTTCTCCCCACCCCAAACCTCCATTCCAGTGTCATATGTTCCCAGATACTGGAAATACTTCCTACCGACGGCAAACAAACCCCCAGCCATGGTAGGAGACCTACAAAAGGGAAAAAACATGTTCTGTTTGCTGGGTGCGGTTAATTTTGGGCAGGACTTTGAATAGCACAACACAGTAATTTATAGACTCGACGGGGAGCTGATGTATCTCTGCCCTTTTGCAGGCCACAGCTTGCTTAACAATTATAACAAGACTATTTGCCATTTGTACAAGCACAAGCCACCTATAAAGGAGAGTGATAGAGTGTCACATCACATGACCTGGCCACCTGACCTAAACACAGTAGTAATGGCGCCTCCTTCAGGACAGCTGGAAAAGCATCCCAGGAGGCCACCTCAACTGGCGTAGAGGAGACAGTAGGATCAGCCAGTCCCTGGAGTAACTGGGGTTAAGGGCCTTGTTCAAGGGCCCGATTGTGAGATCACTCTGCCAACCCAGGGCTTTGAACTGGCAACCTTCTGTGTCCCACCCCACAGAGGTGCCCCCCCCCCAATAAATAATTTATTTTTGTTTAATACTTTTTTTTGGTCGGTGCACAATTGTATACATGTTATTTGATAGGTTTGATCTTTATAATTATTCTAAAATGTAAAAAATACTACAAATAAATCTTTCTATGAATATGTGTGTCCTAACTTTTGACTGCTACTGTACATAGGGTTTCACATATAACGCCTTACTCTCTTATAAGATACACTTACATACAGGTGAGAGCAAAGTCTGGGGTCAGAGCACAAAGTCAAGAGTGATATGATTGCTCTGCCAGCCATGGGATTTGAACTGGCAACCTTCGGGGCAAAGGTATAGACACCTAATCCACAGAGCCACACACTACCCCTAAGACTACAGCAAAAAGCTTTCAAGCTGCTACAGCCTTCTCAGGGAGATTAGACAGCCCGGCTGATGACCTGATCACATCCGTGGAAGAACGACGTCTGGCCTGCTCGTACGCCGGCACAGGGTGCCAGGTGAAGACCAGCCGCCAGTCGAAGCCTCCGATTTGGGGCTCCCCGGCATTGCCCAGGTACTGGAAGGTGTTCCAGTCGATGACGTCAATCACAGGACACACCACCGCTGCCGGCTCCTCATTGATCCTGCGGGGAAAGGTGACGGTTATGATTAGAGCCAGGCTTAAGTTTCGGCAATTTTTTTCAGACGCAGTCGACCTTGGCTGCGTGTGACTGATGGAATTTGGCCCTCTGGGAAAAACAGTACCCTACCCGTCCCCGAAACGCCTCCCTCCATCCTTTGCCAGCCATGAAAACACTGGCACTCCATAAGCAAGCTGGTTCAGACGCCCCAAATAACGACCATCTTAAACAGTCTGTCTGTCTGGTTCTAGCCTGAGGCTTCCTGCGCCTGCGTTGCTGACCATCTCTTTTCCCAGATGCTGTCTTTCCATCTGATGGGAACAGTGGCTGGAGGTGTGTGTGTGTGTGTGTGTGCGTGTGTGAATGTTTTATCTACTAAGTGCATCATATTATCGTAAATGAGGCCAGTTTAGCCTGGGGGGGGCCCACCTGTGGAGCAGAGGCTCCAGCCAGCCCACGTGGCACTCGCAGTGGCAGTCCAGGAAGGTGAGCACGTCCCCCGTGGCGATGGAAGCACCCAGGAGGCGAGCTCTCACCAGACCTTCCCTCTTGCGGGCACGGATCAGGCGGACCTTACGCAGGGTAGATATGTACACCTCCAGGCGTTCCTTCAGGTGGTCTGCATGGCGGAAACACAGGCTTTGTTTGCGGCATTTTAAATGCAGCGCATTCACAATCGTGCCACGTATATGTATGAAATACAACAAAGGCCCAGGTGAGTCAAGTACAGCTGAACTGTCATCTCTTGAATTTGGACTTGGATCCAATAAAACCCAGATAACACCTGCACTGTACATTCCAAACATGGAAATGTACACCAATTTCACTACAAAAACAAAACAGGGCAGAGGTGCATTACTATAAACTGTTATTGTAAGCAAGTGTTGAAAACGTATGTTCCACATTTTAGCAAATTATCCGTATTTTAGGCACATGTAAAATACAATTTTAAGTTTACCCGTGAACCAGGCCAGGGGCGTAGTCCCATACAATTTTACTTATTATTTTATGTAGTTAAAGGCCCTTCACAAGTGCTGGGCCCGCTGGATCTGCCAAGGTATCTATGCCCCTCCGACACCCAAAACCGAACTGACCCGAATTAAATTTACGAGGTCTGTGTGTTTGGCAGGAAAGCTTCAATGCAGTTTAGAAAATCTGTAATGGTTGGTTATCTAAGCATGGATACTAGTAAGCACAAGGTCAATTAACCTCCTAGCAGTAGCCATGCAATAATTCCCAGGGTAAGCTGAATAATGTTATTATACTCGACTGTTCCATTATATCGTCCAGATATACAAACAGATAACGGTGCTGCGGATATTTCAATAAATCAGCAGTGCATTTCATGTCGTTGTCCGTTCACGCTGCAGGCGACAGAATCGGACCCCAGTGCTTTACCCTGGTCACTGTAGTCATCGACGAGAATGATCTCCCGCAAGAGCCCGTCGGGGGAGGTCTCCAGCACACTGTGCACGGTCCGCAGCAGAGTCGACCACGCCTCGTTGTAGAAGGCGATCACCACCGATGTAGTCGGCAGGTTGCGGTAGTCATACTTCATATCCTTGCAACTATGTAAAAAGGAAGCTAATACATTCAGAAATTATACACTTCTATCAGTTTTGCCCTTCATCCATTGTTTCATAACTTTCTCTTAGAAACGCGGTGAAGGAATGAAGTGTAAAAAAAATAGAGCGATGTTAAAACATTCTAATAAAATAAAACAGAGAACCAAGTTAGACTTCAAACTATGGGAAAAAGTCGAGGTATATTGCACCGAATCATGGATAATAATATTGCACATCTTAATTATATTGCCCAGGTATCACAGAGTCACAGATCATAAAAATAAAAACATTGCACAGAATCATAGGTAAATGTATTGCATATGTTAAAAATATGTTAATTGGGACATTTTACCAATAAAAATATGATCCGCGTGATATAGAATTAAAGTATTTGCGCTCATTGAGCTTATTTCCCGTCATGTGGCAAGGCCTTATTCAGACCACTGTGCAACTTTTACTTATATGATCTAGACTTCGGAACCACAACCCACCGATCAGATCCATATTGTATCTCTCGGTTAAGGGCACAGAACGCCTTACTCGCAACTTACAGCGGATTCCACCTTTCTGGTAATCTGCGGTGCAGGGATATCTTGTCGCTGACGTATATGTTGATCTGATGTTTTTTAATACTCTGTTCTTCTTTTCTTTTCTCCGTTTCATTCAAGTGAAGTGTGACAGCTCGTCCCATCTCACCCAGGGCATTGTCGTCCAGAGGAGGCTTTTCATAAACCAGCCTTTTTACCAATTCATCGTCCTCCATGTCATCACGAGTTGCGACATCTCTTTTGTCTAGCAACCCAACATCCGTGTTCTTGTGAAAAATAAAATACCCCAAAAGAGAAACTCCAATTATGCAAAGTATCAGCTTGGACCGGCGCTTTCTCCAGTAGATAGCCATTATTCCCCGCTTTTTTTATTTCCAGTTACTTTTTAAAAGTTAAATGGGTGGCATTATAAAAGTTCCTTAACTAAGAGTAATCCAGACAAAGCACGTTTCTTTCTCACTTCAGCAGCCCCAGAGTTACGAGTTTTGTTTTCCCTTTTCTCCCGAAACCAGGGACTAGCTGAACGAAAACGTACTTTCACCCCAAGAGGGAAGTTTCGTGGCAAACTTAAATAAAAGTCAAACCACATACCGTTCTTAAATTGTAATCAAATACCCCGCTTGTCACGGTGGCTTCCTGCTTTAGTAAAGTATCTCGAAGGTGTCACAGGATCGTGTCGCTCTAATTCCAGATCACGTCCAGGAACGATAAAGAGCCGAATCACATTTTGCAAGAGGTAGAAGAAAGAGGAAAAAAAAAGATCGGCCGGATAAATAGATTAGCACAGGGGGGAAAATGGGTCAAATCACAGAGTCTTCCGAGTTACAAGGAGCCGAGGTTAACCCAGATCCACTTTGAGCTCCTTTTACTTTTCATAGTCGCCATAGCAGAAAGAAAATAAAAAGGGGAGGAAGAATCTCCTGTGCAGCATCAAGCGAAAATCATGCATGAAGGCGAATCGACGGCGTGTGTGCGCTTCGCGTCCAGGAACGGAGGACTCTCCGTGCGCCCCGGCAACTTTGTTTGCGTGGGAAGGGAAGGTCCGGCAAGTTCCGATGGGTGTGACGACCTAAGACCTGTTGGTAGTCTATAATCGGGCCCTTCTGCTGAAAGAAAATAAGCAAGGATCACCGGTTCTGCGTTTGCTTGGCTTAATTTGACGGTCTGATTTAGTCAACTAACTACTGCTTCCGGGTAGGATAAACAGGTACCAGGCATTTGAAGAAGACTAAGTGGCCAGGGAATGGCAGGCAGTTTCCTTCTGGTCACTATAGAAGAAATGATACAGATTGTTCACAGCGCTCTGAGAACGCGGTGTAAAGAAGAAATTGGACAAATTAAACACCCTGGATGCCCCCTGCGAGCTGCTTTTGACATTTACATGACTCGCTTTCGATGTTTAACTCGACCTCAGCTCATCCGTTGTTTAAAACGTGAGTTTATCGGCGTTAATCCCCGTTGTGCAGTTGTTGCCTGTAGTTTCTACCTCCCTGTATGCAGTGATCATTTCAAGAAGACGTTTTAATTTTATTGCATGCACCATCTTAATTTAGCACTACTTACTGAAAAGCATATACTTGCCAAATGACTAGTTATGATAAACCCGGAAAAATAAATGAAGGCTGAGGATTAATGTCATATCCTACTATTAGGCTATTTCTGTTCACCTCAAGTACCCAAGAAAGGGAGGCTTATTTTAGCTAGACCTATATATAAGGGTAGAAACAACCACATAGCCGTACCGTGTACATTTATGTTGGGATAAGCTATTTTTCCGGCGGGCTTAGTGAAGGTACCAGTTTGTGAGGTTTAATAGGTCATTAGATATAATCGTGCTTCTCAGTATATTGATCATGAACACCTGTAACACTGATGTATTACTGAAGGAAAATGTATCAAAACCCACGAAGCGACACTAGATTCGCCGTGGCCTTCTTATATAAATAGCTTTCTGTCATTTCTTTGTCCTCCCTTTTCACTCTGTATTATTCTGTCCTAATGATGTAGTACAACATACCCTTGTAAAGCATCTTGTTGTGAAAGGCGCTATATTAAAAATGTAAGTATCCATGCATAAGATCGTACCAATAGTGGGACAAAATTGACATTTCTTGAATTAGAGTGAACAGTAAAGGAGTTGCGTGATATAAGAGGGAATCTTGAGCACGTCACAGTTTTTAATTGACTTAAAGGTACAAGTTTGAAAGTGCCAGGACGTGTCGCCCATAGCGTGGGTATATGGATCGTCATGATACCAAGCACACGGAACAGAGTCTATAACGTTTAGTTTCATGGCATGCTTGTGTACACAAAGACACTCCTGTTTAGTTAAATATTTACCCTTTGCATTAACGAAGGATTAAGTGCGTCGATAATACGTTAATGGGATGCAGTTTTTAAGTATACACATGCGCCTTGGGTGTAATGCAAGTGTCATTCGTCTGTTGATCTAATTTCCATACTTGAGTTATGCTACTTTCAAGTGACCGAGTACGACGGAATAACATTACAGCTGTCTAAATGGCTTTTACTTTGAATTCTCCTTTGATGCAACACGAAGTACGCATCCTGAGGTCACTGGTTATCCCAGCCACTTATAAGTGAATTAAGGCTAATGTTCTTATGGCACTATTACTGCAGGTGGAATTCTGCTACACTAAAAGCTTATTTTGAGAGTAGTTCATTTTAACGTCTGTTTGGATCATTAGGTGTCATTTATTTCTTCACGTATTTATCTAGGCATGTCTTAAACTATTCTTTAAAAAAAAAAAAAAAGCTTAAAAAGCTGAAGCTTTAAGCAAAGTAACACTGGGAAATCACGACTGCAGCGCTCTTTCAATATTAGTTTAATTCAAAATGTGCAAAAGTATCCATTAGCTACCACCAGATGGCAGTATAACAGTCTCATTGTGCTTCAGAATTGCACGAATGAATTGGATGTTATATCTTCAGCCAAAAAAACAATGTCCACGATTGTGACTCAGGAAAGAAAAAAAACATATACTTTTCACACATCTATACATTGGACAATGATACTTCCCTTCAAATAATCACGGTGAGAAATATTTTTGCATCCCCCCTGCAATGCAGTCAGTATATTACAAACATTTTGTACAAGCTGTCTTCAATTTAGCCCTTTGTACTTTATGTGCGTACAGTAAAAATACAAATGAACATTTATGAGCACAGTCTTTCATTAGAGATTTTAATTACGAAGCCCTGATGTAGCATGTTTACAAAGCAATCATTTTAAAAGTCGGTGCATTGTCAGTAGTTTAAGTACATATGACAATATTTTATTTTGTTCCATTCTATTCCCTTTATACACTGAATGATTCACAGAAAAAAAGGCACAGAATGAACTAAAGTCATCAGCTTTGAATACTTTTTGCAAGACTGGTTTTTCCGCTATTTTCTTTGAGCCTGATATTTGAAAAGGCACAGTACAAACCATCTGAGAGGATTAGTGCTGCCACTCTTCCACAGCACTGCTGCATGATGACTTATCAAGCTTTTTAATTCAGATGCTTTAAAGAAAGCCACACACAGCAGGGAATAAGCTGCCGTCACTATAGAAGACACGAGTGCGCGCAGGACACGCTCAGCCGTCAACAGACGTCACAGGTCTGCTTGCTACACGAGTCCCGGGAGGCTGGTTTTCGGCGACAAGGGATTACCTGATTAAACTAAGCAGATTTATTAGGGTACGGCCCCGTCTGGACGTTACTCAGCCGAAGGGTATTCGACACACGCAGCAGAAACAAATAGGCACTGTCCTCACATTATAGAAACACAAAATACACAGGAGGTGGGTAGGTCATCTTTTGAGGGGCAGAACAAGGCTTTCAGACAGCAGGGGCAGTGTGTGTGTTCGGACACACCCATATATGACCTTTTGCTTTCCTACAGTACTTCTAATTCCATGACTATCTTGAAGTACATCTACTATGAAAAGTGCTCCCCCTCCCCCCAATAAGCTTACTGTGGCAGTTCTTTGCGCGATCAGAACCACGAGACCCAAGACGCTGTTATCTGATCAGTGTCACACTGGCCACAAAGAGGCCTCTCTGATCATCTAAATCCCACCAGGAGCCCTAAAACGTACAATCTCCCTCAGTCTCCTTTCAAGACCTTTGAATCGAAGTATTAAGCCGCACAAAACATTAGACGGCACACGTTACCATAACAGAACTAAAGCATCACCAGTCCCTGAAAAGTCTTATGCAATTCCCTCCTGAAGTGAAAATTCACTGGAGGCACCCAAACGTTCACAGAACAACTAGTGCAATAACATCAACATACAAGATTAGCCTTCTGATTTCAAGAAATCTTCACCGCTTATAAGTTTTTACAGCTTTTTAGTAAAAAAAATAAACACAGAATTACTATGATTAAAAAAACTAATAAGAATGACATAAAATGTCTTGGCACTACTGGTGTGCTCATGGGAGTTTTACTTACACAAAAATGTTCTGAGGGCAGAAGGAAAAATGATTGGTTCAGATAACCAATCAGATTGTAGAGGAGGTGGATCCAAGCAACAAGAAGCAGGACTAACCAATTAGATGTCTTGGTCCCACCTCCTGTATAATCTGATTGGCTATGTCTGATTGGTTGTCCCACGAGCTGCTGGTGTAGGCGTAAATCTGTTCTGTGAGGCACAATGAAATCTGTAGGTTCTCGTCAGGTAAACCCTACAGACACTTTTACAGAGGCTGGTTCCCCCAGTCTCTGGATGTCCCCACGTGGCCTTGCACGTAGGCCTTAACTTCAGCTCTCCTGGTCACTCAAACTTCCACTGCTGGTTTGTGTCTCCTGGGATACATTTCCTCATCTCCACGTCCGTGTGGCCCTCTGGGTTGCGGTAGGAGGTGATGCAGGAATCGGAGTGGGGGTGATAGATGCTTCCGTCCTGCGGCAGAACAGAAATGTTTACCATCTCACATATTTTAGTGGCAGGTAACAACACGCGCCTCCAAGGCGAGGCGACACTCACATCACGGAATTCCCAGATGACATTTGAAGGCACCAGCGAGCCGTCCTGAGAACAGTGCTTCATCCCAATCTGACTCTGACCATCACCCACCTCTGCACACAACTCTGTCACGGAATTAAATCGAATTTCCTTCCTCGAGGTGTATTCAAAGTACTGCGTGTGGGGAGAAATAAGAGTAGTCAGTTAATTATAAGGAAATCTGTCTCCATGTGACATCGATCAGCATAAAATTGCAAAGTCAGAATGCTAGCCTCTTCTCACGAACAGGCCTCCACTGCAACATGCTTGTCTCTACAAGCTGTCTGCAGCTGAATTTCTCACTTTCTCCCTAAAAGCAATGTGACATTAACACCATTTCAGTCAATTTTTGGTTATTTGTGTTATTAAATATAATGACTTCAGCCTCGCTCCATTGTTACATGCTCGAACAAACCCTTGACTGGACTGAGGCATGCCCTTTGTTATGATAGATGACAACATTCCTAAACAAAGGGCATGCTGCAGATAAAATCAGACAGATACAGCAAGTCGGAACTCAGGCCACAGCGTTTGCTAACACAGAAATGCTTTAGCCTTGTTTTAAGCTAACTTGGCGTAACATATATTTATAACCT
This sequence comes from Mormyrops attenuatus, assembly GCA_026777985.1. Lineage (NCBI taxonomy): Eukaryota > Metazoa > Chordata > Actinopteri > Osteoglossiformes > Mormyridae > Mormyrops > Mormyrops attenuatus. The sequence continues at coordinate 8,887,565 of JAODKC010000049.1, read as the reverse complement.
CCACACTCATTTTAGCACTTCTGGCGAGCATGTAAAGCTGGTGGTGGCCTAACGGTGAGGGATGCGCACTTGTAATCGAAAGGTTATTGGTTCGACTCCCCGACCAGCAGAGTACCACTGAGGTACCCTGAGCAAGGTACCGCCCCTATGTGCTGCTCCCCAGGCACTGAATTAGCTGCCCCCTGCTATGTCACGATGTCACATATGGGTTGAATGCAGAGGACACGTTTCGTCGTCGTCATTGTTGGCACACAGTGCCAACTATTCACTTTCCCCTTTCCATAAATATTCCACAATACTTGCTCCATTTACATGTCATGTATTTTTAAAAGTGAACCAAAACCTGCCTGGATGCGGCCCTTGGCTTCCGTTATACTGTGGCGGTGGAAATATTGATTTCCTGCTGCACCTGGTACAATTTTAGAGACACTTGATTCATCACATGAATGAATAAAGAGTTTTATTGGCCAGGAGACACACACGGCTGCCCGTCCCCTAAGGTGACATTAAATATACATCCCTAGGCAGCGTCATCCGGGTGACATGAATTGCAGTCACAGCTCAAAAGTACCACTGATTAAATGTCGCTACTACAAAATTGTCAGTCATTTGACAGTGGCGCACAGCAGTACATTCTCTTATTTAATCAATTACGTGGATTTTTGCTGGCTCATGTCACTCGGCATCAGGCAACATTATGATCTCCTGCATCCCAGCAACGCTAGTAATAAAAACGTCTGACAGATACAAAGACATCACTTTAAATCATTTTAAATGGATAATTACCTGGTTGCCACCTTGGCCATGGCAACCAAACAGAGAGAGGTGAGCTCCAGTGGGGTTGTGCTCTGGGGCATTATAATCCAGGCACTCTGAGTGGATCCCGCCGCTGCGTACCTGGGGGAGGCGGGCCAGTGGGCGGGGTTTAGACTGAGGCACTGAGATGGAGAACGCAATAGCATGCACGCGCACATACGCAAACACAAGAAAAGCAACGCAGTGGCGACTCACGGCTCCGTGCCAGCTGAGCCGGTCTTCCGGGACGTGCAAGTCCGGGTAAACATTCTTCAGGTACCAATCAAAGCTCTTGCACTTCAGTCTGTCCCGCAAGACAATCCTCTCCGAGATGTCTCCGTACATCGCCTGTAGCCAAGGAGCCAGTCGCAAGGGGATAAACTCAGATTAATTAGGGGTAACAGAGATAAATGAGTCTGGAGATGCTTGGAGTCGCTATCAATCATGAATTCTAATTATTAATGCTCAGAGATTTCCCCAATTGCTGACTTCATTCCATAAATCATACAGATCACTGCAATGGAGATGTACAAACATGTATAGTAGGAGTTCTGAGGCTTGTTCTTTAACGAATACACACACTTCCTACTCACTCTCTACTAATTATCTCCTCGCTGTTTCCATCATGGATGGCATTTCCTTCATCGCCATGGGCCCCAAACTAAGGAACCCTCTCCCACAATCTCTCCGTGACTGCTCTTCCTTCTCTTCCTTCAAATCTGAACTAAAGATATTTCTCTTCCATGAACATTTCTCTACTGTCTCTTCCTGATGACTGATTCCCCCCCTGCCCGCCCCCCGTACATTGACCCTGGGAGTGTGAAAGGCACTATATAAATGTAGAAATGTAACTCAGGTGTGAGCAGCCCCAGGTCCAACTTGGCAGCCAGGACGATTAATTCACAGTTTGATCAAAGATCCCTGGCATTAATAATGTACTTTTCGGAGGAGTGACAACGGGACATATGAAACTTTGATGTCAGCCAGCAGAATGAATTTGAGAGGCCCCACTACACGCTCCCTCCATTCACCTGCCTACAAAGTGACAGTGTCATTTCAGCTTAAGCTATAACTCCGTCTCCACTATGAAATTCAAGCCCCTGAGCTTAAGTGCAGGAACTCAAGCGCTGCATCCAGATTTTTGGACGGCTCTTCAGTTCCTCCTAGCGTCACGTCCTCCCGCCCATTCTGGCTCCAGTTGACATTTAACGTACCATTCCAGCCACTTGCTCCCTTTTTATCACATGACTTATATGCCAGTGTCAGTTCTTTCAAATATTGTTTCCTACTTCACTGTTCAGTCACTTCCTAGCTGACAAGATTTGCCATATCGTACAGGTAAAATCTAAAGTTTTAACGTCAATTGTGGCTGAGGACGGGTGAAACCTCCACCTCTAGTTGGCGTGTTAGTGAGAGTAATTCCAGCAGGAGACAATCCCCCCAGGGAAAACCAGTCTTGGCTCTCAGGCATATTGATGTTTTCCACCGTTTAAATATCAAATACCGTTTGCGAACATCATAAATCACAGGATGGAACGGTCCAATGAACGGAAGCCGAGCTGACTCATCTGCCCGCTGGGCGGTTCTACCTTCTGGGCCGGAGGGTTCCGGTTGTAGAAATGCCTCTTGTAGGAATCCATCCACACCTCGGCAGCCCGGACTGTGTTCTGCAGAAAGTTGGGCCGCGCATAGGGCGCCTTCTTGGGGAAGACGTGACCCACGTGCGAGCATGGGTGGATCTCCAAGGCGCCACCACACTGCCACACCTGTGAGGAGAGACGCCCCCAGAGTACAGTAAGCAGGGACGTTTGGTGGGGGGGTGGGGGATCCAGCAGGCCGCAGGGGAACAGGTTTTCACCAAGCTGTCTCCCAGGGAGTACCAAAGTGCAAGACATGCAACTCAAACCCTGTAATTAAGTCGAAAATACTTCTGAATCACAAAGCCAAAATTATCCATGTTAACTTTCCTCACAAATCAAGTCTAACTACAGGACAGTTTTTCCAATGATGATTTTAACGTTTCCAAAATGTACTTTTCACATAATCATTTTACTTTGTGTTTAACAGTGTTTTTTTTGCAAATTTCTATACTTAAGTAGAATTATTTTTGTTACCCTTTAGACCACTGAGCATTTCTTTTGAATCCTTGGCATTTCCTGTGTCAAACACATAGCCGTCTGCTCCAAAGCCCCCCCCTTATCCCTGATTTCCATTTGTAAACTAAGCCACATGCCATTAAAAATGAATGGATGGCCAAGACTCCAAAAAAGTATTTTCTTTCCTCATATATAAAACATTGCGCTGAAGAATACCTTATCTTTCTTTAATAAAACATCGGCGCTACTTTCACTCGAGCGAAGGCAGTAAATCTTGGGTACGTGTGTCTCTCTGTCACTGTCCCTCTGTATAATTTAACTACTGCGATCTCTACATTCAGCTGGGACCACATCGATGCTAAACAGGAAGTTAGCATCACCAAAGTGGGCGGGCCTTAATACTCACTCTGAACGATAGCTCCAGGTTCTCCCCTCCCCAAACCTCCATGCCCATGTCATAGGTGCCCAGGTACTCGAAGTAGGCCTTGCTCACGGCAAACAGGCCCCCCGCCATAGTGGGAGACCTAACAGGGCAGAGATGGAGCTCAGGATGGCGTTGCACAGGCACCATAGAAGGGAAATTATGTCACATTCATCATGAAGACTTTGGAGGCCAGGAACGTTTATCTCAAGTTTATCTAAATATCCATCATGTGGGGGAGAAACATGCAGACCAGAATGATAAAAATGACTTCAGATTAATGAATTATTCATCAAACCAACAGAATACGTTAAGTGTGTTGAAATAACAGAAATCCATTATGACACATACAAATAAATAACTACTTTAACTGACAACTGCGTAGAAAAACAAAACTAGCCAGGCAATCGACTTCACTCAAGTTTCCAACATACAATAGTATGTTATTTAAAAAGGTAACCCAATTATCGTGCAAATTCATTTCCAGCATAAACTGACATCCCGTCCAGGGTGTTCTTATGCTCTGTCCTGGTTGGGATAGGCTCCCCCTCCCGTGACCCTGTATTGGATAAGTGGCTGGACATTGGATAGATGGATGGATGGATGGATGGATGGATGGATTACCCAGCTTTAATCAGTCAGCTCTCTTACTGGAATGTCTTCTCTTGACCGTCACATTTCTTTCCCAAGCTAGCTTGACCTCATTTGCATGCATCTTGATAACACCGTATTCATGTTTACATCAATTAACGATAACAGCACTTCACGAGCAAGTCCTCTCACATGTTTCAGTCATGCTGCAGATGGACACGGACAAGGCATTCCACAGACGCGCGTTTTGTTGTGGTGCCCAGTTAAAACCTGGCACCGCGCTGACCCCACCTGATGGGGTCGGTCTTCGACTTGCGCCTTCGCCGTTCCGCCTCCGGGATGACGTGCCACTGGAAAGTCAGCCTCCAGTCAAAGCCCCCTATCATGGGCTCTTCCGTCTGCATGTAGTACTCGAACGTGTTCCAGTCGATGGTGTCGATCACGGGACACACAATAGTGCTCTCATTTTCACCAATTCTGCAGCACGGGAGACATGACTATAAATATATCAGTTGCACATTTACATATGCAACAATTAACATTCTCGCTCAGGGTAGCATAATGGAGAGGGGCTTAAAATGCTGGTGAGTTTTTTTTGTTTTTTTGGGGGGGGGGCGTGATTTCCATTAGTTGTGGACTGCAGTGCCCCACCTTTCCAGCAGAGGCTCCACCCAGCCAGGAACACATTCACAATGACAATCCAGAAAGGTGAGGACGTCCCCTGTGGCGTAGGTGGCGCCGATGAGCCGGGCCCGCACCAGACCCTCTCGCTTGTTGGTCTGGATGAGACGCACTCGTTCCAAGTCGCTGATATATTCGGCCAGCTGGGACTTGAGATACGCTGCAAGTGACAACATCTCAATGACAAGCAGCTCCCCCTTGCCAGGATCTCTACAACGCCCCCCCCCGCCAACCCCAGGCGCTGCTTGCGGGCTGCAACTAAGGCCCAGTCTGTCAGGCCCTCTGAAAGCTGTGTGGGTAATACACAGGAGAACACCCTGCAGAGTGATGTCACCAGGCGTCAACATCAGTGCGTAATGTCTGCCACAGGAGATTACTGCAGCCTAGAAAAATGACCCGGAGTGACAGGCCAGGGACATTTTGTCCAGAGACGACAACAAGCTGTGGTTGTGATCGGAAGATTGCCGGTTCAAATCCCAGAGTTGGCCGAGTAATTTCATTGTTGGGACCTTGAGTAAGTCCCTTAACCTCAATTGCTCCGGGGACTGGCTGATCCTGCTCGCTCAAAAATTTATGTCACTTTAGATAAAAGCTTCTGCTAAATAAGTAAAATGTAATGTAATGTAAGCTAAAGTCAGACAAGACACAGACATCATTAAAATGCCTTTCCCCACTTGCTTAAAGCCACTAGGTGTCAGAAGCCGTTTCCTGGCTCGCTGCTTCTCTATACAAACATTCCAACGGTGTGCGATTGCTTCATTTCTGTATCTGCGTCAGAAGGGCTGAGACCCATTCGCACCGAGTACAGCAGACGAGTGACACTGCTGTGAAAAGGTCAGCAGGGTCACATGGCTTACAGGAGGGTGGAGCACATGAGGCCCCGCCCACCGGAGAAATCACCTCGGTCGCTGAAGTCATCGACCAGGATGACCTCCTTCAGCAGGATGGCAGGCGTGGTCTCCAGGACACTGTGGATGGTCCTCAGCAGGGTGGACCAGGCCTCGTTGTAAAAGGCGATGATCACAGACGTGGTGGGGAGATGCTGGTAGTCATATCGCTTTGCTCGGCATCTAGAAGTGAAAACACTGTTTTAATTACACTCTGTCAAAATCCAACAGGTCATTCAATCACAAGAGATGGTGTCTACCATGGGATTTTCCTCTGATCATACTTCCCCCCCCAGACTGAAACATGACATCATCAAATACTGAACTGGAAGTCTGCATAATCTCATTCTCCACAGTTCAATGTTTAAGAAAAAGCTTTTATGAGAAATATTTTCCTGAAAGTGGCCCACTACATTCACATGCATCTCCTACTACTACCTAAATTTAATAAAAATTTTCAAGCAACTACAAACATTCTAGTCCTTACTGTTCCAAATACTGATTTATGTAGAGCAGCATCAGTTTTACAGGCGCAAGTTCACTGTATCACTGCGACAGTTAATCATATGTTAAACAGCAGAGATATGCCTCAGTCACCTTAAGCGTGAGAAATTGGGCGAGAGAACAAGACCAGACAATTGCACAAAGAAGGTGCTCCGCCGTGCAGCCCTGACAGCACCGGTTCACCTGCAAGGTGCTGAAAGTCACAGCGGGACACAGACGTGCCAGGACAGCGTTCGCTATAGCGCCGGCCTCCGCTGGGAACGGGGGCACGCCCAGCCAGGTTATGAAAGCGAGCGTGGAGCGACATAAACACGCACTGGACCTGCGCCTCTGGTTCCCAGTAACCGGAAGCGTAACAGTTACAGCTGATTTAAAATCCTTCTATAAAACAATGGTCGCCTCAGAGCAAAAGTATTCCCCATCATTATGAAGCAACACATGTAACTGTTGCAGGGTGTTTACAAAAGGCCGTATCACATCTCAGATGCGATAACGCCGCCTTAGAGAAGCTACTCTGAGGCTCTCAAATTTAATATTCACCCAGCCGTGGCAGGGACTGCAATCGATTACGGGCATAAAGAGACATTATAAACTTGGGGAATCTGTCATACAGAGATAACTGGAATGAATCGGGCCGGACTGTGTGTCTGCGGCATGGCTGAGGCAGTCCCACATCTCCTGGCAATGTGCGTGGGTGTTTGAATCTTCTCCGGGGCATGCTGTCACCTCAAGGCGTACTCACTCGTACATCCTGTTGTCCTGGATGTGCCGGTGGAGGGAAATGCGGTCGCTGACGTAGATGTTGATGGCGTAACGCTCCAGCGAGTCCTCCTCCCGCTTTTTCTCGTCGTCAGTCAGCGTGAGCCGGGTGGCCCTGCCCCACTCGCCTGGCGCAGACGGGTCCGGTTTGGCCTTGCTGTAGATGGGACGTGCTAGATCCTCTGGCCGCCCCGTGGCCGGGTTGGCCTGGCGCTCCTGGAGGCTCCGTCTCCCACCATCCTCCCCCGGAGCCTGGGAGGCAGAGCGAGTCAGAAGCGTGTAGGCCAGCCACACTGCCGACAGTAGCAGGCCCATCCTTGCCAGCAGGCCAAACCTCCGTGACCAGCGCAGCCTCATTATCCCCACGCTGTGTCAGTCCAGGTGACACCCTGTAACACCACAAAGGGGACAGAATGGTGTCCTCCTCCTGGAAAGTGTACAAACACAGGTGATGTAGCATAACCACAAGCTAGGCATTAATATCCTTAATTATACACAGATGAGCCAAAACATTATGAGCACCCCCCACACCCATCCATCCATTTCCTCACCCATGGTGAGTATGTACTGAGAGTGGTCTGAGGAGGGAAAAAACCATGATTAACCAACAAGATGTTGGGCGGCCAAGACTCATCAACGTGTGATGTGAGTGAAGGCTGTCCTGTCTGGCAGAACACAATAGAAGGGCTACTATGGCACAAATGGCAGATAATTTGGTGATGGGAGTATTGTGTCACAACACAAAATAAGGTAAGGGGCTATATTAATGTGAATTATATTTGTTGGTTTCATAGCATCCCACAGATGCTTGCAGGGGTGTCATTACAGATTTTGGGCCCCCAACCCAGACCAATCATACTGTGCTCCAAATTTTTTAGAGCCCCTGTCACTCGGGCCCTTGGAATCGCTCTAACTGGGGGTCATAATGTTTTGGCTCATCTATATATGCATCCATTAAACAACAATTTAAAAATCCTGTGATGTTAAACACCCCTTGTCCCGTCAAAATAGATCAATACATCAAACACCTAGAAATAAGAGTCCATTCTCCATATGGTGTAACAACTCACTTAGGTAATCAGGTATTTTTGACTAATTCTTTTGCACGGTTTCATCATCTCCCTATCCTGAGATCCGTTTGGTTTTTTTGGACTTTCAAACCACCCTCTTTCTGGTTATTAATATTACAGAAGCACAGCTTTATAAACCATCACTATTATCTGATATTTATAAACCTGTTTGGAAGATATTCGGCCACTCGTTACCACGGACTGGTTCCAGACAGCCAGAGCCGGCTTTTTCAGGGGGGCCTAGGTGAAACTTTACATGAAAGGCCTCCTACCAAGGAAACTTCCTCCACAAGGCAGGTAATCCAGGACCCTAGGAAACTGCCTATTTCGCCTACAGCTAGGGCCAGCCCTGCAGGCAACACAAGACAAAATTCCACAGAATTCCCTTCAACCATTCAAAGGTATCTCTAATATGTGTTTGCTCTTCTAATGGAGCCATTCAGAGTGTCTCCTGCCCGATGGGCTATGCTTCATGGGAAAAACAGAAAAGAAGAAAATAATGAGTGTATTTACTTAGCAAAAAAACAATATTGGTAAAATGTGAAGATATCCCTCAATTAGCCATTCTGCCGTTCTGAATCAACAAAATACAATAACGTACCACTTTATCACAGGAAAGCCTTAATTGCAGGACTATGATTGTGTAGCGGTACGTAACCCTAATTAAGAAAAAAATCATATTAGGTGTCAGTCAACCCAGTCATTCCGTATCTGATAGCCAGGGCAATGTGACGGCCTGGCTGTAGCAAATATGGTAAACCATGGCCTTCACAAACCGGGCTCTCACACCTGGTCTGTATCACAGTCCAGAGCCAAAAAGCATTTTAAAGAGGAATGGGTAACCAAACAGTCTGCCTCAGGACAGATGAGGAATATTTGCCTTGTTGCCTGGACACAACTTAACTTCATTAGTTAAAGATTTAACTCATCTTCCATCTGGGCGAGAACTGCATTCATCTGTCAATAAGTGTGTAAGTTTTCAGCACTGATGCTAGCTACAATATGTTGCTATCAGACTGTCAATCAAATTACTGGGAAATTACAAATGATTTATGCACGTTTCAGCTAGATGTTTACATACAGACACTGAGACTTGTGCTACTTCTATGTTACTGTTTCCCAGTCATATCAGATCCGCATGGAAGTAGCCCCCCAGTAGTGTACACCGATCTGCCCACTGATGTCGGTATAAAAATTCTAAATCGCATACAATCATCTTTTTAATTCACCGTTGGGTCGATTTTTTTCGCAGCTGCAGGTGAAAAGACTAATCGGGACGTTAATCTGACACTCCTTGACGTTTCTTTTAAACGAGATACGAGTGTTACACAACTAATAAACACCTCATAGGCATAAGCCTTTATGATTGTATTAGATATACCGTTTACCTAGCCGATTATGTCATATTTAATTTCCGGATGTCTGTCGCTGGTCCCCGACAGATATTGCACTTAGGTATCAACCAGCATCACAAAACACTATTACGCACTGACCACAGGTGTAACTGAAGCGCAGTTCTGACAGCTTACGTTTCATAAATGAACTTTATCACCTTTATTTCAATAAACAGGGGCAAATAAGCACAAACAGATTTACATTTAATCAGGCTGCTTAAAATAGATCCGGGTTTGGGAGAAACTGTCAATATATTTAAGGACAGAGAATGCATAACGAAGCAAACGTTTTAGTTTGCTCTGAAATTGAGTTTATTGTGCAGAAAGTATTGCATGCATGGTTAGATTGCCCGTCACCTCACCCAAACCTTTGTATTTGTCTGTTTGACATAAATAAACTGTACACTTACGATTGCAAACAACGTTCTTTCCCACGTATTAACTAGTTTGCAGTGGACCGTACGGAGTTATGGGTTTACACGCACAGATTCACCGGGGAGGTAAGAAATTATATCTGAACCGCTTATTCTTACCTGCCTACATTCCGGATCCCGTAAACCGGTTATGTTTATACTGGTATTAGCGAAACAGATGGCTTCGGGTAGCTGATTAGCTAGCTATCAGTCAGTCTAACCACATCCTCCTCCACGTTGACTGCTAAGCCGCCAAAGTAACTTGTGACCACGCAGCAGCAGCCCGGGCGCTCCGCTTCACGGCAGTCCAAACGCAGTAAGCCGCGCCCGCCCGCCGCCCGGCGTCTCCCTCCCCGGCACTCGGATGGCCGATCCGTAAGCGCTTCCCCACGCCGGGTATTTTCCCCCCCTGCTTTGCCCTCCTGCTCCCCAGGAAGTTTCCTACTTCGGCCAGCTTGGCTGTACTCGCCACGTGACCCGGGCACGCGCAGCGCGCCCCCTTCCCCGTTCTCGCGTCCACATTTAATCAATCTGCTCCCAGATCACTGACGTGGATGAATTTCGGAACAACATTTTTTTGGGGAGGGGGATCTGACACATTTAAGTGCGATTACCGAAGCATGAGTCGCACAATTTTAAAGAAGTCACATCCTGCAAAGTATAGTCTGTCTGTGAGTCTATAGCGGATCCGTATTCTTTGCTATGCTTATTTTTTGAATCTGTAAAGACCCAGCGAATTGTTATGGGCTGATAACAATATTGTACATTTACCTAAATAAAAGTTATTAAAAATGTTACTTTAACTGCATGTAGTTCCGGTGTGCCGACAGCAACATACGCTAAACTTAATTCGATTAGATACAACCATCAATAATATAATGGCAGATGTTTTGGGGGCTGATTTATCTCTCATAGTATAGTTAAATTCAACATACCTAGACCATCCTCGTTCTTTAGGCTTCGGGTCTCCCCTCTTCGGGAATGTTGCAAATATGCAAACGTATGCACCGGTTAGTCTGGGTGTTTAGGCTACGCCTCTTCGGACCATAACCATCAGTTCGCGTACAGTTCATCTGATCTGAAGGCAGAGGTATTTCATTAAAAAATGTATTTTTTTCTAAGAGGCAACTGTTCCCAGGGACCCCTTTTCTTTGTCGTGCACCTTTCTGGGAGTGACCTGGCAAGGGCAGATTACATCGGCATTCATAAAGTCAATATGCCATAATGCATTTCAACTTCTTGCTTTTTAAATTATGTAAATATAAACTGGACTGACAGCTCCAACAGGCGTTTTGCGTCATGTTGTTAACTTCCGTGTGTTATTTGCTCCTTCCGGATCAACACGTGTTGTTTTTTATGTATTGGATAAGTATTTGTGTTGTAAATGATTGTATGGCTCCGTGCTTTAATAAACCCGCCTTAGGAAGGTTTTATAATAGTTTTACTTATATACTACCTGTCTACGATCGTTGTGATTATTGATATCACTGGTAGAAATACAGTGAAAAGTCCGCCATTCCTAATTATTTATTGATATTTAATTTTTTAATCCTGTCTGGTCTTCAGATATAGGCCTATTGCATTTTTTTTCAGTATCAATGTCACTTCTTGATTGATTTATTATTGGGTGTACTTTCAAGATTTCACAGTAAAATCGTCTGTGCCCTGTGATTCCTGGATCCAGGTCCCTTCACACATCCCTGCTTTGTGTAAGTGGTTAAGAGATGGGTGGAATGATGGATGGATGGATTGATATGTCGACCAATGGATTCGCATATTCGTTTGTCAGGCCGCAGTACTTCTGCAAATCCTGCTTCCGCATGATTAAAAACAGCGACGAATTTTCTTCGTGCAGCCTTCTGACTTGTATTGGTTATTTATTTTTTGGAGACTCTCTTTACCAGAGTTGCTATATGTTGTTGAGTCTTTTTCATCCCCTACATATTATTAAGTCTACTACGTTACATCCCTTTAATTATCTCTGCCCTTTATTTACAGGGGATCAAAGTCTCAAAGTCATCATAACCCTGGAATTCGTAAAATCCACCGTGCTGTCTGGCCTTAGAAAATTATTGTCCCTGGATCTGGTATGCCTCCAGATTTCCGTGTAGGTGATTAAAATGTTTGTAACTGGGAAAAACAACATCCAGCTGTCCGAAACCAGGGCTGTTTTACTTCCTTTTTATTATTTTTTCCCTACAAACATAGCGATAAAGTGAACGCCAGAACTGAATTAGTTTTAGTGTTAATTTCGTATATCTCGTCGTGAAAATGATGTTTGACGTTTGATTTTTGACCCCGACAGCAGGTCCCACAAACACCGTGCGTTAAGACAAGAGACGAGGCTTTCAAAACATTTCAATAAGATTCAGTAAAAACAAATGTCATTTGAACCATTTATTTAGTCTTAATGATTTCATAATAAGACGTACATAAACCTTCGGTATTTGCACGTTTACGAATCAAAACAAACAGTTAAAACGTCTGTCTTAATGAATTCCTCATAGAAAACAGATAGTGACCATGTGCAGGTACAGTCATCCATATACATCCAGTAAATTTCACAAAACAGTGTACTTCCTGGGCTGTGGTAGGTCTGGTATGCCTGGATATTCAACATTTGCCAAATCAAGGTTTTATGGTGTTTATCTTGTGCTAAGCACATGCTCTCATAGTTTTGTATACATCCTACCTTCCGTTTCATTCTGTTAAATTATTGGTAGCTTCAGTATTAAAGTAAAATTAACTGATAAAAATTATATGATGCCTAGCAAAATAAGTATAAAAGTATTAAATAGTAAGCTTTGGTAGCAGGCAGAAATATTTAACATTGTGACACTTAGAATGTAGACAGAATTCTACAATTTACAGTCCATGCATCCAATAGAGGGCTGGTTTCTTCTGCTCCAAGACTCACTGGAGTGTGTCCTGATCTTGGGGTCCTCTAGACCACACGCCACACAGAGTGTTTTTGAGTCATTTTGTAGACTCGTGAGATTGCCGTTAGCTGCTTTTATGGATTAGTTCTCTATACAATAATTAAAAGAAGTTATTTTGTAGGTAATCCTGTAAAGAAGATACATAGATTTATTTTGGTCCAAAGGTGTGATTCAGACAGTTTTATAGTGTGGAGTCATACTGACATCTGAAGGAAATGTCTACATCCATCCATCCATCCATTGTCCAAACCGCTTATCCTTCTGGGTCGCGGGGGCGTCCAGAGCCTATCCTGGAAGCTATGTGCTCGAGGCGGGAAACAACCCAGGATGGGGGGCCAGCCCATCGCAGGGCACACTCACTACATTTCACCCTTTAATGTGAAGATTCTACTGTCAGAATACCTTGTTCAGTATGGCCTGGCACAGCGGACATGCACTCATGGGTGTTTATTATACACAGTGCGAAAAAGAAGCTGTGAGCTGCTGTGAATTTGTGTTCGCAGTAACCTCTGTGTCTTGATTCTGGGAAATAGATAAATTTCACTGGTTAGTTCTGCAGTTCAGTATTCAAGCTTCTTTACATTGTATGTCTGCCATTAGTTTCCTCATGAGTGAAATATGTGTTAAATGTTTTGTTAAGAAATATTGTTCTGTTGGTGCATACTTATGTACAGAATTGAATTTATCTTGCTTAAACTGCATTATTAGACTAGGCAGATTTTTTCACACGTGTTATTTATACAATTTATAGTGCAAACTAAGCAGCTGATTCCGAGTAGCGTTTCACGTGATGTTTGAAAATATCATTGTTGTGGTTTTATGGAGTTTTATGGCCTTATATGATATTGTACTTTATCCTGTCCTCGTGACAGAGCCACCTTCCACAACGTGAAGGTCCATTTGTGGATGAGGAGGAAGCTTTCTCTGTCAGAACTCCAGACCCATTCAGAACCTGTACGCATGCTGGCTGAAGATGGAGAAGGACAGGTGAAGGACAGCCATAGGAACCAGTGCCGACTCTGCACGGTGACGCCCGCTTTGCATTATGGGTAGGCTCTCATTAAGCCAGGCGATATTGTGCAAGCTGGACTTTGAGTCAATGTCAATAGTTCCACCTGTGACTCCTTCCCTAAGTGATTATTTATTGATGCCTTTGTGAGTGTATAAGTGTGTTTGTATGATTGGGAGTGGGGTGGAGGACATTCAGACTTTGCCGTGCATTAGCAGCATTGTTAGACCTGGTTCGCTAATATTCATAGCTGTATATCAGCCATAATCATTTAGAGACAGTAATTCATCTAACTGCATGCCTTTGGACTGCAAGAGAAAACCAATGTTATTACAGAGGGAAATCGAACCCGCAACCCTGGGGGTGTTTGGGGCCAGCATATATGATGAGAAAAAAATCTAAATTTATTACTTATTTTCCTGCACAAGGCTTGAGGCGGAAACTGTAATAATAAATCAAAGATATTTGAAATTAAACTGGTAAAAAGGATGACATTTAATCCGCCATCCAAGATTTGTGGCAAAATCAATTACAAAATGACACATCGAAGAAATATTCTGGTAAGTTATCTGTAATGTCTTTGCTTGCTACTCAGTAATTCACACTTTAGCCCTTATCATCGGAACTTCCTTCCTTGGCCTTTTTCTGAGTGAGAAATTCCCTGACCATCTCCGGTAAATCAGCACATACGGCGTGGTGTTAATTTCTGTGAACCAGGTTAACAGGAGGGGCCTTTTCTTATTCATTTGTCTTCCATAACCTCATATACAGTGACGGAAGCACAGGGCACAAGGTGTTAAACAACAGTGACCACTGTTACAGCTTAAGCGTGTGTCACTTTGTCCTGATCAGCAGGTCGCACCTGCCCTCTCCCCTCAGCGCTCACTCACGCACCATCGATACATGCAGGACACCCAACAGCCACACACACTGCACACACACACTGCACACGCACTCACACACACACTGCGCACACACACTGCACACACACAATCACACAGTAAGGGAAGCCGGTAGACCCTAGGTAAATTGGGGAAGTTGCTCCAGAAATGTTGTTCAAATGGATAGCTTTTTTATTATTATTATAAGTGATAGAATTGATTTTTATGAATTATTATAAGTAAGCATACCTCATTAAAAAATCTGAATTGGGTTGATTACCAGATAGGCAGAAAAGAGGTTTGTTTAATAAGACTTTTTTGAGTCCAGCCATGTTTTACAGATTAAAATTCTGGAATATAACAAAGCTTCTGGAGCAAATGGGCATGTGATAAAGTGTTAGAATAATAACAGAAAGCCCAGTTTACTGCAATGAAGCGTGACCATGTAAAGAATTTGATCTCTGTAAGTGACCATAACAGAATCACCCTCTGGAGCAGGCTAGAAATTGCTGGTTAATGATTCAACCAAATTAAGGAGATAGAATCATGATGATAGACATTCAAGTTTCTTATTGACCATGTGCAGCTGATGGATTGGAACACTCATTCAGTTATACTTGGGTACAAAGAGAATACATAATTAAAGTAATTCAGGGAACATATATACATTTATTTTTCAGACACATCTATTCAAAGCAACTTACAACAGAGTAGTATTTCTCAAAGCGATCCTTGGGGACTCGGCTGGACAGCCCACATTTTTGCTCCCAGGCTGGGAGGAAGCAAAAATGTGGACTGACTGACCGGTTAAAAAAACACTACATTAGAGTTTTTTTTCTAAGGAGCATGCACTGATACAGTGAGAGGTAAGGAGCGTGCACTGATACAGTGAGAGGTAAGGAGCGTGCACTGATACAGTGAGAGGTAAGGAGCGTGCACTGATACAGTGCGTTGCTGCACCCACCACATGACAAACCACCTCAGGGATGAGAACCTGAGTGCAGCCATGTGGCGGGTGATACCTCAGCACCACACTAGTCCGAATGGACTGGTGTGAGGTTTTTTCCAGGGGCTGGAGTGTCAATCCTACCACCGACCACCAAGTTATTCCCTGTAAGTTGGATGACCTCCTTATAGGGCTGGATGTAGATTAACGTCATACCCAGGATGAAGCAATTTCAGGTTAAGGGCCTTGCTCAAGGACCCAATGGAGTAGAATCACTCTGGGCATTCATGGGATTTGAATCAGCAACCTTCCAGTCACCGGCACAGATCCCTAGCCTCAGAACCACCACTGCACCCAGGGCTTATAATTAGTGTGTGCTCCCTAGGATTTGAACCAACAACCTTTGCATTGTTAGCGCACTGCAACACCTGTTGAGCTACAGGAATATGTACATATGTGTTCATATCTACAACATCACTGATAATTGTAAAAGTGATTCTAAAATCAAAGGATCCACCCCTGGCACTGCCCATGATATCGAAGACGTTCATTTACATATGAATAGAGTGGTTGAGCTAGCCATTAAAGCTAATACGGTTTTGGCGGGGATGGGGACCGAGGTGTATTCTGTTTCCCTGCATTTGATGCGCTGCTGTGCATTTGACGTTACAGGCCACTGCTTCTTAACCCTGCTCCCGGCAGGCATCTCCTGCTTTTGCAGGCTGACAGGCACTTCTTTCGGCTAAGCGTGAGGTTAATGAAACACATCAAGGCTCCCTCTCCTAATTCTGGGGTTGTATGAAATGTGATTTAAAGAGTTGCCGGTGGCCTATAACTCATTCAGCCAGAAGACGAGCCAGAACGTCCAGGGCGGTCCTTCAGAAGGCAGATATTGTTCAGCCAGAGGGAGCAAGGTACCTTGCTAGTTGTACCTGTCTAGGTGTGACCGTGGAGCTCCACACCCCAAATATTTGACATCTTGCTATTTCCTTCAGCAAGGTCCTGTTTCTCCCGGATGGACCCCTGGATGACGTCCATACAACTGCCTGGCAAACAGCCAGTCAGTCTTTCTCTTTTTTCCGCTTTTTCACTGCATTCCCTCTGAATGAATGCCCATCAGACTGCTGAAGGTGTCGCCAATCTGATACCTTCCAGGGTGCAAGAAGACAGGGTGGAACGAGCCAAATTTTACTGTCAATTTAAAAGACACATTAGATTTTTCTTCACATTTATAGTTTCAACAGTTATTCATTTGTTATAAAATTACAAGTGTATACATTAAATTGTCGTTGTTTAAATTATTATAAGTTCATTCTTTTCTAATGGGCAGAATAAAATCGTCATTTAAAAAGAGCCATTAAGAGCCATTTTATGCATGTTTTTAGTGCCATCTAGTGGAAATTGGCCGTTATATTTTAATGCAATTCATTTTAAGGGCTCTCGATTTAGATTTTGCATTCTTCCGTCTTCGGTGGAAAGAGTGCTCTGACGTAAATCTCAGATTGATTCTCCTAAGGGCTTTCTCGCAAACTTGTTGCCATGTTAGCAAATTTTCGAGGTCAGGTTGTTTGGCCAGAATTGTTTCAGGTAATTTAAAGCGACATTTAATCAGTAAAACAGTAGGTAACTGGCTGAAGTTCTGCCCTTTTTTAAATCTTATATTACTTCAGTTAAGTCACTGTATACACTTTCCCACCAAAAGTCCCCCCATTGACTGAGGCACAGTGGTTTCAACTACGAAATACGCAAATCAACACTCTGATGCCCTGTATACATTTGATGGAATATCTTTGGGATAAAACAATGACAAAGCTGACACCAGTTCCAGGCTGTATTAATGCTGTAGAGGAGGTGTGGAGTGCAACCAGAATGCAGGGGACACGATAGCAGACCTCAAGGCCAACGCAGGCCAGCAAGCCATTCATCATTGGGAGTAAAGACATGTTTTATTCACACTTTGCCTTACGGGACAGTAAAAAAGAATACAAAGGTAAAAGATATTAGGCATGGGAATTAAACTATCATTTTATATATATATATATGTATATATTTATATATATACATACATATAAAATATACACATATATATGTGTGTGTGTGTGTGTGTAAAATGCTCAAAAGACATCCATCCATTCATTTATCCATTTTCTGCACCTGCTTGTCCTATTTAGCAACAGATTCACACAGCTGCGCTGCCCCAGCAAGCGCTTTTCTCCCAGCGGCCATCAAATGCTACAATAACTGACCTGACCCCTCACACCACTCAGTCGCCAGCCCTCTAGAATAGTATTGCATTTTTAAAATGTTGCACACTGCACATTGCAGATATATTACAGTTTATTGCACATTGCAGTTTAGTATTGTATTGTATCTTTTGAATAGTATTGTGTCTTTTTCTATCGTATCTCTTGTTGTGTTTCTATTTCTATTGTGTTCTCGTTTTCTATTGTAACTTATTTAACTGCTGCTAATCATATACTGAATGCCTCCTTCAATAATTGCACAATTTCCATGTTAGCTTAGAGTTTATGTTTATAGTTTGTTAATATATGTTTATTCTCTGTGCCTATTTGTACTGTAAGACCTGGAGCCGCGTCGTCTCGTCTCACTGTATACATGTACATAGCTGAGATGACAATAAAGTTCACTTTGACGTTGTATATGTACAGTTTGATGTCCCTCCTGGAAATTCCTTCAGGATCAATAAAGTACTGCTACTACTATTCGGGGTCACAGGGGTCCAGAGCCTATCCCCAAAGCTACGGCCACAAGGCAGGGAACAACCCAGGATGGGGTGCTAACCTGTTCAAAATACAATCAATGTAAAGTTAAATAAACAACAATATTTTTAGTATTGCTATATTTTAGTTTTGCTACAGCTTGAAGTTCATGTTTCCTATCAAATCATCAAAAGTCGTCATAAACTCTCTAGTTTGATTCCACTGACATGTGTTGAGTCATTAGATTTAAGGGAATGGCGTGACTTTGTCACTGCTGATAGGCAGACCGGTTAGAACAGCATCGTCAGGCCAGCACAGTGGCTCGCTGTGTGCTGCTGTTGCTCCCATCTCCATGGTTACAGTCTCTAGCCCCTGCTCAGCTTCGCTTGTGCAGAGTTTGAATGTGTTCCCATGGTTACAGTCCCTAGCCCCTGCTCAGCTTCGCTTGTGCAGAGTTTGAATGTGTTCCCATGGTTACAGTCCCTAGCCCCTGCTCAGCTTCGCTTGTGCAGAGTTTGAATGTGTTCCCGTGGTTTCCATTCAGGCATTTTGCCCCTCCTTCTTACGTTCCAAAGACAAGCAGTATCCCTACCACTGTTCACACCCATTTGTTCCACCTGTGCTATTTATTTTTATGCTCCATGACATGAATCTGACAGGAGGACTGTACCTAAGTAAATGCAGATAAAGTTTTACCTGTAAGTGTCACTATCCTTTTTCAAATTATGTGTAAGTCACCTGTGTGATTTATTTTTCAAAACATTGTTGGTTCAGATTTGCTAAAATTCTGACACTTATATGGGAAAATGATTCTACCTTCTAAGGCTGGGATATTTGGTGGGTCAGGGTATTGAGGGAGTGGGAATCTGATAGTTTAACCCTGGTCTGTCATATAAACATGTTACGAAGTATCAGTCCATCTGCTATTAAATTAAATCTTCTATTAAATCTTTGTGCTGTTCATATCACAGCTCACGTCCAGTTGCTGGAGCAGATTGGACTTTGAAATTATTTTTGATAGAAAACAACATTCCCTTTCATTCCTAATGGGTATTTTCAAAACACAATTTTCTTACGTTTGATGTTAATTGATTGATCGATTGACAGATTGCTCCAAGCTCCAAGTTTGTGCACATAAAATACTTTTTATGTTTTGATTACCATAAGTGAATGATGTTGACATGAAGGTATATACTCTATATTTTGTCAGCACCGAAATGAGTCACTAGACGCTTCTGTCGATCGAGCACTATCCTGAACAGAACCATCCACTCTGATTCAACATGATCCAGTCTGACACCGCATCCAGAGTGCTCTTTACATCACTGCTCACCAAGACACACAAAACACATCCTCATGCTACAAACATCAGCATCAGTTATCCTGAAATAAAAGCAGCTTTTGTCACTGCCCTGGACAACAACATCACCAGAGAGCATTTATATGTGCAGAAACATGAACACACAAAGACACACAAACATATGCAGACAAGGGAAGATACAAGCGTGCAAACATACATATCAAGATACAAGCATGCAAATATGTACATATGAAGATACATGCATGCAAACATACTTGCATATGATATCTATTATTATTACTTGGCAATTGTTTTTAATAGCATTAGATAGAGATAAGTTTCAGCTTCCAAATTAAACAGGGTTATCGTTACAAGGTCACCAACAATAACAAGAAAATCCATGCAAAGCATAGTACGGATTTCACAATAAACTGATCTGAAAATGCCAAGAGGGTCTGTAAGAAGACGTTCAGTGTGCCTTGTGAACAAGATTTGGATATGAATAAACTCCTGGATGCATGGCATTGAATGGAAAGGGGGTGACATTCAGGAATCAGCCCCCAGCAGGAGGCCACGGAGATGCATCACAGCAGTGCGTCATGGCGATGCGTCATGGCTCGTCGGAGGACGTGCTCTGGTCCATGCAGCCGTCTGTTTCCTCCCTGATAACATTGCTTTTGTTGTACGCTGCACTCCCCCCCACACCACCTTATCCTCTCCAGTCGGTGGTGTTTTTATTAACAGAGGACAAGGAGCTCGTCATGGCTTCAGAAAAGGAAACAATCTGGTATCAGCAGGCGATGGGCTAACAGACCCCCGCCCCCTCCCCACCCCAGAGCTCCAAGTGTTTCTGAGTGCCATACGGCAGAAACATCACTCTTTACCGTCGCCTTAATTTCCTCTCAGGCTTTTCAATTTTCAGCTCCTCTTTGGTATCAAAGAGGCACTTAATTCATTTTTCCCTTCTGGAGGACGTCCTGGCCTAAAATTATTTATAAAGTTATTTATTAAGTTTCCTGAAGATGAACATTGGTCTAGGAAAATAAAATAATTGTTTTGACAATACAACACATTTTTGTGCCTTTTTCATAAGAGGAAATGGGAAAAGTAATTTCACAACTCATTGATCTATGAAACTACAGGAAATATATCCCGGTTGTCAGTGTCTCAGAAACATAAGTGTGGACCACAGAGTGGCGAGAGACACGGAGCTGAGCTTAAGCGAAGGAATTAATCACACCACACTTCCTAAAAGCCTGCAATGGGTTTAACCATCACCTTACCACTGAGACCAGTCATGCAAGGAGTGTATCTTTGCTGTATCAGGACAAGAAACATTTATAGGCCATGCAGCGGGAATAGTTCAGGCCTAGTAGCTCTAATGTATTGAGAAGACGGACAGCACTATGATCTTAAAAAATGTGTTTATTGCTCTGTATTCATACCCATTAGCTAGGCTCCTTGCTTGCTTCCAAGAAAACCGCAAAAGGGTATTTTCCCTGAATTACTCTGGTAAACTATATTCTATGAATAAACAGGCAAAATTGGCATATGCTTTGAATGCGGAACACTCATCAGGCACGCAAACGGAGGTGATGCGGTTTTCTTTGGTTCCCGAATGTGGAAATAAACGACACGCCGGCCACACAAGGACATTTTATGTTGATTTTACGATGCTACACCTGTTTCCTTTGTGGACGGAGTGAATGTGCATTCACCTCTGACAATATCTCAATTCGCCTGTGAGATTTTATATTAAAAACAGCTACCTGCCGGGAGTGTGACGCATCAGCAGTTATCGGCGTGTAACATTGAGATTAACGGGGGATGTTTCCGGGGGCTCGGCAAACAATGGACGCCTCAGCTGGCCCGCATTTTGCAAACTCTTTTTTTTTCCCCAGGCCCAGCATGACACATCTAAGCCTCCCCACAGCGCACAGCAGCCCTGATTGGATGGAATTCAGTGTGGACCTGCAGCACCTGGCCACAGCTGGCATGGGGGGAGCACCTTCACACAATTTAAAGTCTAATTTAGATTTTAACACAGGCCTGTTTTGTTTCCCTGCTAGGTGGAGAGGTGGTTCAAGACTGGCTCCAAGAACCGAACAGCGGGTGTCAGTCCCATTTACTGTTTGTGTGTTTTATTATAATTGATTTATTTAAATTTTTCTAGTTTTGAATGACATCCCATCCAGGATGCATCCTGTCATGACTTATGGCAGTGTTTCCCAACCTAGTCCTCGGGGAGCCCCAGACAGCTTGTGACATCAACAAGTGACATGTGCTAAGTGAGAGTGTCCTCTTTTTCGTCTCACCATATATGATAACCCTATGGATACCCTGGCAGATTCAGGGGCCAACAGTTTACAGGGGCCCTTGAATACTTAAAATTATAATATTATATTATTGGGGTGGGCAGGGTAACATTTTGTCGGGGGACTCAGAATTTTTTGCTAAGCCCCTGGATAGCAGCACTCATCTTGTGACAAAACTGCCATGAATATAAGACTCGGCCACAACTGTAACAGCGACGTCTGAAATGACACGTGCAAAGAGGGAGCCATTTGCAAGGAAAAGCTGAGAGCGCCGTTTAGTGCAGGCTAAGTACTGAGGCGCTGTCAAAGGCCACTTACTCCATGACAGCCTGATACACTTCACTGAACAGGGCTCGCCAGCTGCCCCTCACTCCTGCCGTGCCACGCTTCTGTGAGATAAAGAAACACACACATTACCTGTCACAAAACTCAGAAGTCTGAAGTCTGAATGAGCATATTCAAACTCTTGAGGGCAAATCCTTTTAGCTTTCCTCTTCGCTCTGTACCTCGCATAGGAATTCAGATATCCCTTTTTCAGACTGAAATATTAAGTGGTCAAATGACAATTCAATAGTGCCGTTAATCGCCTGAGAAAATGTAACCAAAGTTACCTGTCTGTACGTGACAGACACAGTTTCTGAGGCTCCCATCGTCTCCACAAGGCCGAGAATTAATTGCCCCCCCCGTCAAGCTGGGACAGTCATCTGGGAGTCTGTGCACATACGCTTGTCAGCCGACGCCATTAATTCTCAATGGGGGGACAGCATACAGACTGAAATTACAATCAGCACTGCCCTGACAGACAAGGACTTGCGGTTAAAGTGATACCGTTGGCCGGGCGGCCTGCAAAAAGTTGCGCATAAGGCTGTGACATGACCCAAATGTTCACCCCCCCCCCCCACTCGGGGCTCCCCAGAGGCAGCTCTCCGCAGGCTGTGGGGGGGGGCTGGCAATACGCCTCCCCACCTGTGCTCTTCACCAGTAACCTTGGGGAAGGCAAATGTTGTCAGGCACTACATCTGCAGCACGGAATTCAAAGCGGAGGCCTCCGGTCAGTCCGCCACTCCCTAACAGTATTTGCCTGCTGCATAGGGTTACGCCCGTGTTCCCGCGGGTCTGATAGGCTGCCTTGAGGGGGTGGGCCCCTCCCCCTGCACCTCCCACAACAAGGACACGGATTTCCAACATTAATAGTGGCACATGAGCCCACTACAGAGACGGCTACAACTTGAGTGCTTGCGCCGAGTCCATCAGCGGCTCACCCGGCACCCCTACCCGAGTCGGGGGACGGGTCCGCTGGCTGCAACACAAGACACGAGGGGGGTTGGGGGAGCTCCCATGTCCTGTGTTGCAGCCCCTGGCCCCGCCCAGAGTCACCTTCAGTGTCTGACGTGTCACGCCTTCCAGGTTCCTGCGAGGGGGGAGAGAGGGAAAAATCAGAGATGGGGCTTCCTGTGCCGCCGGCGTACTTTCATTAATACATTACATTCATCACTGCGGCGAAAATAACCTCCACGCTTCACCCAGTACCCAGAATGCCCTAGTGTGTGTTTCTACGTGACTTGTAAACAATCAAAAACAGTAAGCTCTCTCTCGACTGTAGGTCATAACCCTAATGTAAAACAGTCTCTAGAAGTAAAGGACTTTGTTGCAACATGGACCATGAAACATTTCAGGGGGTGATGAGTGGCTTAGTGGGCTAGGTCTCTGTGCTTGTCATTGGGAGGTTGTTGGTTTGAGCCCCTCCCAGAACAGTCACATGTCTGTGGGCCCTTCAGCAAGGCTCTTATCCCCAGCTTCAGGGGCACCACAGAATGGCAGTTGACTCTGCACTGTGGACCCCCCACCCACAAGCTATGAAGAGCAAGATGGGGTAGGCAAAAAAGACAAATTCCTATAGGCATAAAGTTTTATAGGTTTGAATTATGTGTAGATAAGTTTTTTTTTATTGTTGGTTTATGTATTCTTAATGATGCTCCAAAAGTTCCCTCTGTACGGGCCTGCCACCGCCACACACCCCCTCCCGCCATGCATAGTGACGTATAATAATGATGATGTTTTGGAATGGACGCATTCTTTGGAAAACGTCCTGCATTTCTGACGTAAACATGGCAATCCGGTTTATGTTTAATCATATTTAAATAAACGCTCAAGGTTTGAAAGTCTCAGGAATACACAGAGTCGTTCTGCTCTCTCTGTCGTGTTCGCTGAGATTGCTTACAAACAGCGACTAGAATTGCGTGGCAGCCGCTCTCTGCTTCTCCAGTCCCCACCGTTTTCATCTCAGCAGCAGGGGGCACGTCGCCTTACCCCGCGATAAACGGGGAGCTCTGTGTCAACCCCCCACGGAGCCCCGGCAAAGCTGAGCCACGGTAGTTAGGAGGCGTGGGGGATCTCGAGGGCTCGGCGACTGGGGTGAGAGGAAGAATGGAAATGAGAAAGAGAAACCAGCAGCCAGGTTCTCAGCAGGAGTCCGTAGGGGAGAGAAAAAATGTCACGTCGGACATGTCGAAGTCAGTGTTAATGATGGGAAATATCACTGCCTCCCAATGGCCGTTTTTCACAACTGTCTCACAGCGTTCGCGGTGAATAATGACAGCGGCATGAGAGTTGATGCAGCCTCTCACACTGGCTTAAAAAACACCCTGAAAAGCTTATTTCATTCACTGGGCTTGCTAACAAACAACAGAAGACTGCCGCCAATCCCGAGATGTGCAACGGGGGTTGAAACACAACACGCCAAAAATGTCAAATGAATAATACAACGCGGCATGCCCCTGATACAATCTAAGCGAAAACGCGGAGAAAAGCCACACTTTTATTTTCAGATGTTTTATGCAACTTCCCCGCAATAATCTGTAAGACTGAAAGATTAGGTGCAGTGGGCAGAAGTCTGAATGTGCATTTTCAAACACTGAAAAGTGAGCTATATGAATTATTGATGACCTTCTGGGATGATACTAATGTGATCGTAAAGCATGTATAATTCCCAAAGATGTATCCCATATTGTTAAAATTGATCTCTCTGGAGAAAAAGTATCAATAACCAAAAAGTTTTTTGTTTTTGTTAATAGCGATGATTTCCTCAAAACGTAGGCCCTATTCTGCATTGTTCCGGGCACAAACAATTTGTGTAATTTTCAGACTACAAGTTATAAAGATTTAATAACGTGTATCATTATAACTTGCATTCATCCAGAAATAATGCTGAACTCTAACATGCTGCGTAGATCTTTGGAAAGTAAGAAATGCAGATTTCACTGAAAGGTTCCCAGATGACAGGAAAATGGCTATGGAAACTCACTGACACCAAGAACAATACAGGCAGTCCTTCCATTTTCTGCTCCTTTATTGATATGCACCCAGGTGAGCCAACCATGGTGATGGAGCAATTCTGTACTCCCTACTTCACATGCAGGCTACATTACCTCTGCAACCCAGCATACAATAAGCCAGACTAAGGAAAGTGAACTGCAGCAGTTTAGTTACCTGACGAGATGAGAGCTATACACCTACTGCAGCACAGTGTGCAAAAAAAAACAATTTAACTGTAGCGTGGATTGATAAAGATGGATATCCACCAGGTATGGAAATGAATAGCTCTTAAAGCTAATTAACATGTAAATAGCCTGCATGAGCAGTTTCAAATGCTATTAATCCCTTGAGGGAAACATCCGAGAAAGGATGGAGTGATATTGTCAGACTTTGAAAGATAACGGTACTGTGTGACTGCTTGTGATGTTGCAAAAATGGCATTATTAGACTGCGGAAATAAGAAACGGTATGATAGCTTACCGTACCACGGATGCGTCTCCCAGGCTCTGAAACAAGCTGTCCGCTCTGACCCTCCATTCCACACTGACCTTCAGAAATCTTTGCCTGTAGGAAAAAAACATCAAATTAATTTCGCCTAAGCGGAAACATTCCAGCAGCCGATGGCAGATACGTGACCTCCAGGAGGCACAAGAAGGGATATCCTGTGGACAGGGCTGGGTTCGCTGCATAGAAAGGACGTGGGCTACGACCCGCATCCCAACCCGGTGCTCGTGCTCCTGACACGAACGGGAGGCGTCGGCCTACGGCTATGGGGCCATGAAACAAAGCGCTCTCAGTGTCCGCACGGTTAACAATGCCCCCCATTCTCGCCCCACGCCCATCCCAGCTGCCGCGACGGCATTTGCCACTTCCCACCACAGTACCAGGAACGGACGTCGTGCATATGTTAGCCTGCGAACTCATCGCTGGTTCAGATCTTCTACCCGTTGGCCCGGAACTTCACAAGGCACATCAAACATGCCTCTCGCCTCACTCAATAGATGGATGGATGGCTGTTTAGATAGATAGATGATAGATAGGGCTGTTGATGCATATTCCATTATGAGTATACTGAGGCACCTGGATGTCAGATAATGGAATAACTCCCAGGATAATTTGTGGTCCTTCACTTTTAAATGCTTCCTAAGTGTGACTTTCAAAAAGCAGACTCAGCTACAGGCTGAGTCTGAGATCAGCCAAGCCCAGAAAACACCCAATCACCGGTGACTATTAGCTTGGCTTGAGGCTCTGTGGTGAGCCACTAACTCTGGATTTATTTCTGGATAATAATCTCTCATAATGACAATAGGTCTATTTTTAAGCCTTAACAGGAACACTGAACTGTACCACTTACAGTGACGTTTACGCAGAAGCAATGAGTTTCTCCTTTAGGGGCAGGTTCCACTCAACCCAAATTAAAGTAGCAAAAAGCTAGGACAGGTCGGACTTTGCTGACACATTTTTACACGTTTCTCCTTAAGCAGATATCATCGCTCCTCCCTCACGTGACTAACAATGGAAAACCTTCACAACACGTGTTTGAAGATCAGCCACAGCATCACGGTGAACTGTTTTTCGTAGCCTATTGAAAACGTAGATTTTAATGCTCCACCTGATTGTTAAGGCGAGTGTTGTAGAGTTTGACCTACTTACAGCCGTCTTAAGTCAATTTCAGAAGGCTTTCAGAAGAAAGTTTATATACATAAAATAGTTAGGTCCTCTGAAATGACCTCTAGGGATTATCTGAGCCGAAGTCTCCTTTGTAGGAAAGAAAATTGTGGCGAGCTCTTGAATGCCCTCACGTACGCCTCGGCGATAACTTATTACTAACGCTGCCGGGCATGCTTTGGCCCTCATGGATTGCGGTGCACATGTGATTCCTCTCAGAGAGCTATTCTTAAAAAGCCCTTGAGGGAGACGTGCTAGAATAAAGAAAAAAAAAGAAAAATGACCGCGTTGCATTTTGGAACATGCGTTGCGCAGAGCATTTTAAAAGTCATAGACGTAAAATACGGGTGGATAGGGGGTTGTAATCCCCCTAATAAATCAAAATCGGCTGGTGCGGCGGGGGGGGGGGGGGGGGGGGGGGGGGGGGGGGGGGGGGGGGGGGGGGGGGGGGGGGGGGGGGGGGGGGG
>JAODKC010000049.1:8849960-8860294 GCA_026777985.1 Mormyrops attenuatus | reverse complement strand
TTCAACCCCCCCCCCCCCCCCAATAATCATGTGTCCCCCTAAATGGATGGAGACCTCAACCCCCCCAAATGTTCAAATCAAAATTACGCCCTTGCACACGAGAATGCAGTGCTGGGCTCAGCAATATAGTTCTTAAATTATTAAAATAAATATGAATTCAAATAATAAATTGTTTCTTTTATAATATCAAATAACGTATAAAATAGCTCCAAGGCAAAACACAATTTTAGAAGAGAAAAAAAACACTGCAAGGTACAATGAATGACAATGAATTCATCAGCTTTGGAAACAGTGAGCTGAATATGATATTTATATCGAATGTCAGGTCAACACGCCTGAGCTCAGACCCGCTCCATTTCGCCGCCCCTCTCAGCATAATTGTCCCTTGCGCTGCAGTTCTGCCCGGTGCGCGATCTCCCGCGTGCTGACCGAACGTTTCCGAGTCCCCTGTCAGATTACCGATTTGTCCCGGTCCCTTGGACGCGTGACTCGCGGCAAAACAGCAAGGGCTTCGCACTTAAACAATTGCATACATAAATGACAACATTCATTTATACCGACCGACCCACCCCCAGGCCTCATCCTCTCCCCCCACCTCGGTTTTACAGTAGGCCTGTGTGAATTTATCTCAGATGCGTATAAGGTTTTCAAATTATATGCTGCATACAGTAGAAAGATCAGATGATTCACTGTTTATCTGTTATCACACAAACAACAATGTTCACACCTACGTACATGCATAATGATTAAAGCTACTTGAAAACAAAGCAGAAAAACTAAATGCCATGTTTTCAGTATACGAACGGCAGCTTCACGGATGTTATGCTCACAATATAGTCCCACTACTCTTGGTGAATTAGGAGAGTCAACTTAATGTAAAAGGCTGTTAATTGAATGAATTGTCAATGTCTTCAGATAAATAAATGGGGAGTTTAATTTTTTTACTACGAGTTAATTGCATGAACATCTTACCGTATCTAATCAAATGCAAGCCTAGTAAGCGTAAAATAAAGCATCGTATGCAAACTTAAAAGCAGTTCACAGCTTACGCATGATTATGGACGCCTGCTTCTTTAAGAAGAGAATGGAGAATCGCTTTACGCGTGCATCGAGTACAGTATGTAAAATATATCATTATGAAGCCGTATCACTGTATTACTAAATACATTACAATTGTATGTTGTTCTGTGATCGATTGTTTGAATGTTAACATTAAAGTTAGCACTATTTGTTTTTCCATGTCTGAATTATCGCACATTAT
This sequence comes from Mormyrops attenuatus, assembly GCA_026777985.1. Classification (NCBI taxonomy): domain Eukaryota; kingdom Metazoa; phylum Chordata; class Actinopteri; order Osteoglossiformes; family Mormyridae; genus Mormyrops; species Mormyrops attenuatus. Next base: position 8,859,033 of record JAODKC010000049.1, on the reverse strand, counting down.
GCATAACAGTTTATAAAAATCTGTTTATGCGTTTGTTTTTGTTATGTATGTCATATGTATGTGTTTAATTAATGGGCGAGTAAGCAGTTTATTCAGTAACTTAATTCACATTAATTTTGTCGGGGTCAGTGTCTGTAGTTCTACGTAAATTAAGTTGCAGTAGTTCTATTACTAAAGCGTGACCTTCAAAATCCACTTAGCACCGATAATAATAAAGTATGCCCTAGTAAGAATTTTCGATACTTTGTAAAACAGTACTTCCAGAAAGTTATTGAATACTATAAATCCGTTGAAAATCCGTTAAGTAACGTTATACGACTGCTTTCTTCTGTTTTCAAAAACCGCAGAAATCCCAGAGAATACACTATCGACGTTTCGATCCGGAGTTGAAAAATATATTGCCCGCATTAAACTTCCATTTTTCATTCTGCTGATCAAACATTATTAACTGTCATAACAGTTCTCGTCAGTCTAAGAAAAAAATATTCGTCTAAGGGTGCTGTGCAATTTGAATGATTCATATTTGTTACAAGCCGTACACTGTAGCACAAATTGCCTTCAGATCTTTTAGAAAAGAGACTTGCTTCACTTAAAATAAGTTAATATATGCGATAACATGCGAGGAAACGCATGCATGACTACAGAACGAATCGGGATATTTACCTGATCAGTAACATGTGCCTGGGAAATGTGTCCTCGTCCATGCGAGCGTCTTGAGTGAGCAGATGCGGTGATACCCCGGCTCATAGCTTAAATACAGAGTCCACCTACCGCAGGTGGATCGGTTGTCATACCAAATCAAAAATCGGTGGATTCTCCGCAGATACCAAAGACTTATTTCTCGCCCTTGCACACTATGTGGCGAGGGCTACGTCTAAGAATGGGCTTTACATCATTCGATTCTGGCGTTATTGGCTTTGAAATTAAAATGAGCGTTCAGCGCCTTACCTTCAAGTATGCAATTCCATAGACGACCCACCTGCGGCACTGGAAAGCATCATGATCTTATTTACACGAAAAGCTATTGCATTTTAATATGTTCCCGTCAGTGAAAGAGAGGGAGGGAAAGCGTGACTGTCATTAACGTTTGCAACTGGAGGAAAACAATTTTCCGAGCAATTATAAGCTTTTCCCTCAGGGGATTAAGCTGTATCCATCAGCACGGAATTTGCACTTGATCAGATTGTGAAATTCCCATATCCCATTCCTTTCATTTGCAAGTAGCCTACATATTGCCCACTTGATTTTTATTCGTCCAAGTTTTATCCCTTTGAACGTGACCTACATAAATATGTAAAATACAAATTTTATTGAGGTTCGGAAGACGCTTCTGCACCTTATCAATGAAATAATGAATATATGAACGAATACTTTATTGAGATTTTACGAAATTTGAGACTATCCTTGTCGGTGCAAGAAAGAAAAAAAAACAGGAAGGATATGTTGTGCTCTTTGTATTCACCCACTAACTTCTCAATGCCAGCTCATTTCAATCAGTGAACTTTCTGAAATGCCTTTGATGCTTGTGGATCAATTTGGGGTATTACACGGTTCACTGTCGTACGGATTGGTTGTAGCAATTAGTTAACCCTCCTTTTTCCACTTCCTGCATAACCGAGTAACAATTATGTCATCCATTCTCCAAAACAAAGGGAAGACGAGAACAAAGCTTCAGGCCTGTGGACCTGGTTCTTGCTGCGTCGACAGGCTACATTTCAAATCACTGGCTATCATTAGTTTCACTTACTAATCAAATATTGTCAACTGAATGGAAATATCATAGCATCGTTGCATCTGACTGAAATGCACATTTAAATATATTATGTAGTTCTTCTGCAGTGCTTATAACGAATACATATTATTTTTACTAGATGGATTGTCCACAAAGGTGCAGTTTTATGTGCTCAGTATGGTGCATTTTTTGCCTTTTTTATTTTGAGAGCAAAAAGTTAATTTTCCTTGAAATCAGTACACTGTACGGGTCCGGACACTAGAAAAAAACGATATTTTCAGGAAATCCAGGAAAACACAGAAGCAATAATGAAATTTCGTCATATCGCAGTATAGTCCAATTCAGCTCCTATTTTCATTTCCGGCGTCTGATACCGACGACTGAGTCAGAATGCGCTAATTATGAGCTGCCCATATTAGGAGTTATGGGCGGGGAATACCTTCAAATCCCGCCCTTTACGCTGCGAGACGTATTTCCGTTTGAAGCAGGAAGCGTGCTTGTTCCCTGTACTGTCTTAAAGGTTTGTTTCAAAACTAGTTATGGCAAATAAAAATACTACAACCTTCAAGTTTCTAATCGACGCTAGTCATTATTATAAAGACATCTGCCCGGAGCAAGCGCGGTTTTTGATGTAAGTCTTATGCAAAAATCTCTTTTTGTTGAAATTTAATAAAATCGTGTTTTCAGCGTGTCTTGCGGCATTGCATTTGCCCTGTAGTGATGGCAAAAACGGGCTCATGACCGTTCGAATCGGCAACAGATGCAATATTTCGAAGGCAGATGTTTCACACAGTGACATCTGCTGGCAAAATAGGGCTCACTTATGGATAAGATGTGTAGAATGAATGAAGGATATGGGCGACGTTAGGTCCGATCATTCGGAGCTATACCCCGGAGGATTTGAAGTCTAGTGCTGAGTAATTTAGCCCTGATGCTAATCTTCCTATAAAAACAAAAAAGGCAAGCCCCAGGTAAACTTGACTTAGCCCCTGATCTTTTCAGCTAGAAACCCCCCTGCTATTATGACAGTGTATTTGAGAAACACGCGCAAAAAGAAGTATTTTTTTAAAAAGTGTAATAAACATTGGTTAGATGCCGTCACGTTCTGTTTGGTCTGACTCCGAATCAGAAAACTAGATGGAAAACAGAATGGCGTAATTACACGGCTTTCACAAGCTACTTTTGTGATTGACAATACTTCGCAAAGATCGGCGATTTAAACGGACTTTAGATATCTTTGAAAAGTTTTAGAAGATGTGCCAAACGAGGTTGGGTTAAATGACACCATCCATACACCGGAAGTGTAATGTAGTGCCGTTATTTTAGTGTTTTTTTCGGTCAACACATTATGATTCCCTTGTGTAGTAAGATGTTTGGGCACTAGGTGGCAGTATGGGCCATTTTTTCCCCACAGTGTGTCTCGTTTGGTCTAAATGTTAAAATAAATGCAAAAAATTGCAAATTAAATGAAAGTGATGTTTAGGATCAACCTGTATAAAATAATAGATGGTAAATAGAACAAATATGGTATCAGTCATTTGAAAAAAAAAAAGTTTTTTTAATAATAATAATAATAATTTGTTAATTTATGCCTTTTTTAGGGCATATACAAAGAAATCATGCGCAAACTTGTGAATACATTGAACTAAACTTCTGAAACCAGGATTAAAACTGCTCCATTTCTAAGTTACTAAAATGACCCAAACTTTATCGTAGTTCAGAACGTTATCTGTTTGCCAACTTTACACCTCCTTGCCAAAAGGAATTTCCGGATTTTAATTTAATCGCTTGGATTACGGAGTTAAATGTAGTTGTGTCCTGAAACTGATATTCAGCGAACTGCGGTTTGTTGTCGAGTATTTTTATATAGATGACTGCCATTTTTAAAACGCGAGATACAGTATATCTTTATAGACTATAGAATTTATAATATTGTAGAATTATGATGTTATAATTTATCAGTTGTATTTGCTGTATTTGGACAGTGGTATATGGTATTATATCACTGGGATACATATGAAATGGGTTAATATACAGATGCCATACGGTACAGGGGGGTCATAGCACAGATCTTCAGTTTGGTGTATTCTGAAGGCTGGTTTTTAATAATAAAATACACTTTTAATTTAGCTTCCATACGGAGTTATTATTAAAAAACAGTATCAAGGTAATATAGGTGATATATTAAAAAAAAAATTTCTTCGTTCAGATATTGGTGTAATGCTTTTTTTTCCTGCTTTTTTAACTGTGAAAGGATCGCCCAGCTTTGAAATTCAGCATTTAAATACAGTGTTGTTGACTGCTGGCTAGGTGTACTGCTTCGCCAGATGTGTTTTTACTCATTTATGGATGTAGGGAAACTTGATCCGTTTCTCAGACTCTGCAGATGAGCTGGGCTGTGCACTGCATGGAGAGCAGAGGCTAGATGAACTTTAAATGAGGTTTTTGCATCTATTATGTAACTGTGCCCAGGGTCAGTGTTTGATTTTCACAGGACATTGTGTGCTGATGGCTCAATCCTCTCTCAGCTCTTTCTGTGAAATTTCCTTGCTCGATGCTAAAAGTGACCCTGAACTCTGAGTGGGAGGAGCCAATCTGCAGCCGTATCGTGTGTGAAGAGCGAATTGGCGCCATTCCAGACTCTGCTTATCGGTGCTGACTTGGTGGTGTTTTGTCACCCAGGGCTACGGTGATGGACAGCATTAGCTCCCTGGCCTCTTATTTCCCTTTGCAGCAAAAGCTCTCATTTGCTACAAGAAAAGCTCTTACCAGTGTCAACATTCAGGATCGTTTCAAGCTGATCATCTTGGAGATGGTTTCAGATGGTATTTCACACCTAATTACCCAGCTTGGTTTTTGCAGCTAAATGGCTTTCCAAGCTGTCAAAATTCCCTTTTAGTTAAATATGTATAAATATTTTGCAGCAATACTTCAAACGCATTATTTGTACTATAAAACATTAAGTTTAATGCTGCCATTTGTTAAGAAAAATGTTTAGCATTAAAATGTTTTTAAATATAAAAACTTAATACGTTTTAAAAACGGTGCAGCCCAAGTATAGCTCTGTGCATTATGGTGATTTCAGGAAACGTACGTCTGCCGTTATTTTTGGACAGAGTTCTGCAGGTCCGCACCTCCCAGTCACCTGACCCGACAAGGTGATGAGAGGCGGTTAGCTGGCTGTGAGCGCTGCTTAGCGGGAGGCCTCACGGCCCCCGTACCTGGTAGACGAGACGTCGGCTGATGGCGACAGATGGCCGGCTTGTTGGGCTGTTTTGATGCTAGGGGGGTGGGGGGCAACTCTGACCCTACAGTGCACTCCCATCAGGGGGCTGGGCACAAGCAGAACGTGAATAGCCCAAATAAACACCTGCCGGGCGGGTGTGGGGGCTGGGGGGGTACTCTGCCATCTGCAACCTCGCCGCTGGCGAGAAGTGTCCTGGCCATGGGCCAACTGTCACACTGTCCTGGAGCAGTAAATATGATGATCGGTCACCGTCCCTGAGATCGTATCCTCCACGCCCCTGTCTAGTGCCGTTGATAAATATCTGTCACAGGTTTCTGTCTCTTGAGCTGATGAGGGTCTTGACAGAATACGCGCTTAAAAGGACACATGTCAGGTGGAGTAGGACGGCTGGTGGCAGTGGCCCATGCTGCACATGGTCATCCTGCCGGCAAGCGCAGTGACACGTCAGAGTTCTATACGCCCAAGTAAATAGCGAAAGAGGCCCTGTTTGCAATCAAAGGCTTCATGCAAAGACCCCACTTCCGCAGAGCTCACTGCTTTTAGAACAAAGGCAGAAATAAACCCCCATGGGTTTCTAACATAACACCTTCTGCCTCTGTGCTGAGAATACTGATCACGGTGAAGGCGAGTGGCGAAGTGGCCAGTCTTGTGAATGCTGGACTGTGTCGTTTCTGCACCAGCCGCTTATTGGTGGAGGTTCGCTGTTGCCGTCCTACCTCGCTGCTTCGGATTCGGGGCTCAAACTGATTTCTGTGGTCTGATGCTGCATTCCATTTATCTTGGAGGTCGGAAGTTGGAGCTGGGAATGACGTCACACCCAAGTTAACCGCGTTCCAGGACAGCAAGTCGGAAAGCCATTTAGCAATACCAGGGACCTGTTTCCAACAGCAGGGTTTCTTGCTTAGCCAGATAACTTGTCAGATTTAATTTACTGAAGTTTAAATGGCCTTTACCTTTGTTCACTTACATTTAAACCAGAGTACCTTAATCCCGACAAGTTATCTGGCTAAGCAAGAAATCCTACTTTAATCAGGACCCAGTTCCAGCCCGGTTAATTGTTAGCCATTGTTAGCAATATCAGTTGATAGCAATAGATTATGTGGTAAAAACACCATAGCAATACATCCACAGATAGCGGTTGGACAGTAGTGTGTGTGGCTAGTTTAATAAACCACAAATAACACATAAGTGCTAATAAACAGTATAAAACTACAGCTTTCACTTCTGTTGGTAAAGGGCGCAGCCATCTTGAATTCTCAGCTGGGGGTTGTGTAGATTCCTCCGACTTTCCGAGGAGGAATTCTGACTTCAGTGCGCGCACCGCTTTTGCAAATGTCAAATGGAACACAGCGTAACCCACCTTGCTTCAGCTGGCTGATCGGCCTTCCCGCCCAGCCGTCAGGGGGTCAGGCCCCACCCCACAAGCCGGGTCAGGTCGGCACGAGGTGCGAGACAGGGGGGCAGGGCGCCTTATGTGACCTTGCTGTCCTCTCCTCACCTCGTCAGCAGCCATGATTTAGGGTTTAATTAGGAAGGGATCACACAGACCCACTGATACAGAAGGAGTTGAACCTCTGATTTAAAAAGTGGCATTTTGCTCCTTCTGCTTCGGGGGTTTGAATCCCCTCTCTTCTCTGAGTGTGCAGTTTATATGATCTCTCCATGATATGTGAGCTTCCTCTGGTTTTTTTCCTAGGCTAACTGGTGTCTGTAAATTGCCCGTTGTGTGTGCATATATGTGTGTATGTTTACACCCTGGGATATACCTGCATCCCATGCAGGGTGTCCTCTTCCTTGTCCCCCACGCTGCCTGGGATATGGTCCAGGCCCCCATGTGACCCTGACCAGGATAAGCGGTTGGAAGATGGAAAATAATGCTGTTGTATCAAAATGTGTGAATGTTAACATTTGTTTCTGTCTGATTTCAGGACAAAGTTTCAGTCTCTGTCGGGTAAGTGAAATCCTCCTTATTATTCTTTAATGTGTCTCAGCTGAAGCTGTGCTGGCTCTTCCTGCCTGATGACCTTGAGGGTGTGATCCCCTCCCCAGTTCTCTGCAGCGCCTCTGTTCTTGCTCCACATAAACATCCCCCGGGGTCTGCACTCTCTGTGCGGATTCTCTGGAGTGTTGCCAGCTGCCACTCTGCCCCTACCTGCCCAAACAAGGCTCCGTTTTAATGACGTGTCTGTGAATGATGCTGGATTACTCCAAACTCGCTAACGTGGGGCAGCCGTGTTCCCAGCATGTGGCTCGAAGCCTCGTCATGTTCCACACCTGGTCTTATGCAGCAGAGCTCTAACATTTTACACATTCAGTGGTCAGTATCTCACATGCTGTTTGTCCCTGTTTGTTTCACCTCGTTTGTCTACATTTGTTTCACTCTCGTTTAGCCCATGTTTTGTTTGCCCGACTTTGTTTCGCCCTTGTTTGCTGTATTTGCTTTGCCCACATCCATTTGCACACTCTGTTCCTGCTGTGAGCCACTCCTTTTCCATCTTTGTACCAGGTGAGAGCCTCCCAGAGGAGACAGTCTGCCCATCCTGCTCCCAGTGGCGCCAGCCGGACAACCATCACGTGAGGGTCAGGCCAAAGCGGAAGGCCTCGCGCCGGGCGCAGCAGCTCCTGAGAAGGGAGGCGTCGCGGCGCCATTTGAACCTGGAGCAGACAAGGGTCCTGCGGAAGTTCCATGGCTCCCGGAGCATGCTGGTGAGGGCCGCCGCTGTCAGTGACGCTCCGAGAACGATTGTTGGCTGGGTGGTAAAACATAAATGCATGATAATCTCCTCTGGTCACGCACTCCTTCCTCCTCTGATGTGGTGATACCCAGCAGGGGGGCGATACGTTTGAGCAAAACGCATGAGTGCCATGGATCGATGGGAAGGCACCAGGCTTTAGTAGAGCTCCGGTTTCGGCTCGTCAGGAATTCCAATGAGGCCATTGTCTCCGCGTTTGGGATTTGGCCTGTTATCGCTAAATTATTCTAAGCATTCCTTTGTCTTGTTTACCTCCAGCTGGTTGACTGTTTGCTTTAGCTACGAGAGAGTTTTGTGTATTTTTTGTTTTTGTTTTTAAACTAGGTCACTTATTTTAGCTACTTGCACAATATAAGGTGCCTGTTGCTGCTGTATTTTTATCCAAGTCCCTCACCTTGCTGTGCCAAGACCTGCCCATTCAGACTGAGTGCGGGAAGCCGCCCCAGTAGCCCTATTAAGCAGGTGAGCAGAGGTTGTAGTCAGTGATGCTTTATTGGCCATATGCACAGGTACACTGGAATGCTTCTTTTGACATATCCCATCATGCTCTCCTTCGACATTATCTCTCTCACACACACACACACACACACACACACACACACACACACAGGTTTGTAATCTTTGTGGGGAGTCTCCATTAATTTCTGTAGGGAAAAGTCTAATCACAACATGATGACTTTAACCCCTGCCCAACCGTAACCTTAAACATAAATAACCAAACAAAATATGACTTTTTTTTTTACTTTTATGATTGCATTCACAGACCTGAAAAATGGTCCCCACAACATCAAAAAAACAGATTTTTATTACATCGTGCAAGACATTTGGTCCCCACAATGTAATATAAACCTAATCCACACACATACATATATACAGCTGAGGGTGAAGCTTGGTATCTGAACACGGGGTCAGGGCTATTTATCCTGAGGTCCTGGAGCAATTTGGGGAACTGTGACCAAAGGAGTCAAAGGGGTATGGATACACTGGATGATTCAGGGGGCCCAGGACATTACAGGGGCCTCAAATCCCCCCACTATCTAGCCCATCCTCCCTGTCAGCTGCATCCCAGCATGTGACGTTCCAATCACAAACACAGAAGCGTGACCCACTGAGCTACATACCTCCCCCCTGTGAGAATTGGAATGGCCCAAACCCTGCTCAAGATTCCACTGCATTGCATGACCGTACCAGCCTGACTGCCATGAGGGCTGGTTTTATTGGTGTTTTACTTGATATTCTGTATGTGATGGACAAAATACCATAACCCCCCCCTCATATAGGGCGTACGGCATTCCCCCTGGCCAGCTCACTATGACCTGTCACTCCAGCTTGGTCCTGGTC
>JAODKC010000049.1:8829641-8840469 GCA_026777985.1 Mormyrops attenuatus | reverse complement strand
GTTAATTGCTGGCCAACACTTGCCCCCCCCTGCCCCACCCACCCGCCCCCCCCCCCCCCCCAGGATTCAGCAGCTACGCCAGCTGCTGGATGACACCACGTCTGACTCGGACAGCAGCAGCGGCTCCTCGGACCACGGCCGGCACAAAAAGAGGAAGAGGAAGGAAAAGAGGAAGAAAGAGAAGAAGAAAAAGAAGAAGAAGAAGCAGAAGAAGCACAAGTCGTCCAAGGATGGCGAGAGCTCTGCGTCAGACTGATGGCCGGGCTGTGGCTCGCCCCGGCTCGGATCTCCAGAGGCCCTTCATCCTCCACTCCAGCTCCTCTCGGAAGACAAGCCCCCAGCTCAGCGAGGGTGGGGGCACAGCAAGGCAGAGTCCTGAATCTGTACGGAATGGCAGCCTGGGAACATCAGAGACTCGCTGGAGAAGCGAATGTGATTGTCCATGGCTAAAATGCGAAAGCTTACGCGCTGCATTTACTGCAGTCGTTATCTTCCTGCATATTATTTGTATGATTTCTGTTTTCTCTAGGTAATGTTTGGAAATGTAACTTTATATTATCTACTGAATTAAGGTGTGTTTCGTCTGAGTTGTGAATGGTAGCATCAGCCTACCTCCCTAGCATACATTAGAGATTGCGTAATTGCACATGAATAAATGAAATACACACTGACCAAGGATTCCTGGTCTGCCTTTGCTGATTCATGCAAAAATAAAGCATAATTCAAATCTGATGTATGGTGCTTTGTGCAGAATTTTTTGGAACTGGATTTTAATGCTTTGTGACAATTTAATATTTGCACTATTGGCTAAAATTGTGTATGAGAAATGGTATGTGTTTCTCTAAGCCTCCGGCTCAGTGTGACCCTGTCCTGGATCAGTGATGCACGGGATATGGGTTGTGCGTGGCTCAAAAGGTTAGGATGCTGTGTTTGTGACTGGAAGGTTGCAGGTTCAAATCCCTGGGTTGGCTGGGTGATTTCACCATTGGGCCCTTGGGCAAGACCCTTAACGCCAGTTGCTTCGGAGACTGTCTGACCCTGCATTCTCAAAAGAATAAATGTATGTATGCTTTGGATGTGTGTCTGCTAAATAAATGGAAATATGGGTATGTTTTTGGCCATTTTCACTGTGTTCTAGGGTTTCAGTTATGGAGTTTCCTGGTTCCGGTGTAAAATGCGAGCACGGTGTAGTCCTGCTCGCTCTTGCCGCACGCACTGTGTTACACTCTGTTTTGTATCCCATTTGTAATTAGCATTGGCCATAAGGAGGTCTTGGCAACGCCAGCCTTCCCAGTCTAGCACATAGGCTTCTCCTGCCACTGAGTCTGAGAATAATTTATTTCGAACATATGTTTGTGAAAAATGACAGGTCCACACTTTCACAGCGATTTAACCAGTATAAATGCCGTGCTCCCAGTTTGTTTTCCGCCTGGAACCTACAGGGATCCTTTGCGACAAATTTTTGGAGGTACAACGGGGGGTGGAACCGTAACCCTTCTGGGCAGCCTTTTCGCCTGGGCCCCCCTCTGTACTGTCTTGGGGAGGCACCAAACACCACATCAGAGTGGACAGAACTGAACCCCACCCAAGAGAGGCTATTTTAAGAAAGCAAGCTGGTCGCAGTGCTTTTGCTGCTGGGTAATGTTACACGGCGAAGCACTTTGGAGGGGGAGGTGGGGGGTCGGCTAATTTCTTGTGTTTACATCATCTAATCTGCAGCCCGCAAGACCGTGTGAGAGCTGTTAACAGGAAACACAGCCTGGCACACTCCCCGAACCATCTCCCCTTCCATGGCAACCTTCCCTTTCTTTCCCATCGCTAAAAACATCCCATAAATCATCGCGAAAGAGATCACGCGCTGCCCCTAACCTCCCAAATCTCGCTCGCTCAAAGGGATCTTCTCGTTCTCCTGTCAGTGACCCCGAGCCCCGGGGCTTCATATTAAACAGATCTGTCTTCCGTGACGTTCCGGATTTAATGCCTGCTCCAGCGTGCTCCTTATGAGGCTGCACGGAGATTACCCTCCACAAAGCTGTGGTCTCGAATTCTGGCGAGGCCTGTCACGTGTTCCATTTATGGTCATACCTTGCATGATCACACCGAGAAACTGTGTGCACTTTTTTGCATTAGTTAAGAAAGTTTTTTGTGCAATCCCCAAATTGTGACAAGCTGTTTCAAAGTCTATTGGTTTCTTCATAGCTTAGGAACGGATTATAATTAAGCCTCTAGTTCGGCAGGAACGATCTTGGGGGCCTGAACTTGTGTGTGACATTTAATTCCACAGCTGATATTTATTAGGTCATTTCACTTAGTGGATTTAACATGCTAATTTTTCCCTCCACTGTTTAAAACAGAAGTGTAAGAATGACACTGTTTAAATGGTAGCCATATATCACCTGTCAGTATGTTTGGTGGCCAAGATAAGTCAAAAGAGTTTCTTTGCTCTGGGGCTGTTTCTGTGGAAATGATTAAAGTATCAGATGCACAGCAGCTTCTGTTACCACGGATTGTTTGTAAAATCTGGGAAAGGAGGCTTTAATCTTAATGATCTGCTGTGAAAAAGATGTCCGAGAGAGATTTCACAACAGAAAAGATGCTGTCAACTCTTAAAAAAACCTAGATCTGCTTCAACTTTATCTTTAATCAATATAGGGCAGAGCCATGACCCATAGCCTCAGGGCCAACACACCTTCAGAAAATCAATCTAATCTAGAGAAGCAGATCTAAGGATGTGTCAGTCCGGTCATTTTTGTGATTGATGCCTAATGTAACTATATACCCATCTGGTCCTCGGGGATACCGCTCTACCCACAAACTCAGGTCGTAATTGCCTCTTCGAAGTAATTAATCGAATAGGCCTACTTTGTATTTTGCCGATTAAAACGTATTCTATTAAAATGGAGTGTATTGCATTTTAGCCGTACGTAAAATTCAAGGTTGCAGCGCATGTAACTTGTAATTTAAAAGCCAGACTGGGTCTGTCTGTCCTTATTGAGCTGGCGGGGAGAGGTATTTTTAAACGTCGGCCGATTGCAACTAGCGCCAAGGAAATAATCGCTTTCGGGAAGATGCCTGGTTTCCAGGCAGCGCTGAATTTCTCACAAATAGTGTAAGGATTAATCCCATGTAATTATTCCTGCATTTACAATTTTCTGAAATCTTACAACACGCAAATGCATCAAAACTTTCCCTAAAAAGTTAACTGAATACACGCTTTATTAAGAATGGATACAATGAAATATTGCTTTGTTACTTTTATTATCAGTATTTATGTTCATTGTTATTTCCTTGTTATATTCGTCTTTTTTGGTTAAACACTTATTTACCCACCACACTCTGACCTCTGCAATATCATTGAGACGGATTTTCGGCGGGGTGGGGGCGATCGCAATCTGAAGCAGTAGAGTACCAGAGCCACCCGGATAGATGTGCCTTTGTTAGGGCGGGGGGAGGCAAAGTTTATGTCAGACAAGAAAGAGCAAAGCGACGAAGGGGGGAGCGGCTGCTATGCCGTCGGGATCCGCGGAGCTGCAATTGGTCAGCGTGGCTCTGATCGCAGCCCGGAGGAAAGCGACCGAGCGGCGGGGGGAGGAGGAAGAGGAGGAGGAAGGAGGAAGTGAAAACATCGGTGCTATCTGCAGCGTAAAGAGACGGCGATAAACTCCGATCATCAGCGCCTCGGCTGTGGCCGGGGGGTGGAGCGCGTCCGCCGCGTCAGGTCTGTGCCGATTGCCGGGCTGATGCGCTGCGCTGCCCCCGAAACTACCTCCAACCGCCGCGCTCATTATTTTCCTGGAAGGGAGGGGGCCTGTCGCTTTGTCTTACTTTGTGAGCCAGCCGGGTGTCTATTTTGGCCATATGGTTGGCCTGCCAGCTATCTACTGCGATCGGGGGCGGCGGTGCCGACAGTTCTAAGGGTAATAGCCGGACGTGGCTCACCGGCCGGCCAGCGGGCGACGTGTACGAGTACGAGTACGGGTACAGCAGGCGAGCCGCAGATCGGCAGCAGCTGGTAAGTGCGATAAGCATGCAGCGTGTTGGTAGGACTTTGTGGAGCCCACAAAGGTTATCGGGGGGTAACCGACTAGTCAAAGCACTCGGCACCTCTTTTTGTTTTTGCGCTTTGCTTAAGTTAACTGGTTGATTTCAATTATTAAATGTATGGCATTTCTAACATTTCCTACATAATCTGGGTTAAATAAACAAACTTGTATTGTTGCTGTTTCAGTGCTTTCCCCCACCCAGCCTATATCCACTTGCAATGTACGAATTTAGCGAGTTTTGGATCTTTTACTGTCTTGTTTTTTTGCTGGGGACTTGAGTATTTGCAGTTTTTTCGTGCGTGGTGTTTTATTCCTGCACCCAGTGCGCTTTTTTCATCTTTGCAAACGCACTGCATTGTGCTGACAGCTCGGAGACGTCCAGGGCAATGTCGTTTGTGATCTCTTGGTTCAGCTGGCAAATAGTACATTCCTTAAAGCTTTGCATTTCAAATAATTGGTTGGAAATTTAAGAGCTGAACGGGAAACCATAAAACTGCTTTAAACGAAACTTTTGGTCCGGTCTCATTTTAAAATATTTGCATCTATGTACGCCAATCTGTATGTAATATACCTTTGTAGTTGTCAAATGTAACAGTGTTGTTTTTCTCCTTCTCGAATCTGTGATCGTATTAGATGTATCCAACTGGAATAAGGATATAATGAGTATCTGTATGGAAAATAAACCACTTATTTTGATTTACGCCGCTGACTGACTTTTGTGTCCGGGACTGTGGCTCGGAGTCTTTGTGATGATCGGGGGGTAATGATATATTTTCAGCTTTTCCTAAAGTACCCTAATTGTGATTAAAGTTAGTATTCGGCTTTCAGTGACGCTCTCTGACAAGAATTATTATTTCACCTGGATCATTATATTAGTTCTATTTGCAGGGTTAAACAGCACCGAGTAATTTTCCTCGCCCTGCCCAGGGTGTACCGCAGCCTCGTGCCCTGTGTGCGCTTTGGACAGGCTCCAAAAGCTGCCCTTTTCTTTGAAGACTGCATTTGCCCATCAATTTTCAATTAGACATTTGGCCTCCTGATGTTGCAGAGGCTGTCCTGGGGAATGCATGTGGGGTGAGTTTGGGAGCAGGCGAGGAGCCAATGCCCCTGTTAACAGTTTCTGGGGATTTGACCTGATGATTTAAATATTTCAAGTTAAAAGGAAACATACAAGACTTAAGTGCAGTAAAAATCCAGGAGATTTATGACCCTGTCTTATTGGTGGGGAGTGGTCATAGAGTGAATGGGCAGTGCTCTTTCGGGGATCTTGAAAGGTAACCTCTGGTGAACATTTCTTCAGCAAATTGTGCTTACCAGAAATAAAACGGTAGCTGCTGACATGGTGTTCTACTGTGAATCTTATCAGTCTGTTTTTGAAGTCAGACAGTCCACGGGAAGCTTGATCTGGTGACTCCTTTTCCCATTTTGATGTTCAAGGTCGGGTTAAAATGCTGCATAAAGGATTTGAATTAGTTTTGAAAGCAAGCCCACCTTGAGAGTTGAGGTGGCTGGTCCATAGAGGTAGAGGAATAGGTATCTCCTCTGTTTTTGAGATTAAATTGTGAATTAACTAACTGAATTAATTCATAAGGTTCTTGACACAAGCCCACCTGTGTGTGCGTTTCTCACCCTGTTTGGTCTGAGAGCTTGTTTCTGTGCAGTTTTGGGCCCTAAGATGAGGAACTTAAAGTTTTCAGCATACTTACCTGTTTGTTGTTGTTTGATAAAGGTAATTGTTTAGCCAAACTGACAAACAATCACACGTTGTTTGTAAGCTTCGGTTCTAAGTTCTTTGGGTTCCGAAATGAACGTTAGTTGATGATTTCACTCTTTGAGGGCTTGTGGGTAATGTGCGGGGCAGGGCTCCATCAAGCCGTTCCTGGAGGACAGGCCTTGTTCCCTTGGGTCCTTTCTCCACGTAATCCAATACCACTGTTTTCTGAAACACTGCTCCGTTCTTTCTGTGGACTCATTTTGGAGTTTATTATCCGGGCCATTTAGTTGTCAAGTACTGATACCGAAGGACTCATGATCCTTTTAAGTTATCGATGTTAATTCTGGGGACAGTAAAATGTTTAAGTGTTTGGTTTGATCTCTTTGCTGTGGTTGAGAAATTGTGTATTAGTATTCTAAGAATAAATATTATCATCACCCTGCTTTCCCTGATAAACATCATGGTGGCAGCATGCAGATCAGGTCAGACCAGACTCCTCTCTCCCAGCCCACAGACTCCAGCTCATGTTAGGACATCCTGAGATGTCCCCAAAGCTAGCTGGCAGGTATAATCCCTCCAGCATTCCCCCAGTCTGCCCCGGGGCCTTGTTCCAGTGGGACGTGCCGGAAACAGCGCTGCTGAGAGCAGACCTGGGGGCGTCTTATGAGATGCCTGAACCACCTGAGCTCCAAATCAGCAGGACTGATTAAAGTGGCACTATTAATTTGGGCAGAAGGTAATCTAATGCTGCAAACTGGCACCTGCTGGTAGAGATTTTTACCAATTAATATTGCTTGGCGTCTTTTTGCCTAAACGATCAATGTATCAGCCTGTTATGGGTGTATCAGCTGAGGCTGTTTGTCTGTGAAATATCTTCCGGGTTACTTCAGATGTTGAATTTGTCAATAAAAATGCCGGGAAGGTTTTCTCCTCCTCACATGTCAGGGGAATAAAGCCCTTCTGTACGTCGTCGCTTAGAAGAAGTTGTTTTATGTGATGCCAGTTCTCATGTAGGGCTGGTCCAACCTCCACACGAGAGCTGAACGGCCATCTGCCTGCCCCCCCCCCCCCACACACAAATACACACACTGAGCCTTTGCTACCTAATGGCATCACCGTTTTGGGAAAATCCAGAACTCTGGAGTTCCATTGCAAGAATAAAACAGGTTTTGGAATCTAGCTATAAATTCAAATGATCTCCGGGCAGATGTTTGGCAGAAGATGTGAATACGGTAGTTCATATAGTAGTATAAGTTTATAGTCTTTAAGGACATGGAGTTCCAGAGTTCCTGTTCCAGGTTTTTCTTGGTGCAATGCTGTCAGCACTTTGGTCCCGCTGACCGCCGCCCTGTGGCCACACCCCCCCCGATTCATGTGCATCCATGCGTTGCTGAATCTGCTTTAGATTGGAGCGCACCAGCTGTGTGTTCAAAACGAGCCAGCTGTACGCTGCTCTCGGATGTGTGGCCCGCTCTACCATTCCTTCGCTTTTCATCCTCCTGTTGGTCTGTACTCCAGATACAGGTTCTGTTGTGGTGCTGCTGGACCCAGACGTGTGGATCCTCACTCACATGGGTCAGTTAGTTATGGCTTTGAGACTGGATGCCACCTCATCTGTCTGTACTTGTGATGTTTTGAGCTTTATTAAATTTGGGAATAGATTAATCATCCTGTTGGTTGATTATTCAGTTGATTAAGGCTGCCTGCGTCACTACATTACAATGCTGTGATGCTTTTGTTAAATTTCCTCTGTAAACAGGCAGTTGTACTGCTGGCTCCGTTTTCGCTTGAGCAGGAGCTGGGCTTGGGTCAATCGAACCGCTGAAGGAGTATGATGGCCGCCAGCTTCGTCTGTTTGTAGATCTCTATTAAAATGCAGTCAGACTTTGTTTCTCAGCAAACTGTCATAAAACACTTTATAGCAAAACTTCCCAGCCGGCGTTTTGGGGCGGGGTGTTTTCAAAATGAATTTATATCTGCCTAACGCTATAAAATGGACTTGGTGGGATAGAAAGATGTAACTATAAAAAGAGAAAAGGAAAGTAACGTGCAGTGCAGCTCTTGTCACACCTTGGAGCAGCGACGCTGGGTGAGGAGTGACCGCACAGGCGTCTCCCCGAGCTGCCAGACAGCCGCCCGAGAAAGAGCCCATCTGCTGGGGGAGGCGGGGCCCCGCACAACAATGCCTGTCACGCATCTGCCTCTGTGTATTTATATATAGGGGAGGTTTTCCTTCGCCAATCTCACTTAAATTGGCTCCAATGTAAATAAAATGCAGGCTATTTTGGACAACAGGCGTCCTGTAATGAGTGATTAAAAAAAATATTTATGTATTATTAAAATTTTTCTGTCCATTTCTGGATGTAGTGGGTACTGTAGGTGAATGATGGTGGCCCTGTGAGGCCGTGACGGCCAGCTGCACGTGAATCATCCGCAGAGGACCGGGCGGCACTGTGGTTTGTCGAGTCTGGCTGACTAGGCCTCGCCGGGCTGTAGCGGGGGCCTGATATACGGGCCGCTCGGGAAAACGGCGTCAGCCGCGGGGCGAGGACACGAGCAGCTGTGACACGAAGCGTGTGAGAGAGGCTTTCAGAGACAGCTTTAGTGATTGTTATCGAGCCAAAACGGCTTTAATTTGTGTGTGTGTCTGTGCCACATGCTCTTCACACATACAGGCCTTTAATGGGAATGATGTTCCCAGTCAGAGCTGCATTAAGTGAATTTCACCGGAACAACCTGGATCTGTGAATGCCCCGCTGATAACATCCTCTACGCAGGGAACGGCGTGCACCGTGGTGAAGAGTTTTCACAATGGGATTTAAGGAGATAGGCATCTCGTGTGTGGAATCTCCATTTGAGGAAAATGAGAACATGGACCGTACTGCAGGAGGAGGTGATGCTGTTTTTATCTGGGTCTTTGTGCATTTTAAATGAGTCGTTTCTCTTTTGAACGTATCTGGGTGGCCTTTTGTGGAGGTTCTTTCACCGAAATGCTGTCATGATTTCATGTATATGAAGTAGGTAAAGATATATGATGCGCAGCTTTGTAATAATGATGGTCGACTCCCCCCTCGTTACATAGTAATACAGTGTTATGTTTCAGTAATGCCAAATAAAGTCTCATTTTTGCCCCAATGGCTCGAAACCGTGCGGTTTGTTTGTCATGGTTTGTCACGGATGGCCTGGTTTTTAAGACGCTTAATCGTTTTAAAATTTAATGGGCCGTGTCTGCGTGCGACTCCCTTAAACTGGAGAGACATCAGTTAATTGGTGTGTTTAGTTGTTTATGTGCTACACAGCGCTGTATTATGTTGCTGCCCCGCCTCTGCGGTGATGCGGACATAAAATCAGGGCACTGCAATACTCTCCATTACTAAACCGGCATTATTTTGTGGCAGAATAATGACAGGGAAAATATTTTGTCTTGGACTGAGGCTTGTTTTTTAAGAATAAGAGGGAGAGTCAGGTCCAAAGAATAAAAGTCCAGACCAAGATTTTGTTTCAACCAACCAGCTGAGGATAAAGAGGCACAGTGACAGAGTACTCAACTGGTTGGTTGAAACTAAATCCCGGTCTGGACTTTTACTCTCTGGACCTGAATTACCCAGGATAGGGGTCTGCAGTGTCATGAGTGTTTTGTTGAACACTGCTCCCCCTACTACTCCAGTTCAGATACAGATGTTTTCGAGGATGTTTTGATATCATGAAACCTGCCCGCAGCCATGGAGTCCTTTAGGCGTTCGTCTCTTGCGGACACTCGTGGCCGTTTGCGGATTTAAAGAGCGCAGCCCCTCCCCGCCCTTCAACAGGTGTGAATGGTTTTTAGAAGTGTGAAAGTCAAATTCGAAAAGCTGACATTGCCTTAGAGCTGTGGTCACCAACCTTTATAATTGGTCAGTCTATTTTACTGTCCATTTACTCACCAGGAATATAACCCTGGTTGCTAGCATGGTGCTAAAAGTCAGTGTAACTAGCAGGTTCTGTTCCACATTGAGACAAAACACAATTCAGTCAGGACTGTGTGATCAATTATCCCACCCCTCCCACCCCCATTCAAGAAATTTAATGGGTTGGTCCGTTTATCAGACGCTGTGGACCTTGTTTTTGCTGATAGATTTTAGCCCTTGGGGAGACTGTCTGAGCCCCCTGCCTTAGACTAACCTGTCTCACTCTGACTACTTTCCGGACTGCAGTTTTTTTTTGTGTTATTTTTCTTGGGGGGGGCGGGGGGGCTATCCTTCTCTCCACCCCTGGTGAGCGCCGCTGTACTTGACAGGGGCCTACAAGCTACTCAGAAACCCACGTGCGTGAACAGACTGAGATGATACACCGGCAAGGCTTTGGGGCGGGGCCACGCCTCTCGCTCGTCCTTATCCGGGACTCCCAGGAGGAGGACTGCGGCCCCCTGTCTGCGTCCGAGGCAACCGGCTCGTGCACCAGCCTCAACCGGACTTTTTAATCTCTGGCCCCCCGGGCCTTCAACGGTCAGAAACTGTTTTTGTGTGTAAATGGACCTATTATGATTAAAACAAGTAGAATCATTTTACCGCATCCCCAGTCTGAAAATCAGTGTCGTTCTGCTTCATTTAAGGTCTAATCTCCAGTTTGGTTCTGCATTCTGATGTCCTTTTTCTTAATCCGTTCTTTTCTGGTAAGAAAGAACGTAGTTAACTAAATTGCTGAAGGGACCAAAGAGTCGTCAAATAGGTCAACCCTTTTAGATCGCTGTAAATACAGAGCCTGCTTTTCCCTCCACATTCCTTGCTGGAAAGTGGGTGATTTCTCCGATTTGTCTGTACGCTTGTTAGCCAGGGGTGTTCGATTAAGTTCTGTGCCTCTCATCGTACTGTGCAGAAGGGCGGGGTTACTGTTAACCCCCTGCAAGGGCGGAGTCATGCCCCGTGTGCGTGTTATACTTGTGGGGGGGGGGGAGCAGGGGGGCAGAGAGTGGGTCCGGGCCACTTGTGTCTTTGGTATTGTTACTAGATACCACAGAGAAGTGTGAGGTGAGGTGAAGAGTGTTTTGAACCAGCTGTGCAACGGTGCTGTGTTTCAGGGTGGGGGGTTGTTT
>JAODKC010000049.1:8810086-8822162 GCA_026777985.1 Mormyrops attenuatus | reverse complement strand
TTTCATTTCAAGTTGATTCCAACCGGGCCCCCCCCCCCCCCCCCCCCCATGTTGACTCCAGAGGCTTGTTGTCCTGCTTTTTTTGCTGCAAGGGGCCCTGATTAAGTGCAGATGTGTCACTTTTCACAGTATGAAGTTTGTAGCTGGAAGAACTGATCAGCATGTCGCCAGACACAGATTCGGCAGTGGATCCTGCAAACGTGTCGGCTGCCGCTCCGAGTGAAACCGATGTCTGTAACCTGAGAATTTTTCAAGGGTGTTGGCACTTATAATAAGCATCTTTCCTGGTGCTGGGGGGGGGGGATTCACGAGGTTGGAGTTTTCTGATTATCCGGGTTAAGTGATCCTGTCTCTCTCTAGGAAAGTAAGAGCTCTCTTGTTACCATCCTGAATTATTGAGTCACCCCCCCCCACACCAGCAGACCCATTTGATGTCCTTCCTGTATACCACAGACCCTGTGTGTACCCCAAGCTTGGTCCAGTTGCCATTTTGAAATTGAATTTCAGAGATGCAGGTGTCATTTTTCCTGTTCTGACCTTTCCACCGTGGATGCGAGTTCTGGTTTTCATTCTGTTTCATTTGTTGGTTGATGTCGCTATTGGATATGGGTGGAGTTGACCCCTAGATGAGACGTAACCCTGGCCAGCATGGCGTGTTTCTGATGTCCTGGAGGCTCGCCCGGATTTGTTTGCAGCTTCGGTATTTGGAAAAAGCGTTTTTATCTTCGTGTTTTGGGGTTCACAGTAAACGGCCGGTCTTGGCAGTGTAAGGAGGGACCAGGTGCGCAGTGGATCAGTGAACGGTGAGCATGTGGTTTAAAACCAGACCGCACCATGCCTGTGGCTGTCACCTGCATCCTGGCAAAGTGCTCCAGGGTCTGGCTGTCACACAGCTAGCTCATGCTCTGGTTTTTAACAAAAGGGCAGCCCAGCAAACCTGCACTAAGGACCAGTCAAGCGACAACCCCCCCGTCATCCGCTGGGCTCCTTTAGATCATGAGGATCATCAATGGGTGAGACTCCATGAATCTGGGGACACAAGGAGCTGTTCAAGGCATCAAAACGCCTTCTCTCCTTTGGTTTCGACAAGAGCCTTCAAGAACGCTGAGGCTGCAGAAAAGCTTTGAAAGTGACAGCAGTGAGCGCGGCGCCTCCTGTTCGCCGCGGCGCTGGTTCCTGTTTGAGCTGTGGGTCGAAACCTGCCACCCACACAACTTATCTAGTCAGGGAGCGGGCCCCCGCCATTTCACGTCCAAAGAGGGTCGGTCGATGATCTCAAGGTGAATGGTGACGCCACGTTCTTCCCATTCTGGGGAAAATAACGGCCTGCGTCTTCTCGGATTTCGATGGCTCAAAGCCATTTTCCAAGTTCCAGGAACATTACATAACTCAGCTGCCGAGGCTGGAAACGAGGTGGGAAGGGTGGATTGACCTCTGCACCCTGAGGGGGCTCCTCCCTCCCATTCTGCAGCTGCGCCTTGCCAGATGCCCCTCCGTGACCTTGACGGCGTGCAAGGTCGATGCTGATGTCAGGCGCCTTTGAAAGTGGTGGCAGCTGGTGATTGTAGGCTTTTAACAGAATGTGTGAAGGATATATCTCAACAAGTCGACAGAACCAGATATGTTCGTAGTCATTCGATTGGACAAGACATAGACAAATCTTTTTCTGTAGTGTTTTTCTTTAGGTTTTAATCTTGAGGTCAGAATGCTGCTGCTGCTGATGATGATGATGATACTGGTGTCAGAAACACTTGAGGACATGACGACATGCTGCTGGATCAGATGCATTGTCCTGGGGAGGCTTAGGAGTGTGTGTTTATGGAAAGAGCTGCCCAAACTTATGCACACCCCAGAAACCGAGGCAGCCTCATGGAGCTGGAGAAGCCCAGCTGGAGGAGTCTTGGGTTTTTCAGTGTGAGTCACACATGACGCACGGTCCTGTCCGACTCACGTTTTCACGAGGGGACACATGCTGGTCAGGTTTTGTGGGAGTATCGCCCATGTGCACGCTGAAGCATTTACAATGTGGAGAGACGCCTCCATGTGAGACAAGGAATGGCTCCATCTGTTGGCACTGGGCATCACAGATGATGTGGCCCTGTTATATCAGCCCCTAAACCCACCCATCTGTGTTTATCCCCCAATGATTTGCTCAGATTTATTTGTACTGAAATTTCATTGGACCTGCATGTGATTGACAACAGTCTCATCCAATTAAGCCAGTCTGGCCCTGCAGCATGATTGCTTGAAGGCAAAACCTTCTACATGTGAATCAAGGGTGGGGGCTCACTAGTCATTGGGGAGGTATAAGGAAACTTAATATGCGGTCCTGCATGGAAAACGGCGCCAGGACTGGTGTGGCATGGGTGAGCTGGCGACGAGGTGCACAGCCAGCCAGATGTCGGAGCCAACTATGAAAATCTGGGCGGGGATGGAAAAGGGGAAGCCCTCGCTGTGCCGCAGACTGCGGCTAACCACACCACCACCCTTGAAGATGAGGGTCTGGGAAGACAAGTACAAGAGTGTTCAGTTTGGCATACAAAGTGGAAGAGGTGCAAGCTGGGAGTTGAGGAATGAGAAGACGACCAGCAGTCTCTGTCAACCAGGATCTCATTTGGTGGCTTCGTGGGTTTTGATGATTTACAAATCGATTAATTTGGCACTGATGACGATGAAGGTAATCTTCATCTTCCCACTAGAGTGGCTCTGTGTGTGCATGCGTGCGTGCGTGCGTGGTCAGGGGGGTTCTTATCACAGAGCCCCCATGCCTGAATCCACGGTCGCTCAGTATAGTATGGTAACCATTAAGACTACCAACCTGCTCCTCTCGCATATTCCAATGCTGAGAGCTTTTTCAGAAAAAACCAGCGTGGACAGCGGCCTCACGCCTTCATCCTAAAGCTAAATTGTTCATGTTTGATGAGTCTGCCCCCAAAACCTGAGGTCACTGCAATTTCGAGGGGAACCTGTCTTTGAGCACACTACTCCCTCTCACTGATGGGACGAACATCTTCGCACTACCAGGACCCTCGGAGCTGCTAAGCTGGGCTTCATCATTTCTTAATTTATGAAATGCGCTCGGTTTCTCACTTATCGGAGACCAAACGTCAGCATTCTGAGAAGTGTAATTCTTTCAGTTCCTTAAGCCAGCTACCGAGGCTAGAACCTCTGCACACAACTGCATGCTGATGACCGTCTTGCTGGCTGCGTTACATTTCTTTTGTTTATTTTCACCAGGCATCGCCCCATGGAAAGGTTGCAATTTCCAAAGGCAGCCCTTTCAAAACTAGGCATTCCTAATGACGAAAATGAGGTGTTTTGTCTGGTAATTTCAGTATGGCAGCTGGAATATTTTTAGTCTTCCTGGTGGAAGTGAGAGATCTTACTGAACGTGATGGTGGTCAGGAGGAGGCCCCAACCCAAGCCTCCAACACGTGTTTGGATTAGACTGGACCATCGCCTTTGACTCTACCTCACTAACGCTTCAGAGGGGAGCAGCGACTCGTTTGGCTTAATTAAAGGGTGAATGGTTTGGCTTCTGCGTCTTTGTTGGTGTCTGGTGTTCTGGGGTAAAATGCTTCCTGTTTTATGCTCACGCAGGTTTGCATGATAGCAGGGAAGCAGTGAAGGACAACAGTGCCCTCCAGCATGCCGCCGCCCGCCGACATCGTGAAGGTGGCTATCGAGTGGCCGGGGGCTTTCCCTCGCCTCATGGAGATAGACCAGGTGAGATGGAGGTAGCCTCAGCCGCGTGGCCTTAGATACTTCGGCAATTGATCCGACTGAACACAGAGTGAGAATGTAGTCCCCCCCCCAACACGTCTCTGGAGAATAACTGCAGAGTTACGTGTGCATGATCCCATGGGTCACTTTAATGTGCTTTTCTCGTGTTTTTATGTGCTTTAGAAAAAGCCCCTCTCGGCCATCATTAAAGAAGTTTGTGAAGGGTAAGTCTTTTGTTGTGTTTCTAGGTCATTCTAGAAAGTCCTTCACTTTTGGATATTCTGATATCTGCAGAGGCGTCTTCTCTGGTGAACTCAGTGTGCATCTGCGTGTATGTTTGCCTCCTATATGTTACCTGTGTATATTACCTGTGCAGTACATGACTTTGTAGGATCAGGAGTTTCCCTGACTCCTGTCACACTGCCCTTCTGAATGGCCTTCCTTTTGTTTTGTTCAGCTGGTCCTTGGGGAACCATGAAAATTATGCTCTACAGAACGCAGACTCCACTAATTTCTACATTACTGAAAAGGTGAGCTATTTGCGTCAATGTACAGACATTATCCACATCAGGACATTAAATCATTTTAATGTGTCAGACTGAACCACAAGATGTATGTGCAGATTAGACAGGGAATGTGTGTATTTTTAATTCCGTCATTACTGGTAAACAAACTGTAGGTGTGTGAAGTTGAAAGTAAGTCTAGTTTCTGTACTGTAACCCAATTTTTTTATTTTTAGAATCGCAACGAGATCAAAAATGGTTCAATTCTGCGGCTGACTACGTCCCCTGTGAGTCACAGTCTGGTTGTGATCTTAAGCTTCACGCACTCTGGCTCTTTCATATGGATTTTGTTGCATAATTTGCGACCATTCTTGTATGGGGGTCATGGGTCTCATCACACCTATTAAGTGTAATTATAATGTATGAGCATGCGTGTGGGTGGTTACTATTGCATTGTTAATTATTAATAATCTGCTAGCTTATTAATTAGCTTGACTACTTTTGCAGTTTAATGTGTTGTCTCTTTCTCCTGGGGATAAAGATGTTTTGGGGCCTAACCCTGCAAAAGGGGGGGGGGTGTAGGACAATTTGGGCCCAAAAACATTTGGAACAGAATTGGATTGGTCTGGGTTGGGGACTTTCATGGAGCCCAAAATCTTCAGCAGCTCCCCTAAATCGGTATCCTACCTTTCGGATCTGCGGCATATGTGACTCTGCCATGTGCTAACGGTGCGCCCTGCCCCCCCCAGGCCCAGACGGCACAGCAGCTCCACGAGCGCATCCAGTCGTCCAGTATGGACGCCAAACTGGAGGCCCTTAAGGACCTGGCCAACGCGTCGCGCGACATCACCTTCGCCCAGGAGTTCATCAACCTGGACGGCATCTCCCTGCTCACCCAGATGGTGGAGAGCGGCACCGAGTAAGTGCGCCGCCCTCCTGTCACCTGGTCGTAATTACGCGGCCTCTCCCTCCATCTCTCGAGGGAAGCCGCACAGCTGCCCCTTACACTCCTACAACGGCAAATCGCCTAAATTTACCTGCTTTAGTCAATGCAGTCACATTTATTAGTTAGTTATGTAGGTTCTCCAAACCATACATTGGTGAGAGTTCTTGGAGCATTGGGTCTTGACACAGCCTCCACTTTCAGGTCCGTTCTGTCAGCAGCCCCCTCTGCCATGCTGTGTGCTCAGAGTTAGGTGGAAAGATCCCCATGGTGAGGCAGACGAGTGCAGGCCGCCCGCAGGCTCCCACCGCGATAGTGCCACGCTAGCGCAGCTTAGAGGACGCTCTCTCCTACAGAGATTAATAGAGCTGGGCTCCACAGCAGGGGGCCCCTTCTGCGACACAAGCCAGCAACTTTAAGGTCATTAACCGCAGCGCCACCTGCTGCTTGTTCAGCGGCTGATACTTGTGACCCAGGGAATTTGTGTTCCCAATGCTGTGCCAGTTTCAGAAGTTAAACTCATTCCTAAGTGATTATAAGAGCCAGGTTACATGTGGGAAGTTCATCGATTTATTTATTTATACTTTGATTTTTGTCCCATTTCTCAGACCGGCAGCCACCCTGTAGGGGTCAACTAGAGGATTCAACCATTCTTTTAAGGGGTGGGGGTGGGGGGACAGCTTTTTGCCTGGGAACAGCCAGGAGTCCGCTGAGGGTAGCACCACCTTGCCCTCGGCTGTTCACGGACGGATCCTGACTGCGCTGATGCATATAGACACATCCCAAGGTGGCGCCCTTAAATGCCCCCATCTCACCTTTAATCTGTTTCTTTTCCGGACTCTGGCGTTCTCCTGCCTCAGATCCGCCGCGTCAGGCTTCTTGCCCCATCGGCGTGTCTCTTCAAACCCTTTCTCTATAAAGTCAAATCGCAAGCTTGCCTCTCACGTGTGCTTGCAGTAAATCCCATCAGGCTCTATCTTGATGCAGCTGGAGCGCACGCTTCATTGTAAGCTGTCTGCCAAGCCTTTCGGATGAATTATTTAGGAGGAGCTCTATGCTTTATGGTTTACAGATTTTGAAGATGGGACCCCTAACCCTGATCGGGGCCGACTTCTGTATAGTTTGGCTTTTATTCTGCTTGTTAGCGGTTTCACCAGCACTGGGACGCCTTCGTTCAGACTGCCTCCGAAAGCTATAGCGCTAAAGTGCAATTTTTGCAATTGTGTAGCACCATCTAGTGGCTAATTTGTCATTACACAGGCCAAGAAGTTTGAAAGGCTGTTTGGACAATGCAAACCCCAGGGTCCCAGTTTCTGTAATTCATGTCCCCCTGGCAGCCATTCTCATTGCTCCTTGTTTACATTTTTTAACAATTAGAACTTATTGACAGGTTAATTTTAATCTGACAGTTTGACATTGATTACTCAATCGCTAGGTGCTGCCAAGACTTGGAATAAAAGAGTTTAGCAATATTTTTTTCCACTCTGCGTCTATGGAAATGAAAGGCTAGGGTTACAAAGATTGGTAGGTTGTATCTGTGAGAAGGTTTAAAATTTCCTGATAATCTAATCAGACCTATCAGCTGGAGGGGTGAAATATTTGTTTTCCTAGGCAGGTATTCCCATTAACACATCTTGCTGACAGGACACTCGAAAAAGAGATGGTAACAAGACCCAATGTTCAGATTTGGTCAGCGTGTATCTAAATGCAGTGGGGTGATATTGTATCACATCCCTGAATGTGGGGTCACAATTCAACTGGAAGTATTTTATTTCATTTTTCTAATGTGTGCTTGCTTGTATCCTGGACTTAGCAACACCTTTCGCTGGTGTTGTCAGTTTTAAGTGAACCTTTATTGTATTTTAACAGCATACAGTAGGTCTTGCTTTCATGGTTACAGCCCTCTTTGCAAAGGTAGAAAGTGTTAACGGTGATGTGCCTCCCAATCCTAGCAGGATTTCCAGAAAAATCCACCCCCCCCCTTCCAAAGAGTGTATTTTTTCCTCTTTTTTTTTTTTTTTTTTTTAAAGAAATCTTATGGAATCCGACAGGCGGAATCCGATTTGTCACTATGTCCATTTCCTCTCTTCTGTGTCATGTTCAGCCATGTTGTTTTGCTGTGTCCCTGACGTCAAAGTTTTTAAATCTTTGCAGACGGTATCAGAAACTTCAGAAGATAATGAAGCCCTGGTAAGCCCCACCCGGAAAACCCCACTGGCTATTTCTCCTCTTAATCTACTGACCGAATTTTGCATGATTTGGCTTGGGCCTCTCATCCCCCCCCCTCCCCCGCCCCCCCGGATGAGCGTCGGCCACGAAGATCTTCATTCGTTCCATGTGACCAATCCTCTCTTCTGCTCGTCCTGCATGTGATGTTGGCCAAAACTCCCCCTGATTTCAAAACAGACACTTCATAACCAGAAGCCATGCGGGGCGTGCTATTTTGGTGGAGGGTGCTGTATGGGTGTGGTATCTTCCTTGTGATGCACTGGCATCAGCCTCTCGTGCTAATTCAGTAAGCAACAAATGGCTAAATGTACTTCTGTGCTGGGCAAAATGGTGTAAGACCCTCACCTGTAGTGGTGTGTGCTTTAAACTTAGACTGGCGTCTACTGTGGATGTAGATTAGGACTTGATATAAGCACCCAGTTACTGTGAGGTTTCTCACACGCGGATCACATGACTGACTGGCATGTGCAGATGTTAAGTCCAGATGTAGATTTGAACCTTCTGCCACACTTGTTGTACTGCACACCCCTTCTTGCATTAAATGCACATGCATTCCTCTTAACCCTTTATATATGTGGATCTGTCTCTGCATATTCACCTGCACATATGTAGCACATTTTCTATTTATATCTAAGGATGTAAAAAAATGCTGATGAATTTTTAAGGTGGAACAGCGGAGGATGTATACTATATAGGTCCCGTTTGAGTCTAATTATGCAAATCCTTGCAAAGATTTCTGCAGTTAAGTAGGATTGCCTGTGTGCTTACTTTTTCTGTAATTAACTTACTGTGTTTTTTTTTCTCTTTAAATAAATGTTTGTTTTATCTGCAAAATGCTTTCTATCCATGTACTGGTTATCTACATGTGTTCCATATGTCTTCAGCCTGCCGTGTCCAATCCTGGTTCTGGTCTCTTGGTTTTGCTCAGGATTACATTTGATTGACTTCATTAGTTCAGATATTGGCTCTCAGCTGGAAGGAGCTTTTGCAAAGCCGTGAGCTTCTGGGATCATGAATGGACACCTGTGTTTTCAGCCTGTTAAGTAGAACTGTCCGCTGTACTCTCTCGCCTGACAGTCATCTGTATTAATCTGTGATCAATTACCCCATTACCCCATAGGGTAACAGAAACAGCATTATTTAGTGTGTTAGGTCCTTTTGTTTACGCAGATATAGTTTGTGTCAGTATAAATATTGATGGCCACTTAGGGTTCACTGCTTTATCAAAGAAATGCTGTGACGTTCTTTATAATGTAGATTGAAAAGGCTTCTGTTGTAAACTGGAGGTGATCTCTCTGTGAACTGCGCCGCTGACCTGTATTAACCCTAATTCCGTGTTTAAAAGAGCAAAAACTGATTTCTTGCATGCCTGAAAACCTGCTTTTAAAGAGGGAACGCAGTAATTTAATTTTTTTTAAATGCGTTTTAGCTGGTAGCGTTCGTGTTCACAGCCAGGAGAGGGCAGTGTTGTTAATAATGAAAATACAATGCGAAGTGGATGTAGAGTATGACAATGAATCATAAACTGAGCTTAATCATGGTATATTTGTTTTGAAATACTGTACATGTGATTTACAGCTATAATAAACTAGTACATGTTGAAATATTATCAAAACATTAACAATGCACCTGAAAGCAGTGAATTTAAAGGAAAAAATGTAGTAATAGACCGTATCAAGTTTTTGGTTTGTAAATTGTCATATTTTATCAATGACAGAATTTCCATAGGTACTGATTTGTATTTTATGTTAAAAATGAATAGAATGTTGAAATGTTGCATAGTGTTGGTATCTCTATAAAGGCAGTATGTAATATGTGAAGGCTTGTAACATCACTTTCAGTGTGCAATATGTCTGTTGTTCTTTAAAATTCCTGTTCATCTTACGGGCTAACCTCTCTTGATTACGTGTGACCCGTTGACCAGTTTACTAATGACCAGATAACCATGCATGGGAATGCTGTCCAGCTTCAACGCTTGCTCTGGCTCCCTCTGGTGCCCCCTTCTGGTGACCAGGTGTCAGAGCACCGTCAGTACCCACCGCGCTGTGGAGCTGCCCTCATGTTCGTGCCTCTGGTCCAGCGCATCTGGCTGCAGCTCTGCCTGCACTCCGCTATGTTCCGCCCACCCCCCCCCACTCCACCAGTGCTTTTGCTTGGCTTCCCTGTGTGTTAACAGAGGTGATGCGATTGGTTGTTGTGTATCTCATCTGTTCCAGCTTCGGAGACTTGCTGTCATTCACCCTGACGGCGTTCGTCGAGCTCATGGACCACGGCATTGTCTCCTGGGACACTTTCTCTGTGCCCTTTATCAAAAAGGTGCGTTTGCAGGAGATGGCGGCAGTGCCACTTAGGGCAACAGTGGATGCTGGTTTTACATGTGAGACATCCAGTTTATTGATAGCCCAGGTCACCTGACCCCGTTTGCCAGGCACCCATTCGCTGTCATCCATAGACCAGACGTTTTCATTATTCGCAGCTGAATTTGTGAATTTGCGCACTTACTGTTTCTCCGTGGGAAAATTCCTGCTAAGCTTCGTGGACAAGCTGCTTGTAAAATTTAGCGATGCTTAAAAAAAAAATAAAAAAATAAAAAAAAGACATCAGTTGAGTCTTTGAAGTCTAAGATATAAAGGCTGTGGAGGAGCTTGTAGATTTGAGGTTGAACATTGCTAAAAGAGTCGATCGTGCCTTGAAGTGCAAAGACTGTAAAGGGAATAGGAATATGAATGCATCAAGCTTTTTAAGGAAGGACATCATTCACTGAAGATAGCAGTTCATTTGAATATGCCAGAAAGGAAGACCGATAACTTAAGTGTACCGTTCCTCAAGGGTGCAAAAAACTCCCAAAATAAATAGTTCTGTAATTTCACATTTTTAGAATGCATTTTGTTTGCAGATTGCAAGTTATGTGAACAAGTCTGCCATGGACACTGCCGTGCTCCAGCGGTCTCTGGCCATTTTGGAGTCCATGGTGTTGAACAGTCAAGATCTTTACCAGAAGGTGGCGCAAGAGATCACTATCGGCCAGCTCATACCACACTTACAAGGGTGAGGCTTTGTTTTGCTGCTTGCCTGATCTTTCATTAAATTTTTATTTCGTTGTTGTGTCAGTACCTTATACTGAAGCCAGTGGAAGAATGCACCTCTATCTGGGTACTTAGATATCAGTGTCCTCGTGGTTGGGGGCGTTTAAAACTTTGCAACATATAAGCTTTAGTGAAGGTGTTATCAGCAATGTCATTCTGCAGTACTGTCTAATGTCTCTTTTGTCCCTTTGTGGCAGAACTGAGCAGGACATTCAGACGTACACCATTGCTGTAATTAATGCCTTGTTTCTGAAGGCCCCAGAGGAGAAACGACAGGTAAAGACGGCCGTCACCTGCGTCAGTTTTACTGTGTGTGTCTCGTATTGAAGATGGGTAATATTTTTTTCAAAACTGCTGAAGATTGTGCTATCTTTAGATCTCTATCACTCTCCCGTCACCATGTGTAATGTAATCGCGCGGGAGCTTCAGCCTCTGTGTTGTGTTTTTGTGCGTCAGTTTCTCCTGTGAGTTTGTACCTCAGCTACAGCCTTGTTACCCGGTGCCTTCGTCCT
Organism: Mormyrops attenuatus; assembly: GCA_026777985.1. Taxonomy (NCBI): domain Eukaryota; kingdom Metazoa; phylum Chordata; class Actinopteri; order Osteoglossiformes; family Mormyridae; genus Mormyrops; species Mormyrops attenuatus. The sequence continues at coordinate 8,811,166 of JAODKC010000049.1, read as the reverse complement.
CTGGCCGTGAAGCTTCTCGGTCATGTGACGCAGTCTATCCCCGCCCATATTTCTGGTGACATCATGCCAGTCGCTTGTGGCAATTCAGACAGTTTTGAATGATTAAATCACCCATCAGATCCTAGTCAAGCCGTAGGCGAAATGTGTGATGGGTGGGTGGTGGTGGTAACATCCAGTGACTCCCACAACCCAAACTGCCACGTGTGTGGGGGTGGGGCGGGTAAATCAGACGCGTGCTTATGAACTCTCTTGAGACACGTGTTAGTCCTTGATGAGTCTGCTGTCACCAGGGTGAATGTTTGGTAGCCTGGATTTATGAGGGGGATTATGAAACGGAGGCAGGATCAGAAGGGCGTTGAGTTAGATCCTTCGTATCATGTGCCAGTGGCTCATATGCTAAGGCCGTCATGGAGAAACCCTTGGTCCGCCAACTGGTACCAACTTCAGCTGTCTCTATGCTTCTCCATTCATTAGTTTAAGCCCCCCGGCATGACTCTGCAGCTGCTCAACTAACAAGTCTCTGCCTCCTCTCTCTTCCTCTCTATGCTGCACTAAAACGGTAGCTTGATGACAATGTCAACATCCTCGATTGTCCTCTGACAGTAAGTGCTCCGGTCGCGGTTAAACCGTAGGTGTCCTGGCTTCACTGCGCGTCCATTTCACTCTGTCTGTGCTTCGGTTTGTCTCTGTGCATTTTTCCGTTCCTTGTCGAGATGCGTAGAGTGATGCTGTTGCATTTGCAGGACCCTCTCCTCCGTGATCCTGCCTGTGTGTGTTTTCATTTCAGTGTAATGAAAAGCTCAGGTTCTGTCTGACTGATGTTCTCTTTTCCTCACCTCCCCAGGAAATGGCCCACATCTTGGCCCAGAAACAGTTACGCAACATCATTCTCACCGTAAGTGTCCCTGGGAGGCGAGATCCTAGCTTTCACAACCTGGGCTGTCTGCTGTCTGACTCAGTTGGATGGCCTAACATGATAATCCAGAGGGCGTCATAGTCAGCTGGAAACCTGGCAGGCGTGGGGGGGGGGGGGGGGGGGGGGGGGGGGGGGGGGGGGGGGGGGGGGGGGGGGGGGGGGGG
>JAODKC010000049.1:8767436-8789623 GCA_026777985.1 Mormyrops attenuatus | reverse complement strand
CCCCCCCCCCCCCCCCCCCCCCCCCCCCCCCCCCCCCCCCCCCCCCCCGGCGGCTTTCAGGTCTGGCCAGATGCTGAGGTTTTCAAGCTTTTGACTGAACACCCGCCTTTATTCACAGACGCAGTTTAAAATGCTGTGTGTGTGTGGAGCGCTGTGCCCCCCCGGCGGTGGCGGCGGCAGCTGCCCCAGCGCGCACCACACCACCTTGTCTTTGTTTACCCCCATTCACAGAGCTCCATTTGCCTTAAAGCTTAAGTGCATCTTTCTGTGTTACTCTTACCTTCACACTGCCTGTTTTTATCGAATTTCTTTTTATATAGTGATTCGACAAATATGTAGATTAAATTTTTTCTGCACTGGTGTAAATTCCTTCATTTTTTTCGCTATCCCTGGCAACAATATGATCATGAAGAAACAGGTCGGTGCGCATACCATTCACTCTCTTGACAATCTCTGGACGCCACTCGTGGTTCCGGGGTCATTTGGTCCAAACAGGCTCTGTCCCTGTGTCTCTGTCTGTCAGCCTACACGCGGCGCTTACGGCGGCTTGCAACCGGAGGCAGCTTCGGTCGGATCGGCTCGGCATGGATGCTGGCCGCAGCCATGGGCAGCTCATTCCTTATTCCACGCAGGTTCATCCCTCTGCTGCGGTGGAGTCAAGTGATCTATTTATACATTCCTCAGCCTGAATCGGCTTTTTTATTTGTTATCCTCCCGGAGCGGATCAGCGCATCTTTGGAAAAACCCAAAGAACTGTGGTCCTACCTTTAGCAGAGAGTGCTTGGTTGTGTGTGTGTGTGTGTGTGTGTGTGTGTGTGTGTGTGTGTGTTTTTGAGTCCGACGGTACTGATCTGTTCATCTGGCTTTGATAGAGATTCTCTTACCAACAGAATTGGAGAAACAATGTTTTCAGAGGTTGTTGGTAATCAGGGGGCCGTTTGTATATTTTTATATTTTCTACAAAATGTTACATTATAATTGTTGATCTCTCATTGTTTTTAAATAGTGTAAATGTTAAATCAAAAATAGTGGCTGGTAAACACAAACATTGGTGTTAAACTGTCCAGAAATAGCTTTCCTACTGAAATGCTTCTTTGAGCCTGGGGCTTTCCTGACGGGAGCGTTTGTTTATGACCTGTGCGGCTCAGCCTTCCACCCAGGTGTGCTGTGTCACGCAAGACCCCAGATTACCATTTTAATCTATGACATTCACACATCTCTGTATTCCCATATGCTTGATGCACATTAAGCTGACCCTCAGTCTGCTTTTCGTTCAGCCAGACGAGCAAAGTAATTGCTATTTAATTGTGATGCAGCACCATGGGACATTATTCTGGACATAAGTGGCCACTTTTTGACCCGGACTGGAAGCTGCTTTTGCTACCTTGAGGCTGTGTTTTTTCCTGAAATGCTTTCAGCCTCACACACACAGGTGAAGGGTGAAATCTGGGTCACTTGGGACACGTAGAAAGCCATTGTGTTCTTAAGCAAAGCATTTATTATTTTTTTCCCCGCCCCTGTGGACCACTGTTCTGAACGGCTGCGGTACGCACATCCTGTTCTGTGTAGTCAAGCTCATCAGTGCTCAATTAAACTAACAGCTATGCTAATTGAACCAATCTGTCCTCCCACATCAGTGCTCAGGCTGTTAGCTGCTTAAAGAGCAGTGGGGAAGACTGCTACATCCCTTCAGGACCAACCGGGGCCAGGAACCGCTAAGCCGCATCACATACCCATGTACCTAGCCATTCATTTTCCCTGACCTGATCTCGAGAAATGGATTTATGGCTAGTAGTTTCCATTTACTGTTTTACACCTGGTGACCAATGGCAAATATTTTATGAGGATCAGGTCTTTCACTTGGGGGTCATGAACGCCAAACTGTCGTTAATTTAATTTTAATTGCAGAGCTTGTACCAGAGCCTTAAATCTTTCACCACTGGATCAGGTAGATTTCCATCCTCTTTGTCTGCAGTTCCAGAGAGATACAGGTTATCGCCCACCTGGATGTTCGATTTCTCAGACAAGGAGCACAAACTTCCTCCAGACAAGCAATAAAGCAAGAAATGAACATCTGTAATTCTGATTTTCAGACGTAACGTTTTCTTGAATCGAGTTTGGCGCCACCTATTGGTAGCTTGTCGGCTCCTGTAATGGTAATCGGCTGTCCATGCCGAGCCGAGTCACTCGGTCAGTCTGCCTCGCAAGCAGACCCACAGGGGGTTATTAGCTAAGAGCAGCGCGTCGATCTGTCAGGCCCTTGTTATGTCCCAGATTTCGGTTACTAGGAGGTAATCGTCAGCACATTCTGGCTGCCAGGCAACCGAGGCTCCGACCTCAAGTCCACCTGTGTTATGGTTAAAGCGTACTATACCTTGAGTGAGTAGAGAGATAGTAGATACTGCAGTGATGGGTTTTCTGGTTCGACTAGCAGAAGATTAACAGGTAATAATAACCATGCAGTCGTGCACTACCGCTACAGTCGCCGGAGTGATAATTGGTATCTGGAGGCCAGCTCGGCTAACTGCGATGTAAATAACGAATCCATGTTAGCCGTGTCAGAATTGGCCTTTTACAGGCTATGGATGACGAAACTGCCTCAACTGCCATTATCGGAGACCTCCTGCCTTTATATAAGGTTAATTAGCACCTGACATTGTAAAATATTTACTGAGTAGGCATGTGGGGCAGTGACTCAACATTCGATGGGTTCTGAAGTAGCCTAAAGGACAGCAGATGGGACACACTGAAGGAGAAGTCAGAGTAACGTCAGATTATAATGAGCACGGCTTGAATGTTCTGAGTACCCTCAGTCCTGAACTTAACTGCCTTGGGTTTGTGTGCACTTTCCATGTTAAATAATTTAAATGCATTCAAATTCTGCCACAGTCACCGATGAGGTTTAGAAATGCATCACAGGGAGAATCGACGTTGGCAAATGACATTGTTTTTCACTTGATATAGCAAAGGTATCAACTGAAAGGTATCAAATATACTGGTCTCTGAGTTCATAGCTTGAAGAGGCTGTCACTGTGAAATCGAAGGGTTGTGCCTTTGAGCTGCATGTGTCTGGGACACCATGCTGATTCCATCGTAGGCCAGCTTTCATCCAATTATTGGACTTGGTGAGCAGTATAAATTTGAACCGGAATTCATGATTCTATCCTCTTCACTGCTCATTCTCTACTCATGCAAGGCCCTTTGTAGAGGGATGGTGTGGGTAGTGCTATGGAGGGTGGGACCAGAGAGGGCAGAGCCCACTGGTCTGTGGACACAGCTGTGGTCTCTTGCCTGTAGCACCACCTTCCCAGTTCATCCCAGTTAGGCATTACACACTCCTCCTTGTCATTACTGGCAGCTCTATTGTTCCCTCTAAAAAAGCGTTCTCAAGTCTCCCACTCTCCATCCCAGCCTCTTCCGCGCCGTCTTCCAATGACCTGAGGTTCAAAGCATCAAGGGTGTGGAAAAGGTGTACTTTTCCAATTTCCTGTCATGTTTTCTTTCCGGATGAAATATTTTTGTAGGTTAGGGAATAGAGGAAAAATAGACTAAACGAATTGCATGTAACAGTTACTTTGTAAATAGCACCACCTCTGTTGAATGCTCTGACTTGCACTGTGACATTTCATTGTGTTGTTTAGTGTTTAATTTGTTTTAGCTGAATTTAAAAAGCACATGTTTAAAGTGGATGACTTCTTGGATTATTCCGAGTTCTGAACTTTCCAGATTCCCCGGCTATATTGACAGCCTTTAAACGATGTAGCTAGCATCCGTTTTATTAGTGAGCAATGCTCCTAATGTCATTATATTCACTGATAGTTGGGGGAGCAAGCGTCTATGCCCTTAGAGCGTCAACCTGAAGATCAGGTGACGTGGAAAGCACATGAGGCTCAGCGTGATCCTGGCTGCTTTGAGAATGCTTTTGAGAACAACAGCTGATCTGAATGTTGGGAGAGATGTCCTGAGCAGGTTTGAATGTAGCTGGTAGTTATTAGGCAACTGCACCGCCCTTCCATAAGAGAGACGCGTGCCGTAGAGGACCATTCCCATAAACCCCTCTGACTTTCCGATCGCTACATCTTCTCACCCTCCCTTACTGTAGGACTATGTGTATCTGTTGCATAAATAGTCCGTGACACAAGTTTACGCTCCGAACCGAGTTTAATAGCCATTCATTCAATATGCAGAGTACTGTGGCATTTGAATAAATCTATATTAATCTTACATCGTCTATGGTGGCTGCAAGACCTAAGATCGCTTGTGTGTTTGAAACATGGCCACTGTCTCAGGGTTGTGGTAGCATACATTTAAAGATGCGTCTTAGCGGTTTTCTCCTTCTGTCGCTCCCACCCGCAAAGCCGTCGATGGGTCCCTCAGGGTACCTCACACTGCCATAGCGTTGCATTAATTATTCACAGCCAGCTCTGCGCAAGAGCTCCGTCGGAGTCCTCCAGCGGGGTCGGGGATGGCCGGCAGTCAATGGGAGTGGTGTGAGTGGAAAGGCAGTAATTAAAGGAGTCTGGTCGTGTGTTGGAAAAAGGCAGCATCGCCTGCTGGGAGAGCCCGGATCACGTGTTTCAATTTTATGCATTTTGTCCGTAATGTTTGCTACAATTTTTCCTGGCAACTGCTGTGTTTTTAATCCACATACAGAGGAAGTCAGTGATTGTCAGCCATCATCTGGTGGATTTTTTAAATAATTTTTTTCCCCCATCTCTAGATTTTTTCCAAAAATAAGTTAATATCTGGTTTTGAAGAGCTTGAGCATTACAGAACATTGCTCTGCTGGTCGGAATTCAAATGCCGCTGGTTGGCCCTCCGTAGCGGCACGCCTTTGATCAATGAGTGACCTGCGGCAAGTGGGCTGGATGAGTCTCTGCTCTCCTGCCTTCAGACAGAGTGCGGCGACACCCGAAGCCGTCACTGACGGATTCTGCCAGAGGATTCGCTTTGTTAGCTGGGCCAGAGGAAAGAAATCGCCCGTCAAACCCTGAAGAGGCATGTCTGTAAGGGTGGGAAGAGGAGAAAAGCAGGCCAGTGGCAGAGGAGGGAGTGAACAAACGGAGCGACTGCGTTTTTATTAATAGCTCCGTGTGTTCGGAGCTTCAGCTGTGGCTACGGCTGCAGTCTACAGAAGGCATGATGACGTCGGCACTATTCACTGCTCCTTATGTGAGGGAGGGGAACGTCTTTCAAGCTTACGGGCCATTATTTACATAATACAGTGAATGATACCTCAAAGTGCCTGGGGAGGGGATATAAGGCTTCATTATGGAGCTGTCCAGGGTATCGAGCCTCCTGCTCTGATAGATAAGGGAGAGGTCGTGACTGTGTCTGGGGACATAAATCTGCTCGTGGTCGTAAAGCTCACTCAGCCGTGGAAGCCTGGTAGGAGACCTCACTCAGTACGGTAAAAGCAGGGGAATGGCCAGGATTGAGATGCTGGAAGGAGTTGGGAGGTGGTGTCTTGGATACTGACACCACCTTTTGAACTGGAGCGTGACGCAAACCACATTCATTAATCCTCACTGAGTCCCGGCAATAATTAGTCAGCCAAGCATCTTCTGATGAAAGCGTGCTCCGTCATTTGTGTAACCGAAGTGATGCGTGGTGCGCCGACTGGAGTCTGGCGGTGTGCTGAGTGGGAATGGTGGAATGATTCTGAGCTGGACCAGCCCATTGTCCGTGTTGGGGGTGGGGGGGTTAAGCGCCAAGACCAGACATGTCTTGCAAACTGCAGAATGCTCCTTGGAGAGCTACGGCGACAGACAAAGGCCGCCAGTTGCCTTTCAGCGGGTTTAACAGGCCTGCACAGGCTTGGGGCCCAGGATTGGCTGAACCACCTATGAAGAGAGAAAGTGGTGTCCTATCCCATGTATACACCCTCGCCAATCGTGGTGTTTGAGATTGTCCTTTTACTCAGGGGATGGAGCCCTCTATTCCAACAGTAGCTTAAAGCTAAGTGCTGTTTAAACATGAAAGTGTGTTTGTTTCACCTTATAATAAACCAGAGATAATTCTGTGTTTACGCAGAATAAATTGTGTGTAGCGTGTTGGTTAATAGCTGTAATGAAAATATGTTTCATGTTAAATGGTGCTTCAGAAACGGGCCTCTTTCAGGTTGTTGTCCTCCGTCCTCCAGAGTTAAAAGTGAGAGGGGAAAAACAGCACCACCATAAATCTTTCCTGTCTCCGGCACCAAGTTTAAATTACTCAGTTGATTTATACAGACACATTTTAATCCATATATATCCATCCATGCCTCATTATTCGGGGGGGGGGTCAGGAGCCTATTTCAGGGAGCTCAGGGCAGGACTGTAGTATTCACCCTGGTGGGGCGCTATTCCACCACAGGGCAGCAACACACTTCGAAACACCAGTCAAGCCAACTGCCAAAAAATTATTTTGGTCTGCAGGAGGAAACTGAAGTCCTTGGAGTAAACCTGTATCACACGAGTCGAACCCCAAGCCCTGGAGGTGTGAGACATCAGTGTTTGTGAAATGCTATGCTTGCTCTCTATCTCTCTCCACACACACACACACACACACACACACACACACACACACACACACACACACACACACACACACACACACACACAAAAAAAAAGACACACATATATATAAAACAGAGTAATGAGTGTTCACATGCTGCTTTTAAAATAGAATGGCCATGACTGGGATCTCAAGCCCATGTTTCAGCTTGTTTAATTGCCCATCGCCTGTTGTTTTTCGTCCCGGTTTGGTCCTGCCTCAGTCTCTCTCCTTTTTGTTGCGGAGCCTCTGTTGAGCTTCCCTCGGAAGCACGGGGCGCCAAGCCTCCCTCCAGATGGGATAAATGCAAAGCTGCCAAGATTCAAGCTCCGCGCCGCTCTTTCATTTATTTGCATTAGGCTTCGCCAGACAAGAGCAAGGAATTTAAAGTCTTACGGCCTTGAACAGAGACGTCACGGGTTTGTCTTTTAATGTCCGAACGCGGCATTCTCAAGATGCCAACCAGCGGCGGGTGTGCAGCTAATCCGTGACTCGAGTGGGGCTGCATATAATCTCCTGAGTACACAAGTACGCCCCCCCCCCCAGTCCATGTGGGTTCCACAGTGCCATACAGTGCATATTGATGAAGCTGTGAATTATAGGAGATGGCAGCTTGTATCCCTAGTATGGCTTAGAGGGCAGAAACAAATGCCTGCTTTATTATTTCTTACTGATGAACCATGCTCTCTGTTTTCTTTTTCCCATTCTTGCTTGTCTGGATTTTTATTCATTTTTTTCTTCTGTGCAGCGCATGAAATATCTTCCTAATAAGATTCGTGCCCTGTGTTCCTAGTCCTGTATATTCACAGCACATTTCTAGTGGCATATTTGCAAGGCCTATCCCTCTACATCCATGATCGGAGCAGGTTTTTTTTACAGGTTCTTTCGAGGTGTTAATGGTTCCATTAGCCCATTCAGGCCTACAAATCATCCAGTTAGCACATCAAAATGGTGGTTCTGGATATAAAATTTTTGATAGGTCTCTGGGGGTCACATGGTCACTAAAATAGTCATTGCTATCTTCATGAGCAAATAGTGTATTGGGCTGCAGATATACCTTTCCTGAGCATCTTATCTTCAGCTGGATTTGTAAATGGTACAGAATTGATTATGTGTGCAAGGTACCTTGATATACTACTAATATGGCAGACATACAAATTCAGTTCATTTGTTTGATATTCTGCTTGATTTTGATTTGTGATATTGAGTCATGTGGTGTGGATCTGCTTTGTTAAAAAAATGTCAGATTTAGCTACGCACCATCCATGTAAGAAATGCGTTTGGATCACAAAACTCACGGACGGCTCATATCACGGTATTTGAGTCACAGATCGGATCATTTTTTGGGTCAGCAAAGAAAAGTCGTGTAACTTTGCTTTCCATTTATTACTTAAAGAACTGAAAGGATGCTCAAAGCAAGGAGATTTTAACATGCCTGTTTTCGTGAACACGCAACTGCTTTGTCTGTGTTTTTTCACTGCGACACTGCAGCGGATAGAAGTCTGTAGAGGACATACATCGTCTTTTTCTGTCTCACGTTGAGATCATGACGACTTTCGTGATCTCAGCACAGCCGGAGTTGTTTTCTGAAGATCACAAAATAATAGAATGGGCTGATCCATATTTTTTCAGTCCTGATATGATTCTTATACTCAACTGCCGATACGATACAGATTCCAATACAAGAGCTTTTTACTTTAATATTTTTATATAATATATTATAGTATTATATACACACACACACACACACACACACACACACAGTTCATGTATTAATATTTTTAAACAAGTAAATAAGGATGAAAAAATGTATTGTAAAAAATCTTCAACTAGGCTACTGGAAAAATACACAACATACTGTTCCACCTCGTTTGGACATTTTGTTTTAAGTGTTATTGAGGCATTTGCAGTTCAGTTTAAATATCTTCCAAGTGAGGATAAGCAAATGTCAAATGCTTCAAATGCCCCACAATTTTTCTCCCACTGGCAACACTGACACTTACACTTCACTGCGATTGCAGCCCCTCCTGTATCACAAGTTGTAGCAAGTGTGCAAAACAGGCCAAGTTAACAACTCTCAAACCATCCACTGCTTTTTTCATATTATTTAGTGGGATTTTCCACTAAACGCTACTCCCACCTCTCAGAACTTTGTTCTTACGAAGACTACAAATCGCTGCATTCCGAGTTGCTGTTAAAAGTGGATAATACTTCCAGATTGTCACCTTCTTATCTGATATTCTTATGCTCCTCATACTGCAAAGGGAATTCGCATGATGTCACAGCAGGCGGAAGTCACTGTGCTCACACCCACTGAGTAGCAAAAAGACTGAATAGCGGCGTTAGTGTTCAGCTTGAATGCCACAAAAACACATCTAAATTGGGAAAGAACTGTCGTGCGATTGATTGAACAAACAGATTTGACATGAAATAGGAGCTATCTTTTTAGAGACTGCCAAAAATTTAATTAGTATCTGACGTGGATCAGTCACATATGGCCGATACCTGATATGTCAAATAGGTCTGGGTAGGCGCCGATACTGAATATCAGATCGGTGCATCTCTACAAACTAAAAATGCCACTAAACATGCCATGGCGATCATGCCATTGCATCCGTGCAGTTTTTGTTGTGCTCTCACAGAAAATCTGAAGTTCCCTGTGTCCTACACATAAGTGGGAGATTCTGTCATGTTTTGAGAAATGATTTTAAATTTATGAAGTGACAGTGGCAATAAAACTATTTTGCACTATCACCGTTAAATTTTGCAGTTAATCCGCAGTTCACTTATGGGGGTGGGGATCTGTACAGATCAACCAGTGTTTGTTATACCACTAGCTAGTATTTCTATGAAATTTGTGGTACAGTTAGACATTTATTGTAGGTGCTTGACAGTCATTCTGCTACATGAGATGCCTGTTGCTCGAGAAATACAATCAGGGTTCACGCAAAACAAACAATGGCAAGGCAAAGTATTTCTCGAGCTTTCCAACCAACATTAGCTGACTACACTAAGCCAGCGACCTTGTTTTGTCTTAAATCAGCAGTAACAAATTATTAAAATTATCTCTGATAACATTATACTATTAAAAACAAAAGTTTTGTTATGTTATAGTTTCATCTGTGCCATTTTAAATTAGTTTTTGTTACGCTGGACGTTACACCTAATGTTAAGAGAGTGTAAAATTTACGTTATAACTTAGTGCTGTGTTGAAACTATTTCCGTGGTGCAACCGATTATTTTTTGGTAGTACGTAAACCCGCACGTAGGGGCAGTTTATGTTCATCGTAAGCTCAGATTGAACTTACCCTTAGCTGGTGCAACCCACTGCAGGACTGTTGGGCGGCACCGTTTATGCTTCTGGAAATGGCCTGTTCACAATTTGTTGTTGTTCAGTGGTTTCCATGCTATGTAGTTATACTAAGCTGCGTTCTCACTTGTAAACTGTGTAAACCCTAACCCACCCAATGGGCTCGGCTTCCTGTGGTGGTTTTCCTTTGTTTTCGTATCATTTTGGGAACGTAGTTTCGGCTGACAGGACTGGAGCACCGCGGCGTCCTCATTAAGCCCTGTCCTTTGGGGTCATGCAGTAAACCTCAGCTTATAGAGACTGTCTACTGGCTCTTCCGGAAGTTTCTTAGTGTCTCCTCCTTGCAGCAGCCGCATCAAAAATGCTGACTTAAGCCTGTCATTCACCACAGCTTCCATAGCATAACCCACGTGATTGGTATTGGATTTGCAGCCAAGTTGCCCCCCCTCCCCCCCCAATCATGTTTGCAGGTGGCACAATGGGCCTCCCCCCTCTTCTGTCGCAGGTGATGCAGGTGGTGAGGGAACAGATCATGCGAGCCCTTACCGCCAAGCCTAACTCCCTGGACCAGTTCAAAAGTCGCCTGCAGAACCTGAGCTACACAGAGATCCTGAAGATCCGTCAGTCCGAGAGGATGAACCAAGAAGACTTTCAGTCCCGCCCCATCCTGTGAGTTCACAGCAGCCGATTTAAAATGGCCAACATTTTACACTGTTAGCTTAACTGGTTTATAACATGCAGTGAAGTCAAATTACCTTCGAATCTGATTTATGGCACATGTTAATGTAAATTTGAAAGCTCCACCATTGCATTATAAGCTAATTAGTTGAAACCCGGAGTGAGTGTTAATGTCTGTTAACACAAGACTAAGTTTGAGATAGAGCAGCACTTAGTTCCTGTTACCAAAGGAAGTTACCAGCCTAATGTCCCCTAATTAGGTGTGAATTCCTCTGAAGTATTTCACCTACATGGAACGATTTTTTAGCGGTGATAACTAGTGGCTAATTGCTTTGAGGTTTTAGCCATAGCAACTCAAAAGATGCTTGATAATATGTAATGAAGGTAGTAGTGTTACCATGTTAGGTTTCTTATCCAGAACTGTCTTTTAAAGGCCTGAATGGTTAAAAAAGACTGTAAATGTCAGATGTCCTTGGCCTCTGGCAGAAGGCCACCCGTGGGTGTCCCCTCCGGCCACGTGCTGGTCTCTCGGCCTCTCTAATGAGCCTGACAGGCTGTGGGCTGGATACATCCCCCCCCCACCCTGACCAGTATTTTTCAAACAGGGAGCTGCGGGAGAAGATCCAGCCGGAGATCATGGAGCTCATCAAACAGCAGAGACTCAATCGGCTGTGTGAAGGAACCTGCTTCAGGAAGATCAGCTGTCGGAGGCGCCAAGGTGGGTCCCCTGGCTGTCGCTGGGCACTATCATGCTCATGGGTATCATGGTCACACGTCACAGACTGGTTATCACAGTGACAGATGCTCTCCAAATCACTGTCACTTCACAGTTATCCGGAATGTGTGATGCACGTCAGCATTTTATCTTGACTAGATAAAAATAGTTTTTTATCTAGTTGTCCAGTTTCTTGTCTTACCTTAACAACCTGGTGGAGTCTCCCTCTATTCCTTTCAAAGAAAAAAAAAAAAAAAACATTTATTCTGTTTATAAAGTTTCTTGGTCCAGCCCTACCTTTGCGGTTTTGATCTGGTCATTAATTTCGAGTGACTTAATGAGGGCTCTGTGTGTGAGGACCTCTCCGGAAATGCACGGCACTGACAGCGACAGACTTGTTATCCATTTTCAGGGATCTGCATTGTGCCACAAGGTTTTTTTTTTTTTTTTGTCACACCCCCTCCTCCACCCCCAAAAGATGCCCTTAACTGCTCATTTTGCGATGTGCCTGTATCGATCCCCATAATGGATAGACTGACTGATTTGATCTGCTCTCTGCTGAGGAGGCCAGATGATGCACTTAACGTCAGGATCGTATGACCCTTAAGAAGATAATCGGACACTTTGAGATCCTGCCCGGAGGAAGTTCCCGGTACATCCCTGGCTCTATTATGGCTGCTGCAGTCCCCTTCAAATCTGTGTTACCAGCTGGTATTTCCTGCTAATCCTTCAGGAAACACACGTGTCTTTTTATATATATATATTAAAAAAAGGACCATTCACTTGGTGTGCCGTGACACGGATACATCCTGTGGTTTCAGCTTTAAATCTGCTGCTCTTCTTCTGGCTGGAGCAGCTTCTCCTTTCGAGTGACCCTCAAGCCGTGATGGCTATGAAGCTCTTGCATTCCCAACACGAGCCTTCTGTGGATCGCTGGAGCCCACGTGCGCCCTCTCACTTGCTAGGAGGAGCTCAATGATGACGGGAAAGGCTCCGAAGGAAACCTTGTCTGTTTGCCTGTTTAATTTAGCACTTTTCACAGTTGGAGTGGATTAAATTAGCCGGAGACCCATTTTGTCAGCTCCCTGTTCCTCCTGTGAAGACTTGGCACCTCCTCTGCCGGGTCACACTTTCAGTCTTCTGCCTATTTTCCCTCAAAGGGAGGAGGAAAAGCCGTGCGGCAGTTGGGTTTTTGCTGCAAACCCTGTGTCACAGCAGTGCTCCTTGGAGCTCGGTGGAGAAAAAGTTTGGCTGTGTGAGGATCTGTAGACACCATGTCCTCTCTCTGGATTCAATGTAAATGAAGTAGCCCAGCTCTGTGTGCCTTTTTTGCAAGCTGTAGAGACCGGCTTCGGTTTGATGATCTTTGCATGTCTGTGGGGTTGGACAGTGAGGTCAAAGTCATTACATGAACTGTCACAGGACCATCGTTGTGATGGCTATTTTATGCCCTGCCGTTCTTTATAGGGCTGGGTCTCTCTGCCCATTTTGCAGTTCCCTGACCCAGGCAGAGAGTGGCACTGATCTTGGCCCAATTACAAACCAGTCCTGCCATTATTAGAAAAATAAATCACCCCCCCATTATGCTGGAGACCCCTGCCTTCTGCAGCATTTTAATTAGATGAGTAAACCTGAATTAGCCATCTCGCGTGAGCACTTGGCCGAAAGCCTCATGGGCCCCTTAACAAACCGTCTGCTTCATCAGCAGAACACCCGGGTAACGACTCCCCATTTGACTTCAGCGTTTGGTAGGATTCTGCAAAAAGCGGATTTCTGTTCAGCTTATGTGTGGTATTCAGAACAGGCGTGTGGATTCTGAAGGAGGTGCTAAAATGTAGCATTTCTAAAGCGGGATGATGCTGACCCCGCTGGGGGGGTACATCACATTGTGTTGTGATACTGCACTGTACAACACCAAGATGCACCCTGCAATATAAAAGTATACTACTCTGTGCTATGCTACAATCTGTCAAGCTATGCTACACCACACTATACAGCAGAGGGCAGGTCATGTTGGATAGTTTTTGGTTATTTTATGTTTGGCCCTTAAGCGTGCTAATATACATTTTCTGCTTCATTTGTGGGTTCGCAAGTTAGATATTTTTGGCGTGAGACTACTGGGTCCGGATGTGAGGATCATGCCACAAACGATTCTCATTTTTAAGACTGTCAGCAGTTGCTTCCGATGCCACAGAGCCTTCCATGGGCACCCCATAGATAAATGCCACAGGAGAACCTGCCAAGTGTCTATTTTCAGCGTTTACAATTTGGACGGGTCATCCCAGTCGCTCGCCAGCAATCGCCCTCCTCGCCCCAGGCCGTCCTCACCTGCTCTCCCAGGCTTTGGCACCTTTCTACCTGTCCAGACACCCTCCCCAACCCCCAAAACCCTCAGTACCCAATGGTGCCTGAAAACTGCAGGTCCATGAGCTTGCGTATTAAAATATAACATAAAACAAGAAGGTTTATTTAGTTTCATTTCATGTGATACACCCGCAAATGGCCGTCTGTAAACCCTCAGCATATCTCCCCATTGTTCACTCATGGCCAGGCGGCACTCTCACACTTTAGACGCCCAACCACCTTAGCCTGTCCTTCAGCTGTCTCTCCTCTCCTTCACTCCCACAGACAAGTTCTGGTACTGCCGCCTGTCGCCAAACCACAAAGTCCTGCACTATGGCGACCTGGAGGAGCACCCCCAAGGAGAGGTGCCACATGACTCCCTGCAAGACAAGCGTGAGAATCGCTCTACTGGAACGTTCAGCTTTAGAAATGGGTTTTAAATTGTAACTTACTGCAGAGGAGTAGTTATCAAATTTAAAACGTGACTTTGACGATCTCCCTGGAAGTTTAGAAAGATGAAGCAGCTGTTAACAGTTTCTCCCCGTCTCCATCTGCCTCTTTTCCTCTGAAGTACCCGTGGCCGACATCAAAGCAGTCGTGACTGGGAAAGATTGTCCACACATGAAGGAGAAGGGGGCCCTCAAACAGAACAAGGTAAGCTCGCTTTTGACGTCGTGTAAGGCTTGACGCACAAGGGGATGCATGTCGGTCACCTGAAGACCATCATATAGCACCCTCCTCCATGATAATCCATGGCTTTTTATGGATGATCCATGGAGTTCATATTAGGGGAGGGGTGGCGTCAGATTAAAAAAATTTTGGCTGGTAGACATGAGGTGTCCAACCCAACAGAGAAGTCGAAGGTAATGAGCCATCTGGACGTTTAATAGACGCACAGCGTCAAGATGAGATTGATGCGAGTGATTCTGGAGGAGGAGGGGAATTGAATGTCAGGGACACCATGATAAGGACGGAAACAGGGTCACGAGGAAAAGCCCAGGATGGATGAGGGACCCTGTGGATCTCTGCACGTCACCAAGGCTGTCCTTGGAAGCTCACCTTGGTTTGAATGCAGTGCTAGTTGAGCTCCTTCTGTCTGACAGCATTCTGGCCCGTGTTACCACCTCCTCCCCCCTCCCCCGCTGGCCCTATTCTTGCTGAGGTTTTGCCATGTGAGTCCCGAAAAGAATTGGAGGCGGAGCCTAGGTAGCCAGCTGAGCTGACCTTATTGGTCCAGCACTTCATGACATTCTTGCCCAGTAGCGGCCACATCGTATACCATCATAGTGGAGAGTGAGTGAGTCATAGAGGTCTGAAAGGTGCAAGGCCACACCCGTTGGAATGTGCCGGAGCAGCCTGTACAGAATAATGACTCCAGCCAGGTAGAAATGCATTCAAAATGGCTGTTCTTAAATCTGCTTGGTTTGACAAAAGGCAGTTCTGCATGAGAAGACCTTTTTTTCTCAGCAAAGGTACCGTGAAACGTCCCGCTTTCTCAAAGCAATTAACTTGAGGGTTTAATTGACTGTGACCATTCAGATTCTAACAAGACATTCAGTAAATGTACAGTGTGAACACATCCAGTCCATTTTTACTGGACAATCCGCTTGGGTCATTGATGCAACAATGCTCCCCAGAGAATTAGAATTGCTCAGCTGTATGTGATGGTGCTAGTTCTGTGTAAGAGAGCTGATGAATTAAAAAAAAATAAATAAAAATTGCTTTATTGTTTGGTGTATTTTTAGGTTTTAGTTGTACTGAATAAGTGAACAAGGTTTTGAGTCAAACGAACAACAGTTAACCATTAAATGCCAACATTAGCCGGCCAGGTAGCCTGTGTTTTTCCCAAAATTTGCCGTGCCAGTTTAACATTTACCCTGTCAGAAAATGGGCCTGTCATGGTAGTGTGTTAAGTGTGCTCCCTCTTCTACTGTATGATCTCAACACACAAAGTGCCGTGTCACCTGACGAATTGCCGTCCTCCTCCGCGACAGC
Organism: Mormyrops attenuatus; assembly: GCA_026777985.1. NCBI lineage: Eukaryota > Metazoa > Chordata > Actinopteri > Osteoglossiformes > Mormyridae > Mormyrops > Mormyrops attenuatus. The sequence continues at coordinate 8,774,048 of JAODKC010000049.1, read as the reverse complement.
CGAATCCGCCCGAAGGAGATGTGTGACACACCGTCTGGCGTCTCCTATCTGGAGAATTTGCGATTTGGCTGAGGGAAAAAAAAATAACTTGACAGTTCTGGCGGGAGCGGTCGAATTTCTGTGACAGTGTGGCTTATCTCATCACAGGAAGTTCTGGAACTGGCTTTCTCGGTCTTGTATGACTCAGATGAATATTTGAACTTCATCGCACCCGATAAGCATGAGGTAAGTAAGGATTATTCTGATTTCCATAGACATTCGGCAAGCTTAAAGAAATTATCTTGGAAATGAGCTATTACCATGCAATGGGTGGAAAATGAGTAATTCAGAATCAGCAGTTATTTTTCTTTATGCTGACTGGTGTGCACGTTAACTGTGAATCCTGTCTCCGATGTCTACATCATAAAATCGCCAACTAGGGAGCTGCTGTCAGTGGCCAGGGATGTGGGCCTCATCATGGGCAGTGATTTCATTGTTTGGCATGGTGTGTTTCAGTACTGCATGTGGACGGACGGCTTGAACGCTCTGCTGGGGAAGGAGATGACCAGCGATTTCACCAAGACTGACCTGGACACTCTGCTAAGCATGGAGATGAAGCTCCGCCTCCTCGACCTCGAGAACATCCAGATTCCAGAGGCTCCGCCCCCCATTCCCAAAGAGCCGAGCAACTATGACTTTGTCTACGACTGCAACTAGCTACCAACTGGACCAATCATTTCTTACCTGTACTGGAAAAGAACCTTTTAAAATGACTTGTAAGGAAAAAGAACAGAAATGGGTCAGTCTTCTTTTTTTGCCACAATTGCTAAAATTACTTTTTTAACGGCGTATTTTAATGTATTAGCACTTAACAACTTTACAGTGAGGCCTTCTGAAGTTGTTACACCACCAGTGAGGCCATGATGGCCAGTCCTTGAAGAGGCCACGAAATGTCTGGTGTTCACATCTCAAAATCCCCACACCTCAGCCTGGGCGCCTGCGAAGGGGACCCATACCAAGGTCGTTCCACTCCTCCAAGCTGTCACCCGTCATGTTGATGTAGAATATTCTTTGTGCAAGGTGAAGTCTGCTTTTTTAAATTATCTTTTGGTTTTTTTTGGGTGGGGGGTGGGTGGGTATCGGCTGCAGGACAGTTTCCAAGCCTCGGGGGGGTTGTAGTTTTTGGCCTGCAGTGAACTGGCAGCTATAGTTGAGAGAAGGGTGGGGGGGACACCCAGCATTTATCTTAACAGCTGAAAACCATATTGTACTCCTGCTTCACAGACTGTTATATGAAGTGCATCTTATACGTTACACACATTTACGAGGAAAATGCATTCAATGTATCCACTCTGGAAAAGAAGTGTTTTCGGTCTACCCCCTGAATCCATGGGCATGTCTGACGTCTGCAAACTATCCTTATCCTCACTTAATTCCAGTCTGGCTCCCCCCCTTCCCATATCAGCCGTAGCAACTCTGAAGCAATACGTGCTTTTGTGTCCAGGCTGGTGTAACTTCAACGATCTTTGTGAAGCTGCCAAGTAGTTAGTATTACATTGTTCCTGTCAGTCTCAGCAGTGGGTTTATTAATTTCCCCTCAGAGTTCTTGCAGCCTATTTGGATGTATGTGTAAGTTTAATTTAAATTGAATAAATTGTTCCTTTCATACATTTGTTAGCGTTAAATGCCCTAAAATCAGCTGTTTACATTAAAGCCTAATTGAATTTACTCTGTGTTATTTACTCTTTCTGTAGACTACATCAGGTTTTGTCCGGTTCATAAAGAAGTCTGTCCAGATTTCAGTCTGTCAGAGGTAGTCATGTTCACGTTTCTCGGTTAGTCCTCAGTTATTGCAAAATTATTTCTGACAGCAAAAGCCTGTTCTGCCGGCGTGAAGACGCATGTCGGGGTGCGGGGGGTTGGGGAGGGGAGGCGACTTCGGACGAAACGATTTCCACGGGGACGTAAGAAGTTCGAAATTGCCTCAGCTTTTCGAAACCCGCTGTCGCGGTGACGGCTTTCATTTACAGGATCAGCTGCCGCTATTTCACGTGGCTTGATCGGGGGCGGCGGCCATGCGGCATCACCACAGTTCTCCATTGTCTCTGGTAATTGACCAGTAAGACGCGTTGTTTAGACCGGATGTTTGTCTGAAATGCAGTTTGAATCGTGCTACAGATAAACAAAAAGACCGCACGAAACAGTACTCGTGTGTTAATTTTTATAAATCAGCGTCGCTTTAAAATAGCTGAACCTGTTGTCATGGAAACTCCAGATAATTAAATTGGGTTTCAAAAATTAAATTTAGCGCAATCAGCGTTTTGATTTGTAAAGAGCGTGTATGAAATGTTAAAGATGTACTGCTCACCCGGGTTTCATAAGCAGCAAACGTTAAACATTACATTTTTATTACATCCCCACCTGTAGTCAGACTTGCCTGTGGCTTTCTTGTGAAAAGTCTAAAGCAGGGGTCACCAACATGGTGCCCCCAAGGACCACATGAGTAGCCCGCGCGCCTGTCCTAAAAATAGCAGAACTCACCAGTGAGCAGCGTATAAAATTTAATTTTATCCTGTTGCTATTCTTATTTAATCACATTTGCATTTATATAGATTTGAAAATGACAATATCTAAAAAAAAAAGCATTTAAAACATGTTTATTATACTTGAAGTTTAGATTTAGGAGGGTGTATCAAACTGGTAGCCCTTCGTATGGCTCAGTACCTGTGAAGTAGCTCTGTTTCAAAAATATATTGAAGTGTTATTGAGCATATTTGGAGTAACCCATCAATGCTAACTGTAACTGCGATCAGTAAAACAAGGCTATACGTATGGTGTCAGGACAGATGTGCCTGGTTCATCATGGCTTTCAATTTGTCATGCGTGCACGTGCCTATGGGGGGCATTCTGCTGAGAGGGTCTCACCTCGTGACCAGCGCGAAAAGTCATCTATGTTCTCAGCAGGAGCGTGACTGACAGTCACAGCGCCCCTCTGTGGCCTGGAGGAGATGCATCGCCTTGTACACAGGTGAGAATAATGTCACATAAGCACGAGTAGCTCAGAAGGCGGTGTTTTGGTCGCCTAGGTGTCATCTGTCTATGGCTTCAAATTACTATAAACGGAGTGATTTTTTTTCCCCTCATCTACATGGAATAAACGGACTGAGGTCTATCACCAATCCAATTGGAGTTCATCAAAGGCTTTGAAATGAACCCTTTAATTACACCTTGATATGAACAAGCCCAAAACTGCGTGATAAATCTGTCCGGAGGGTCTTTAGACTGAGCCTCGAGCAAGACTGCCAGCTACTATACAGTATTCAGCTGAGCAGCAGATTTGTCCAGCAGATCGTTATGGTCACATCTATTTTTACACAATTCAGGTTTTTGAAGTGCATTATAAAGTACTCTGTCAGCTCAATTTTTCCAGCAGTTGTTCATCTTTATTCTATTTTAAGTTGGAGGATATAAAAATGAATTTTTAATGTTTTGAAGTGCATTTCAGTGCAGCGTGAGGGTTTTAAAAATGTTTAAAAACTTTTTCAAGGTGAACAAAGTCATTGTCAAACATGCTGTGATTTGCACACATCCCTTCTTGAATACTAAACCGGTTACATGTTGTTTAATTGACCCCTTGCCTGTTTTATTTTCTGAGATTACACTGGTCTGTTGTTCAGTTTCTCTATGATGAATTGCCTTTGCAAAGTCTAATCTTATACCTTCTAGGGAAAAAACAAATGGTGTGGGCACATCTGACACTTCCGGTCAAGGGTGATTCATTTCTTCCCCTCTAAAGTCCCTGGCTTAGACAGCCCTTCTTCCCACTGTTCGGACTGTTCCCCGGCCCCCATGTTCAGAAGCAGGGGTGTGGAGCGGCAGTTTGCTGCGGGGTCAGAGCAGGCTGATTGGTCTGCTATGTCACAAATTCGTTAGTATGCGCTCTGATGCTTTATATGTACAGGTACATTGGAATACTCCTTTGAGACATACACCAACAAATACAGTTGAGAGCGAAGGTTGGGGTCTGAGTGCAGGGTCAGGCTATTTATCTAACACCCCCGGAACATTTTGAGGGAGTTAAGAGTGTTGCTCAAGGGCCCAACAGAGATTATTCTGACTATTTTGGCAAGCACGTGATTCAAACCTGCAACCTTCTGATGACAAGCAGAGAGCCAATGAAATCTCCTAACGATTGCCTAATTTGGAAAGCAGCGGGCACACCCACCAGTGCTGACACTCAGCAGGACTGCAGGTGTTACGGGAAATTCAGTTCCCCCATGTTCCCCCTGTCGCGCGCTGATTTGAAATCACGACGTCACCCACTATTTTAGCTTTAGACGGCTTCTCTGTCGTTAGACGGTTTCTCTATCGTTTTAATGTCTTTCTATGAAGTTCTTGAGGTAAACAAACCATATATTTTTAAAACATCACATGCCTTTTTGACGTTTCTTTGTTTTTACAGACACTAATTGAAATGATTTAATTCGCTGGATAGAGATATTTCTTGATGAAAACGGTAGTCTTGCTTGTAAGACAATATTATGCGTGACGATCTACTGTATTCAGATGTAATAATGTACCTGAGTAATTTTCAGACATCACACATACCTCTTTGCCTAAATATTAGGGGAAACATTATTTCCTGATATCTAGGATATTTGGTTCCAACCCTGTTAAAACAACCATACAGCAAATCTGGACCTCAGTTCTAATACAACTATATTGTGCTCATGTAATCATGTACCTGAGTGATTTTCAGATATCTTACATACTTCTTTGCCCAGAAAAGTATAGGGGAACTTGGTTATGCTCAAGTCATTCCACAAACTTAAAATCATGTGACATTTTTGTTTTTAAAATTCTGCTAATAACCAAACCATCTATTGATACTTACCTTGCACACAAACACTCCACATGATCCCACACGTCCACCGTGTCCCACACGTCCACCGTGACACATTGCAGCCTTTTCTCCTCGTAAAGGCCCTGTAAATCATCGCACATGCCATAGTGGGAGGGATCTGAAGTACTGGAGATGGTGAAGGTGGGCGTGATGCTGTCTTTGTAGGAGTGGGAAGGATCTGAGGGACTGGAGATGGTGAAGGTGGGTGTGATGCTGTCTTTGTAGGAGTGGGAGGGATCCGAAGAACTCGAGATGGTGAAGGAACTCCATTACTTTGCTTGGCAATAGAGAAGGATTTTCGCAGATTGTGAGGAATCCGTGGAACATCTTCCACATAGGAAACAAGATGATCCACATTTATTTTCAGGAACTTTGTTCCATCTTCACCTAATAAGTCTACATTTTTCCCCTCTATTGCAAGAATCTTTAAATGGCCCTAAAAGGTCTTTCTCCAGTTTTCCCCTTTTCTCTGCCTAATTTTGTCCCTGGCTGTCTTCATGTTCTCTTTAACGTAATCGAACCCCTGGTCCTGCATTTGCAGAGCAGGACTTATTATTTCTTTCAGTATCCCTTCCTCCACTGTTTCATTTATCTGAACAACAAAAAAACAATTAAGGGTTTTGACTTTAACAGAAACAAAATATTGTTTTTAAATAAGACATAAAAATAACAACTGCCTTTTTTCTATACAAGTTCTAATTTGACTACTTACGTCAAAAGGCTCAGGGACCTCAGACAGATAACGTGCTTCCCGTCCAAATAGGAGGAAGTAAGGGGAATACTTTGCTGTTAGGTGTTTTTTTTGTACGTATGTTAAAAAGGACTGCGTCCAGATAAAGGTCCCATTTATCCGGTCTGTCTTGGTGAAGTTTTGCCAGGGCCCTAAACATAAAATAGAAGAGGACACATACCAAGTACATGATAACTGTCATTGTGGAAATCATGAAATAAAGCACAATTTTGTTAACAAAACTCTACAGTGAACAACATGAAAATATGGTTAAAGTGTACTTTCATTTACCAAAGACATATAGCAAACCTGATTGACAAACTCTTGCCCTTGATCTGTTAAAATCCTCTTAGGTGCTCCAAAACGTTAAACCAATTTCACAACACACCTTGTGACCTCCTCTGCTGTTTTAGACGCTGATGGAAACGCCTCGACCCACTTTGTGAAGAATCTATCGGTACACAAATGTACTGATTTCCTTTCTCAATCATCGTCAGTTTTCTTATGAGGTCCATGCCAACTAACTCCCACTGCTCATTTACCTTTAAAATGAAATATATTAGACATTCGCAGAGTTTTGAAGAGTTACATGTGCATGTACAAATATAACATTTAACATGATACAGTGTGTTACTTACAATTATAGGAGCATGTGTTTCTGTCTGCTTGACAGTTCTCCTGCCCTGGCATGCTGAACACTGTTTGATCTGTACTTAGACAAAAACATTATTTCATTAATGAATACAGTTTTACAAATGATTTTTTGTTATACATCATTTGTGAATTTGCAGTATTTCTCGTAAATTAGGAGCTCTTTATTTGTGCCCTTATTGCGGACATAATGTGGCACGTTGTCTGTAATATAAAATATAAAATAATATGATTATCTTTATAAAACTATACTACATACTATCGATACAAACACCTATCCCTACATTATAATTAATAGCGATATGACATAATTATTTAATAGACCTACTACACCATTTACACTATTTAC
>JAODKC010000049.1:8742338-8761175 GCA_026777985.1 Mormyrops attenuatus | reverse complement strand
GTTATTCACCATCATTTTAAGGGCATACGCAAGTACAAAGAACTAGGATGCTGGGAGTACGCACGCTATGCTGCTGCGTGGCGGGAGTAGCGGCCAGAAGTCGTACTAGGCGGAACTGGAGCGCAGAAAAACAAATTTTATGTTGCGGACAGGAAACGGGAGCCCAGTGAACACAACTTGGACTTAAAGATCCTCTTCGTTCGTATGTCTGAATGTTCGTAAGTTGAACGTTCGTAAGTAGAGGAGTGTCTGTACTTTGTTTGGTCACTTATGGTTAAGGTTAGGGCTGAGTAGGGGTTAAGGTTGTCATTGCTGGGATTAAAGTTATGCCCGTAGACATGAATGGAGAGAAATAAGTTATAGATACCTAATTTGAGTGTGTGTGGTTTTCATGTCAGTCCATGTTGTCGTGAGCTTCTTCTGCGTATGCCTGTCTTCTCGGACAGTTCGGGGACAGCTTGCAGATGTGAATTTGTTACTCTTCATCCTGTGTTTCCTGGCATGGACTCTGGTTCATCATTACCCTATCAGAGCTCATCAAAAAAAGATGGATGGGTTATTTTCGGCATAATTCCAATATTCCTGTAACATGCAGAAACAAGCCCGGTGCAATTCTGAAGCAGTACTTCAACCCAGGCACTCTGTGTGTCCAGGGAATTGTGTTAAGAATGATGCGAGGGTCAACTGCAAAATCCATGGCTACCTCTTTCCCCAGATTCTCTCATTTGAAATCCCAGTTTTTGATTATATATTGTGTCATCCCCAATCTGACAAGGTCTTTGCTCAAACGCAGTGGTAGGAATCTATAATGCACTGAAACTGGGGAGTAAGCAATGAGTGATGATGACGGCCACAAGCTGCTTCCGACAGGAAAAAATATCGATAAGAATAAAGAAATCAGAAAGTTACCTAATGAAATGACCCATACAGTAAAAATACACCCGCACCTGTTTCTTGATTCCCATTATGGTAAGATTTCACGAACATGCTTCTCTAGTCTGCAATTAGATGGACAGTGTCTGATTCCCTGGAGCTTCTGCATCAGCAAACAGTCTCATATTCTTAGGGATGTATCCTGGCTTTTTGTTCCTCATAAAGCTTAACAGCTGTCTAAGGTTTGGCTCTCAGTTAACAAGAGCATCAGTCTGCCAGTAAGCTGTACTGATAATCTCAGCTGCACTAAAGAACCACTATTATTAACAGTCTCCAGCCCACGTTTGTTATGTTATTTTTTTCAAAGATGTGGAATGGATGTGAAGCGCTAAAGCGTTTGACAATATACATGGGAATTTATGAAGTGGCTGAGACTGTAAAAAAAATCCATTCATTTTCCAGCCACTTATCCAGCAGATGACCACGGAGAGCCTGGAGCTTATCCCAGGACGTGCAGTGCAGGAGGACATGCTGGATGGGATACCGATCCTTTGCACACAAACATACACAGGTAAGTTATGGACTGAAATTCACCTAACCGCACACTGCGTGGGAGAAAACATGCAGACATGCAAACTCCACACCCACAGAGCTGGAGGGGGATTTGAACCAACAACCATGCAGATGTGCAACCATAATGCCACCTAAGGGTATAATCCTCACCGAAAAACCACAAACCAGCCACTTATTTTTTATTGAAGCATTGAACCGCCATGAATTTCACTTAGGAAACCGAAGAAGCAGCGGAAACACCACCGTGAATATAAACCATGCAGTGTGAAGCGCATCTTTACAGAAAAGCCCGGAACGTCCGCACACCACGAGGCACCTTCTCTTAGCAGAAGGGGGAGGCCACAGTTTTCAGCTAGGTGAGCATTCTTACAGACACTGGACTCATTCCAAGTGAGAGATGGGATGTGGGAGAACTGGCTATGATTTACTGTGACTTGCTAATTAGGCTCAGGTGCAGGCCTGAGCTGCACTCAGAAGCGGTAACGTTCAAACCTGTGCTTTTATTCCAGTACAGCTTGCACAAGACAGATGGGACCTTAATGGAAGGATGGGTAATATAGATGTGATTCGAACCATGACTGACTTTTTTTCCCATCTTCCCTGCAGTGAAGCAGGCAGTTTGAATTTGATATGCCGTGTTAGGGAGTGCAGGGATGCGGTTGCATTTTGTCGGATTGAGCTCGTTGTTAACTCCATGTTTTCAGTGTCAGCTATCAGCTTGTGGTTGGCTGAGTAGTAAAGTTACACTGGATGGCTGCAAGCTAAATTGAGAAGTGTAAATGTTCTCTGGGGAGAAGGACAGACCGCCTTGGGTTCTGCTCTGGGATTCTGTTAATTAATTGCTGATTGCATCTTTGCATGTTTCTTGTTTATGTAGACCAAGTCTTCGGAGGAAGTGAGCCAGTTCATCGCCGCCTTGCTCTAAGATTTCCTTTCGTTCACAGTTTGGTAAAAATACATGTGATAATTGGCAGATGCGGAGTTTCGGCGTCACATGTAATGTTTTTATGGGAAGTCTGGAAAAGAGAAGACATTTAAAAAGGGACTCGGGAAGAATAATTACATGCAGCGATTCAATGTGAAACCCTGAAACGATACTGCGGAAATGATCTCCATCCCGCGCATCTGGCCACAGACGGCGCATATTCTGACACTTTATTTCAGGCATAGCAAGACGCAGGCCTTCATTTCACTGTTTTGAGCGTGGCCTCTTATAGGTGCGGAATGTACACGCCCATCCCTTCAGACAGGAGTCAGGGCCGTGGGAATGAGTCCAGGAGCACCAGCAGAGGCTGACCACTGTGGTCATGTATGTTTTGAGAGAATCAAAATGCTGAAATTCACTTAACCACACAGTACCAATGAAAAGTTTGGATGCGCCAAGCCACAGACAAAGGAGAGTGATTGGTTATGTCATGCAACACTCTGAGGTGGACATTTCAGGTCCAGGAAGTAAAAATCCAAACCAGGATTTTGTTTCAACCAACCAGTTGAGTACTCTGTGACTGTGACTCTTTATGCTCAACTGGTTGGTTGAAACAAAATCCTGGTTGGATACTTCCTGGACCTGAAATGTCTGCCTCTGCACATAACCCATGCAATATCAGTTTGTCATTTTCTTTGCGATATGCTTTGTTATAATTAAGAAACTACTCCCGAATTCATCACTTAAACACGAGAGGACTATTTCTGCACAAGCAGGGATGAGGACCTGGAATCTCAAACTGGAATGAAGACCCTGTTTTGCCGTGCCTGCCTGCTCAAGCGCGAGGAGCCCATTTAAACACAGGAAGCACCCACGTGCTTTACTGGTGCTGCACTGTAATCAGGAAATCAGCCGTGGCCATGATGCACAGGAATGTCACGCCGCTGGTGTGCTGAGAGGGACAGAGATGATCTGAGGCAATCAGACCCATGGTGCCTTTTACGTGTTCCCTTCATGCAAAAAAAAAAATGTAGGATCTTCGCCCTAAGCTCCATCTTCATTGGTTAAATTCATTTGCATATAAATCACATGAGCCAAGATTTAAGGAACCAAGTCAAATCCGGCAGAAGTGGGCTACAAACTCCCACTAGAATCCAGCGCCACCTGCTGTCAGCAGCCGGCCCCCGGCCTCGCTTTCCAGACGTGAGAATTAACCCACACACATGCCCCTGACCCCGAGACAGCAAGCAGCTCTGCTAATCTAGAGCAGCCAGAACCTCCACCGCGAATGTGTGAGAGGGCTGTCTTCCTGATGGAGGTGCTCCGCAGTCAGCTTAGACCAAAACACCCCAGAGCACAACTAAATGCAAGGACACAAAACCAATCAAGGCTATCCTGACAACTGTAAGCGTGGAGTATCCCTTAGCAACCATGCGGCACGTGCTGGCTGCATGACATCAAAGCACGGATTATATAAAGAGGCAGGCAAAAGGCTTCAGAAAAGTAGGGCGGCCAAAGTCTTTGGACAAAAATGGAGACAGACGACACACGGCAGTAAGAATAAACATGATTGGGCTCTTAAAATCCAGATTTAACGAGCTCTGGGTGATTTTATTGGAGTACTATGGGGAAACATTTCAGAAGTAGCAATGTAATGCAAATGTTAATGGATTAAGCCAAAGGCGAAGGCCGCAAGACTACAGATGAAAGTGAATATGCGATCATGTGGTCTAAAAGATTGGGTACTGCTGTCTGTTACTTTCTGCTACATGGAGAATACTTTCATGTTCTGGGTACTGTTATGGTGTCCTCTGTATTAAATTCTTTTCTTTTTTTTTGAGTTTGACAACAACATGAGACTTCTAACCCTGATGTATGGTCATGTGGGTTAGGGTTGCCAGTTCAAATCCCATAGCCGACAGAGTGATTGCACCACTGGCCCTTGATCCAGGTTGCTGCAGGGATTAGCTGAGTCCACTCTCTCAAGTGCATGTCGGTTTTGATTAAAGCATTTGCTAAATACATGTAGGAGCAGCGAACGCAGACAGCAAAGCAACTAGCTGCCGTTGGTTGTAATAGAATCAACCAAGAGCTGAACTAAGGACGATATTTAGCTCACTGTAAATTTGTTTTGTGAATCTGTTGAAATAAAGCAGTGAAAATGTTATAGAAAAAAATACACAAATAAAATTCTGTGTGCCTTTATAAACAGTTTTAGACAGTAATAGTTAAATCATAAAGCTGGATATTTTAAATGAAGGTTTATATTATTGACTGTAGCACCACCCAATGGCAAATGTTAAACACACAAAATTTAGTATAAACAGATCGATGACTAGCAGCGAGACTACTGTCATAAAGGTCACAGAGGTTGGTTTCTGGGAGATTTGTTATTTATCTTTATTCTTTAGAAAATTCTTAATCATTTATGGCTACTGTATACAATTTAGAACTTATGTGCTTATTATAAACAGACTAGTATGTACATATAAATTATCTAGACTAATTTACACACTGGGAAATTAGAAATTACACACTGGAATATTTATATTCCATTAGAAATTGAGGATTTTACAGAATTTGCAAGCATTCACATTTATACGCATTGCTGTCAAACACATGCGTGTCAAAAACACACACACACACACACACACACACACACCCTATGCTAAAGTGACTCGCTGACCCGGCTTGATCGTGGCCAGTCCCTGGAATATCCCATCTCCTGCATTTCCAAATGCTTCATATCTTTGGAGAGAGGGGGAAAAGATGCAGGTCAAAGACATTTTCTTTGTATGGAGGTAAAACTGTCAAGGGGAGGTGGAGGCAGGGCTAAAGGAGCTGGAGGTAAGGGGATGGAGGCAGGGCCAGTGGAGGCAGGGGCAAGGCTGAGAGACTCACAGCTCTGTGTAGCGCTTCCAGTCCTGCTTGCCGACGGATGGTCTGGTACTAGCCAGCGCTGAGGTGATGTGGGCCTGGCAGATGAGGAGGGCTGGTTTTCCGGGCCCAGTGGGGGCCAGAACGGACTCCTCCTACAGACAGTCATAGGGTGGGAGAGGGAGAGGGGAGTCACTGAAGCACCACCGCCCAGCAATCGCCAGTGTCAAGTGTCAAATCCACAATGCAGTTTTTAAACCTCTCAGCTTCCATAAAATGCTGTGATTGGGCGCAAGGACTGGCTCGAGTCCCTGCGCTTGAAACCGGACTGAACCCAAGAAGGAATGTACCGTGGCCCGGCCACGGAGGCTGGCTTTGATGTCGGCGATCTCGACGCGAAGCCGCTCCAGCTGCTCGGGGCCCATTTCCCGGAAGCCCTCCTGCAGGGCACCCATGAAGGCGGGGGCGGAGGAGCTGCCTGGCTCCCGCAGTGATGCTCCCGTCAGCTCATGGGTAGTGGAGTTGGGGCCCGACTGGCACTGTGAGTTCTGGGGAGACAGATCCAGCAATGTCACTATAAGAACTTGTTTAAAAAATTAAGCCTGTAAACGTTTATTTAGATCAGCAAACAAAGTGGTCTTAGCCAAGCCGATGCCGGACTGGGACAGGGTTAGTTGAGGGTTAGGACAGTGTCCCTCACCAGCTCGGAGGGGGATGGGTTCCCCAGCTCAGATTCGTAGGAGCTGCCGAAGTACAGGCGCCAGATGTTGTGCCTGGAGTCCTCGGGGGCCAGCTCCCCCCCCTCCAGCAGCACCATGGACTGGTCCATGCCGCCCTCCCCCTCCCCGGCTGAGTCGTCCGACCCGCTGCTATGGTTCAGGAAGATCATGGAGGACAGGCTGACATCGCTGTCCGAGCCTGAGCCCAGATCCTGGAGGTGGACAGCAGAGGGATGTAGCTGAGAGCGGGGTGTAGCCCAAAGTTATCGGGGCTGAAAACAGGGTGCGGCCCAGAGCTACGGGAGCTGAGAATGGGGTGCGGCGTAGAGCTACGGGAGCTGAGAACGGGGTGTAGCCCAAAGTTATCGGGGCTGAGAACGGGGTGCGGCCCAGAGCTACGGGAGCTGAGAGCGGGGTGCGGCCCAGAGCTACGGGAGCTAACCGATACTTTCGTCCCAGGTGCCTGTTAGGCTGGAGCCCAAGGAGGGTTACGGTAATGGCGTCGGGATCCTCACATGGAGGATGCAGGTCCCCAGGCTGCTGTGCAGCGCCTCCAGCTGGGCGTTGTACAGCAGGGCCTTCAGGTCCGCTCCAGTGAAGCAGTCCGTGGAGCCGGCCAGCTGCTCCAGGTCCACGTCTTCTGCCAGCGGGACTGAGCAGGTCAGGGCCTTAAGAATCTCCAAACGGGCCTCCTGGAAGGGAAGACGAAAGACCACATAGGAGCTGATGGGGCCTCCCTGATGTGATGTCATGCATTCAGGCCATGAAGTGTCTGCTGAAATGACGTTTTGTATCTTGTAATCCAAACCTAAATTGAGGATTAGCTCCATCTAATTAGCTAGATTATATTAGATTATATGATTATATAAGATTATAAGGTTATATTAGGTTATAAGATTATAAAAGTAGAGTTCTCTGGTAATAAATGAAACTGCCATTTTGCCGTTCTCCTGTGTAAAAACGCTGCGCAAGATTCCTGTTTTGAACTACGCTAAGTGCCAAATTCGCCAGGCCAAAATTTAAAGTAGAGTTGGTGGAAAAAAAAAAAAAAGTAGTGAGACATAAACCCTGCAGGGTGGGAGGGCGGTACCTGGTCCGGAGGGGGGCAGTACAGGGACTTGTCTAGGCGACCTGGTCTCAGGAGGGCGGGGTCGATCAGGTCAGGGCGACTGGTGGCAGCCAGCACATACACACCTGGGGGGGGGTTCACGTCACTGAGGTGGTATGACCACCAGGGGTTGCTCACACTTACATGACTGGTGGGGGGAGGGCTTGTCCATTGACTGCTATAGCTGCTGTAACAGAACCGGACCAGTGTGGCTGGGACAGGAAGCCGGTCTGTGTGGCACTCTCACCCTGCAGCCCCTCCACACCGTCCAACTGAGTCAGCAGCTGGTTCACCACGCGGTCCGTCACTCCAGTGCTGTCGTGACCCCGCCGGGGCGCCAAGGAGTCAAACTCGTCAAAGAACAGGACACAGGGCCTGGCTGCCTGAGCCCTGTGGGGGGGTGCAGCACAGGGGGCCCTCAGCAGGGGGGCTCTAGGGTCTCTGGACGAGGGCCAGGTGGCGTACTCGCCTTTGGAAGACGTCCCTCACGGCCTGCTCGCTGGCTCCGATGTACTTGCTGAGAAGCTCGGGGCCCTGGGGTCATGCAGCCACAAGTCACTGAGGCGGTATGGCCACCAGAGGGCACATACTCAGACGATGGGGATGGGGGGGATTACCTTAATACTGATGAAGTTCATGCCACTGTCCCGGGCTACAGCTCCAGCCAGCATGGTCTTTCCTGTGCCGGGGGCTCCGTAAAGAAGCATGCCTGACCGCTGCCGGATGGGCAGGCTGGCAAACAGCGTCGGGTACTGAAACACAGCCCAACGAGAGGCTGGCTTTAAGCCACGCGTGTACCTAAATGTCACTACGCCAGCAACGGTTGGTAAGCCCACCTTGGCTGGTAGGAGGACGGTGTCCATTAGAAGCTGCCTGGCCTCGCGCAGCCCCCCCACCTGCTCCAAACCAGCTCCTGTGGGGGTGTCGAGCCGGGTGTGCCACAGCGAGGGGGGGTGGAAGCCTCTCAGGGCCTGCAGGAAGTCAGCCGTGGACAGACACCCTTCTGAAGGGCACAGAGACATCAAATCATGAAGAAAGATCAGGCAACCAATCGGGGGACAGGATTTGCAATCAGTGAGGACGGTTGCGTTCCTTACATTGTTTATGGCTATGGAACACCATAAACCAGAAATTGAGTTAAGGATGTTAGGAAGTATGGTGAGGATGGATGGATGGATGGAGCATGTGAAGCTCACTGCTGAGGCTCACTACTGGGTCTTTCCCATCCCCCCCCTTTATACCCAAGGCAGTGCCCACACGGCCATGAAGCGCGTTGGCGTGGACGGCCCTCTCCACCAGCACTTTCAGGTCCTGCGGCCAGCATCCCTCTGTCTCCCTGGCTACAGCCTCCAGGTCCAGTGTGTCCAGACTGCCACCCGTGATGGTGGTCTTTCCACAGATCACCGCACTCAAGATCTCCGCCCTCTGTGCCTGCAACCACACATTTCCGGACTCCTTATCCGCCGGTCGCCCCCAGCGGTGCTCAGGTGAAGCTCATCCCTGCCCCGCGACGGGCGCACACCTGGTCTGGGCTGGGGATGCGGGTGACACTCTGGAAGAGGCGGGACCCCTGGATCTGGCGCAGGGACGGGTGCAGGCTGTGTTCGCTCTGGCTGGTGGCCATCAGGCAAACCAGACCCCCATGCAGGACAGCATCGTTCACCAAGTCGCTCAGACCTGAAGTCAGGAAGCTGCCTCAGTCTTTGGAAGATCTCACACCTTTAATCTCAAATGCATTATAATACATCTTAATGCAAACTGAATGTATCATACTCTGGGCCAGCTGCAGACTCCGAATGGCCTCCGGGCCACGCTCATGCTCTTGGGAGCCAGCTGCCCCCATCATGTGATCCAGGTCATCCAGCAGGACCACTGAGGGCTGCCTCCACACTGCCTGATCGAAAGCTTCTTCCAGCCTGCGCCGAACCGTCTCCACTCGCTTCCCTGTAGACATCCGCATTGCACCGCAAGAGTGGGATGGAGTGTAAAGGGATTAAAAGCCCATCATCCTAGATATCTTTCGCTAAACACAGCCTAACCTCCCATAAGAGGATGCACATGCTGATATCCACCTCTTAATGTTTTACACTCTATCACTTCTATGTTGGCGTCCAGGAGCTCCGCGGCCTTCCTGCACAGGGCCTTGGACAGGGCTGTTTTCCCACTTCCCTGCAAGGGGCGCCACACAAAGCACAAAGCTCTCATTATGCTTCAACACCAACACTGAACACTTCTGGGTGAAAAGTCCCAATGAGCATCAAGGGAGAGCCTCTTCCCCAGTTGTACCATTTAAGAATGATTCGACGTATCCTTTCTGACTGGGGAAATTCAGGCTTGAAGACTGGGGAAATTCAGGCTTGTAGAAAGGAAACGGGCAGGGATGACGGCAGGACACAGTTCAGACTAGGCCGCTCACCTTAGGGCCCACGATGAGGAGGGCTCCGCTTCTAAGCCCCGGGCCGGCAGAAACCAGCTCTTCGGAAAGAGGCCCTGCCAACAGGCTGTGGGCGATGTGCTCAAAGGCTGCCCCGCTGATGTCCTGCACCCCTCTGGAGACAGGAGGAGCAAAAGCTATCAGGTGTTTATGTTGTGGCACCTCCAGGGATGAGGCTTTGGATACTGTCCCCCTCTGCGGTTGTGTGGAGCTTGTTGTGCCCTGTGATAAACTGGCATCCTGTGCAGGGTATCACCAGCCTGGGATAGGCTCTAAGCTCTCTGTAACTCCAATTAATCAGCATTTGTGGATGGATGGATGGATGGATGTAATGCAAGGTAACTGTTTTCTTTTCTTTAATTAGCCACTCAAGAACTGTTCCTTACCCCAAACTCTCGAGAGAAGGAAAGGTGAGGAGCTGGTCATTATCAGCAGTCTTCTCAGCGTTCGCGGGCAGCACGTCCCTCACAATCTAGAAATTCACACCAGACATATGTAATAGAATATCTCACGCAGCGGGGAGATAGATGTTAACACCGTCTGCAGAATAGATCCACTGGGTCATTTCAACAGCTAGATCACCGGGATCATTTGTTCCCCACTATTCTTTTGCATCAGTGCATTTATATGTAGAGAGCTGGGGAATTATTATTATTGTTATTTTGTACTTCCTGTAGAATCTGTTTGTATACAATTCAAATATATATAAATCATTTGTGCATCCTACAGACATGTTTTTCCAGAAGAACTTAAACAATTCTCTATTCAAAATGGCTGTCTTGAGCTTCCCTCTGCAAGATGAATCATTTTACATATCTTGGTGACAGCCGCGTACCTGGATGTCCGCTTTCTGTAATAAACTCGGGGTCAACAGGAAAACCTCCTCGGATTTCTTTGCATCCAGCTCTGGCTTCAGCACCGTCAAGGAAAACTCAAAATCTTCTGTAAGGGAAATCGAGAGTGACGGGTCATGGAACAAACACTCATAAATTATCAGCTAATTTGAATGTGACGTGGTATGAACTGTGTTTGACATCTAATTTATGAAGTCAAATATTTAACTAGTATTTCTAACATTTATGGTCATGGGGAATGGTGGCCTTATAGTTAGGGAAGCGCACTTGTAATTGAAAGGCTGCTGGTTCGGATCCCTGACCAGCCAAGTACCCTGAGCAAGGTACTGCTCCCTGGGCACTGAATTAGCTGCCCCCAGCAATGTCACTATGTCACATATTGGTTAAACGCAGAGGACACATTTCATTGTTGTGTGTCAACGATGATAACGTTTCACTTTTAGCAGTTAACATTTGTATTCTTGATGGCCATTTGTATGGATTACATTACATCACCTATTTTAATAACTTAACCTCGATAGCAAGCGGACTATCACCACTGTTAATTGGAAATATAAAGCGAGACTAGCTTGTATGTTGTTAACACTGACATATTTGCCTTACTGACAACAATCCACACAAGTCCATTTAAAATGTCAAACTGTTCACTGTGTAAACATAGGTTTCTATTTGTGGTGCCAAGAGTGCCTCATTATGTGTTTTTAGGTTTATTTTGTAAAGTAGTTTAGGAGAAAATGCATTTTTTCATGTTCTTGGAATAATGGATTTTTGACGATATGCGTTTTTCATTGGACAGCAACAATATGTAAGTACGGTCTAGTCCCTGGGAACATTCTCTGGATAGACAGATGGACAGATGTAAGGAGCTACATAGAGCAATGTATATAGAGCTATATATATAGAGCTATGTACATAAAACATTATAGAGCCAGGTATATAGAGCTATGATTCTAACGTGCAACTTTTTCCTGGAGTTACCAGATTATAGACAGCATGAATTTAAAAACTAAACTCAAAATTCATTTGCATCAATTTAAGCGCAACGGTGATGAATACAAGATTTTTTACATTTTTAGTGTTTTGATGGCACTCAATAAAGGGTCCCCGCAATGTAATTAGTACACACACACACACACAGACAGAAATACAATTTAACTAACTAGTTTTTCTGTGTCACAGCAAGACTACAACTCATTAATGTGGCCTTGCATGAAAGCGTCTTCCTGGTAAATAATATGTTAACTCTAAAAACATGCCAGGCTCTTGGCTGACCTTCGGTGACAGACATTTGGATGGAGCTGGAGCGTCCGGTGAGAAAGGCCAGCCCTTTGTTGCTCTGAGCACCAAGCCAGCTCAAGAAAGCACACTGCACACTCGCCTCACTCATGTACTGTGGCTATAGGGGTTTAAACGACAGAAAAAGATGTGGTCACAAACTGCAGGTGCAGGATAAATTTACTTGGCTGGGAGCTGGAATTAAGGATGATTGTATATAAAAATGGATTTTTCTTCGACTAGATGTTTGAAATACAATTAGGTCCAACTCACCAGTGGCTGTAATGGCTGTAATCTGACAGCAGACCCTATTCTAGGAGTTGATTTTAATGGCTGAATTCTCACAGCCGAATGTAATTCGATATTCAGCCTTCTTCTCAAGGGCTCTGGGATCTGGAAATTGCAGAACGAGTGCACAATTAAATAAAACGTGCATCTTTTTCCTAGAGTTACCAGATAATAGGCCACATGAATTTCCATCAATTCGAGTGTGACGGCGATGTCTAGCAATAACAGAAGGAAGATGGTGGCTCCCAAGAATGATTTTGATGCTAATTTCCTCACCCAGATTCGCCCACTGTAGAGGGCTCTCCCCTTTCCACCACTCCATCCCTGCAATAGCTGGTCCACACCGTGGCAAACCATCCGCACCACTAGAGGTCCCCGCTGGTCCTTTCCAGTGGGGGAAGCTCTCTCCTTGGTGCCGCTTTGTGTCTCAGGGTGCCGTTGGGCTTCCTCCTTGAGCTCCCTGGCAGAGTGCAGCTTTCTGAGATGGCCATAAGTCACAGCAGACATCCCTCTGTCCTGCTCATCCACGACATGACCCCAGGGAAAGATATGGATCTCTCCCCCGGAGCTGGCCGAGGGGGGCAGCTTCCCACACACTCTGAGAACTGAATCCCTCAGGACAGGAGACGCTGATGGGACCAAGGGCACCTCCATCTTGGGGCTGAAGCTCCCGGTGAACATGTACCTGATAAGGCTTTTGAAGTCAGTGATTCCACCTTGTGAATCACCATCTGCATGCCCATGGAGGCCCTGCAGGAAATCCTTACTGGTCTTTTGTGTATCCCCAGCCAGAGAAGACATGGTTGCTGAAACTTCAAAGTTCTTCTGCTTTTTCAAGAACTGATTCTGGTCCGTATCTGGGAAGCGATTCGTCCCTGGCCTTACGGAGATATCACCACGTAACTTTGGTGAGACAATGAGCTCTGTGAACTGCTCGAGGCGGCCAAAGGGAACAGATGGTCGCAGAGAACCTGTTTTGCAGGAGGGGAACAGTGGTTAGAGCGCCACCTTCAGGAAATCCCACCTGCACAAGGGAAGGGTTTCACACCAACCTATTCTGATATAGATGATCGTACGCTGCTCCACCCACACAGGGAACACTCCCGTAGGGAACACCACCCGGATCTGGTCCAGAAGTTTCTGCTCAAGTGCTGAACTGTGAAGTTCCTGAGGGCATAGAAACTGAAACTAATTAAAGGTGCGGGGCGTCTTAGGTATTAAGGGGTAAGTCTGACCTCCCCAGAAAAAGAAAGACATTAAGCTCTGTTCATAAGGTTCAAAATGGAAATAATTATTAATGCAATATAGAAAACTGACCAGTATCTCCCAATCATCTGAAGAAAGAGGTTCCACAAAAACTTGTTGGACAGAGAGAACCTGGTAACACGGCCTCAAAAATCCCTGTAAACCACATTAAACAAACTTTATTCTAATCAAATCAAGTACAAAAAAGCCCAAGAAACAGCCCAGTCATTATAAAAATATAAACCACCTAAGACAATAATCACCACCACAAATAAGCATTTATGTCCTACTATAAGTTAGTTAAGCCACCAATGATGCAGGTTTTCTTACAGCTCGCCTCTTAGGCTTGAATGAGGTAACAGTGACATGCTGACATCTCTGCATTGTATTATACAGAGGTGGACAGTTGAGGTGCAGAAAGTACAAATCAGGACCAAGGTTTTGTTTCAACCAAACACTTGAGTATAAAGAGTCACAGTTACAGAATACTCAACTGGTTGGTTGAAACAAAACCTTGATCTGGATTTGTACTTTTTGGACCTGAACTTTCCACCAACAGAGAGAGACTGCCCTGAAAGGTCCTGGAGATGCATTCTGTTGTTTTTAATACACCTTATACGTTTTGATTAAAGTGCTGAATCACCTGCTGCCCATCTTTGATCCCAAGCTTCTCCCCAAGATGCCTGTTCACCTCCACCGTGATCTCTTCCTTGTTCAACCTGTGTTGACATCTTGTCCAGCTGAGATACACGGGCGTACAAAGACCCCCGGACAGCTCCACAGCCTGACCCTGATTGAGCATAAGTTTGTCACCTTAGTTATAGTTGTAATATACATAATTTGTAACATACTATATCATTGCTATATAATTACTTGTAATAAACAATAACAAAATAGGTTCACAGCTCATTCGCCAGGAAAGGTGCCTAAATATCACAGAGACATTGAGCTATGATTCTAATTATTTAATTAAACAGCTCATATCTCAAGCATGCCGAGTTCAGTTCGGTTTTACACTTCGGCTGCTGAACATTTTAACTAAATGATCAGTGTAAACTTTCTCTGTCAATTCTTCTTCTTTGCAAACTTTAACTTAAATGCTTTTCATTGGTTTTGACAGAATTTAACAGATCACCGATCTGGATATGTATTAACAAGTTACCAAGCTACTTGCGCCGCAATAAAACCACAGGACGCCTTAGCATACCTCTTGGAGAGATAGCTGTGAAACTAACGCTGGAGGAAGGTGGAGGAAGCAGTTTTTCGCGTTGTTAAAGGCCACACTGACAGGCTGAATCCCCTGACCACCCAGCATGGTTAACATGCAAACCCTACCCACCGCTACCCTGCTTCCCGTCCGCCTGTTGTGATTCCGGGGTCCCTGTGACAGGGGAGAAAGGCCGAAGAAATCGAGAGAAGAACGCATCGATCCTTACGTTGAAGTAAATCATTGCAGGAAATAGCCTTTAGAACTATTCGTTGTTTAAGTTCTTACTCTACTTCCTGCAGTACTGTAATCACGCCTTGTTAACCAGGTAATTGCCCTGTATATTTTCCATCCTTTATTTCCCAGGTTTTACAGCGCTGTTGGACGTGCCTTCGCTTTCAACATCGGATCAATCGTCCATTGGATAGATTGTCTACATGTGACCAGCGACCCGGTTGTTGATTGGAGGATCATCAAAGACGTGTTGATGCTTCAGACACTCGATTACCTGTCCCTTTCAGGGGAATAACTCGAAAATGGCAGCTCCCGGTAGTAGCTCGGTTTGGAGTACCCCTGAAGTTCAAAAACACCACGAACAGCAGCCAGTTTGCCACACGAGACCCAAATATAGAGAAGGGAGGAGACCCAAGGCAGTTAAAGTAAGTATTCAAAAATACTTTTTAGTTTTTATTGCGTTATTCAGTTAGTATTGTACTGCATTTCAGGAACTTCAACCCGAAAACCCGGGGTTTGTTTTAGGTACCTGGCTGGCGACACTAATTTTACAGTGCCCACCTAATAGATGCATAATCTGCTTAATGTTATCCTGATCTGTTGTGTTGTATTTTCTCTTTCTCAGGTGTACACGATCAATCTTGAATCTCGTTTTTTGATGGTACAAGGTGTCCCAGCCATCGGAGTGATGACTGAACTGGTGCAGCTCTTTGCACTATATGGAGTGATCGAGGAATACAGAGTGCTGGACGAGTACCCCGCCGAGCAATTTACTGAAGTCTATTTAATTAAATTCCAGAAAATACAGAGTGCAAGGTAAGCGGGGGTATACTCGCCCGTAGTTAGAACCGGTTATGTTATAAACTGAAGCTGCAGCTATAGTGGACGCAATATATCATTGCTTTTAACACTGTGGTTATGTAGAGCGGCAAAAAGAAATCTCGATGAAAGGAGTTTCTTTGGAGGACTGCTTCATGTGTGCTACGCCCCCGAGTATGAAACTGTTGAGGACACCAGGGAAAAACTACTTGACAGGAGGCGATATGTTGCTCGGTCGTTGAGGAACAAAGGTAAAATAGCGAACTATTCGATTTAAGAAAATGCATATTGTGGCTTTACTATGAGTAGTAAAAATGTATAGCACACTTCCAAATAAACAAACAGATTTTTCCAAAGTACTTGTTTACATTATACTTAGAAAGCAAAAAGGTGTCACATTTTTCTCCTTACAGTGAAAGAACTGGATAAGACTGATGAAAACCAGGGTGAAAAAAGCAAAGAAGCCACGATAATGGGACAGACTGCTTTGGAAGCTCAAAAAACCATAGAGGCTTGTGATGAAGGTGACAGAAGTGACTTTACCAGTTTCAGTTATCCTCTATTGCCCCCTCCTCCACAAGAGCGATTTCCACCCTATTCTGAACAGACATTGGTGAAATTCGCAGCCGGGGAGGACAACATGGGATCAAAGTACCATTTTATGGACTCAAGTGAGCAACCCCCTCCCTTTACAGTGCAGAAGCCTTCCTATCATGAAAACGCACTGCGGAGGGGGGCACTCCCTGCTGCCAAATTTATACCGAGGACGACACATTTAGAGAACAGAAAACGGAAAGCTGAAGAAGCCAGTAAGACTTTGCTTTTGGGAATCGGGGACAAATGTGAAACTCTGATTGGACCAAAACTACCGGAACCACCTAAACTGGATATGGAGGATAATTCTTTAAACACCACAGCTGATTTAATCAGAAACACCATGAAAAAGGTGGGTATTGTGCTGATGAGCTAACATGTATTATGACAAACTCTGATTTTACAGTAAATGTAATACTGTTTGCACCTGCTATAGTTTACAATGTCCCCCTAAAAACGGCCCATGGGTGCTTATCCATGTAAAAATTTATAATTCTTTAGGTGTTTGTAGATGTAAACTAAATCCAAAACAGATATCCCCCTCCATCCATAGGGGCAGCGTGTGGCTCAGTGGCCAACCCAGCCTCAGTACGTCTGCAGGTCCTTGAGCAAGGCCCTTAACCCCCACCTCCCTGGGCGCCCCAACAGGTGGCAGCCCTTTGCGGCCAGCTTACTCTACAAAGAGCAAGTTGAGGGAGGCGTAAACAGGATTTTCCCATGGGGATCAATAAAGAATCAATTATTATTATCCCCCCAATAAGCTGAAATTATTTAAATGAGCAAGTAGATTCTACCAGAAATGTACTCTGCTACCTGTGAGCAAATGTTTATGAAGCACATATTACCACCCCTTAAGAATTAATGAAACTGAGGCTCAAGGCATATTGGTGATTTATGAGTGATATAGCACCTGGGAGACAACTTGTTAAACATTTACTGTTTACTGTGTGGGAACTACTGTAGCCCAGTCCTTGTTGACATTAACAGTCTTCTTTTGGCTAATCATTTATTCATCTCATTTACTATGTAGATTTCATCTGTTCCAGAGCACAAGCTGACAGAAAAGAAATCTGCAGAAAAACCAAGGAGGAGAATTTAATAGATGGATTGGCTGCACCAGAATAAAGTGTCCCACTGAACATGTAGATTGCATATATATGATTAGTAAAAAATGTAGCTTGGGAACAGCACTTGCTGCAGTCAGTGTTCCGGAGGATTCTGGAACGCTTTCTGTTCAAATGCATGGATTCTCTGCAAAAGAAGACGGGGAGTTTCAGATGTCACGTCTGTCCATTCAAAGCCACACTGTCTTCATTGCGTTGCGTGAAGCTTAGTGTTACCTTTGGGTCCGGAAGACACGGTCCAAATGCTTCAAGTAAGAGGTTTTCTTCTCGCACGGCTGTCTCAAAGTCAGTGTAAGACAGTCTCCCATCGTGGTCATGATCCTGGTAACAAACATACCCTTTAAATATTTCGTTAATAAGACCGGCACTATTTTTGTAAAGCCATTTATGTCTGCATGAAATTCAAAATGCACGCTACCATTTTCTTGAGGGTAATCTCCACTAGATCTTTGACTCCTTCGTCTGGGTCTTCCTCCGTCGGCTGCCGGATCAGGCTGTCTTTCAGCATGTGAAACATCTCCTCCCGGGATATGTATCCATCTCCATTCAAGTCATACACATTGAAGCTGTCTAAAGAGGTCAATTAAACAGAATACAGAACAATAAACATGCTGCACGCTAATGTTTTAGTATATCCTTGTAATGTAGCAGGTTCGTTTTACATTTTATTTTTTCATCCAGGGTCCCACGCAGGAACACAGCCAAGCCTTCTATCCATTCCTTCACACTGACATAACTGTCGTTATCCTTGTCAAATGCCCGGAAAACTGGTAGATGTGGGAAGGAAGCAGAGCTTTATGAAAATCTGTAGTTAGGGAATCCATCCAATACAAGATCCAGAATTATCTTAATGTGTGTCTGAATAGTTTCACTAGAAAATGCCAAACTGTAAGGAAAAGACCATGTTTCTTAAACATTATTTAAAAGAAAGTAATGTCAATGGTTATATCATTTATTTCTACACAACTTTGTGACATTAAAGTGTTTTGCACTGCACCTCTGTCCATGATCATGTCATCAGTCATCCCAAATGTGTTGTGTAATATGTTTCTGAATTTTCCTCGATCCAGGCCATGTCCTGTTTTTCGGTCATTCTGGTCCCCAAACCATCCATTGAACAGTCTGATTAGACACTCTGCTTCTGTCCTGTTAACTGTGGTCAGGAAAGTTTATTTAATGTCAGAATAGTTCTGAAACCAAATACTTAAACAATGAATAAGACTTGGGTCATTATTAGTAAAATTGTAGGAAAATTGTAACACAATCAGACTGACACGCTTACCATTTCTCACATTACCTAAACTGACAGTAATGTGTTTACATTTCACTTCTTTGGTAAACACTTTTATCCAAAGTGGGATACAATTGAGAAATTATAGGCTCAGACAGTCCCGGGAGCAATGAGGGGGTAAATGCACACTCTCTTAACCTACTGAGCCACAGACCACCCTATATTAACATGAAATTTGTCAACAACCCAGTCTTTTTTTGTTATAACTGCATTTTATAAAATTGTTCCTTTATTTCATATAAATATATTGGAAACCGTGTGTTATTCCATATTCATTATGGCTCAATATTAAGCAGAGCGTTGGTCCAGCCTTTAGCGTGCACTCTCAGAAAAAAGGGTACAAATTTGTACCTTTGCTTGTCACTGGGGCTGTACCCTCAAGGGTCTGCTAATTGTA